>JAEBUR010000021.1:0-503676 GCA_023014455.1 Amanita exitialis
AATGCAAGGAGCAGAGTAGAGCATGGTATGGGAGATAAATGTTCAGCATTGGGCGCGTCTTTATCCGCGTTCGACACGGCGGTAAGTCGCTGGCGTTTCGGAGGGCGCGGATTGTCTGGGACAGCAGGCATCGCGTGCGTGACGTTACCAAACGCGTTCAATTGATGGTCACGCTAACCGCGATGCTTGCATACAGTATTTGAACCACGTTTTCCAGTGTTTGCGTCACTTTGGGGGAGTTACAAGAGGGAATTAGGATTATCTACTTGATATGTTTGAAAGCAGTCCCATCCTCGAATATCGATCATAACTGTCAAGCAGAATGGACACAAAAGGATGTTTCCGTGCAACACATCGATTGCCATGTCATCACCCATCTATCAAACCTAGAACGACTAGGGATAACTGATAGATTTTGACGCCGCGTTTCAATTGGGACGACCCACTTGTTGTCAGGCAGGACTGGTTACCTTTCTTCATTTGAAGCAGAAGTATCATATCCATCAGCCCGCAGCCGCGCTCTGCGACACAACAAAATAGGTAAACGGCCCGTACATGTGGTCATCAATAGTGTGAATCCAACGAAGTCATAGACATATGAGGCACCAACGCACAGTCTGACGAGATAGGGACATCGCGTCGGCCTTCTTACTTCAAAGTGTATGACATGCAGACGCGGGACATTGCGGGCGGACCTACGTAGAAAAAACGATACGATGTCGGGCAAGTGATGTTTTTCTTCATAACTAATCGCGATCCAATAGGGGTGTTATGGGCGTAAAATCGTGGCGCGCTACACAGTGTCCGATTATACCATACTGTAGAATCAATACATCCAGTCTGGAAAACCATCCTAACTATGGCTAGTATGTGACACAGCCTCCGTTTCGTGCCGACCACGAACGCTGGCAATGTCTTCTATTTTTGCTTTTACTCGTCACCAGGCGATCCCAGTGTGACCCAAAGGCAGCGAAATACGTTGCGTTAACCGCACGATGCAAATTGCTGCCGTAATGCACCACCACGAAGTGCTCAGGCCCAGTCCCTTTTCATTTTGCTGTCATCGTTCATAGACAGAATCCATCTTCTGCAGTTATGTTGCTCACTTATCGACCGCATATGACCCCATGTGGAAGTCAATGGCTGAAACAGGGGAAGCGAAGCTAAATCGCCTTACTGCGGAATGATGGGCCGAAATCGTATTGTCTTCGCCGTTCATCCTCGCCCAACAAAAGCGTGTCTATTGTTCTCAGCCACCTATGCATATACTTATATGTCGTATGCAACTTGGAAGATGGTCCAAATAGAATATATGACAAGGCTCCAGTTCCTGTGCTTTCATCTCGGTCATGCCCATGCTTTATTCGCTCATGCAGGGTCAAGCCTTGAGGCACCGTCTCCGATCTGATTGGCATGGTCACCTGATACGCGCCTCGAGCATTAGCTTCCGATAATTGCTAGGGAAGGAAGGCAGTCCCAAAACGCGCTCAAAACACCGCTAACAATCCAGGGCGCTGGTATCGCATTGAAAATGTCTGGCTGCACTGTCATCAGTGATTAGTCTGTTTGCTCTGGATTTCGTGTGGGGTACGTACGGCATGCGGGAAGCGATAAGCGGATTGGAGCCGCCTCTTGCTTAACGCCGCACGGGAGAAGCGATATCTCTTCGTCCGTCGAAATTATCCAACCACGCAGATCATCAATCCACCATACTCATTTAGGGGGCGAATCACTCCGCTCTTGACGGAGGTTTGCCCAAATCCTGGAGTTCGTGCCCATTTACGACGGGCGGTGCGTATAAACAGTAAATGAAATACACACGATCTTGATAAGTCCATATCGCCAGATTCTCCTCTTAAAGCGAGATTGTGACACTCACAGCCACCTATTGTCTCCTTTAACAACATACCGATTGGAACGAGAAACATTCCGGCGCACCCCTCCTCACGGAAATGTCTGCTACGGTGAACATACCCAAGACCTATGGAGCGCTCCTTCTTGGTGCCTTCTTCGGCTCCTTGTACGTTGCGCCCACATATAAAAGTTCAGGCCAATTCACAATGCTGACAGTCTCTCTCTGGCACAATGACCCTCCAATCGATCGTCTATCTCAAGTTGTATCCGAACGATCATCCTTCACAGAAAGCGTTTGTAAGGTTACAAACACTCTTTCGTGGCTATCGATAACCTTACTTCAGGTTGCGATCATATGGTAGGCCAGCCCTTATTCAAAATAACAGGTCTTCAAGGTTCCTCGTAGGCTCCTCGACCTTGTGCACACTGCAATGATATGGAATGGATTATGGGTTTATTTCATCAACGATTTCGGCGATGTGAATAAGATCGATTCGATTCCTCCGTAAGTATGTTACTGCGACAGATTTCCTGCCCGTCTTCATATCACCCCAACAGCCAAATTCCGGTATGTCAAGTTTGGTCATATAATATGATAGTCACGAAACAACCTGAGGCAGTGGTCAATCATTCTTACGGCAATTCTCACTCTCATCGTTCACCTGTGAGTCAAAAATGATGAAACACTTGCCACGTTTCTGATGCCTCCGTAGCCATTACATACAACGTATCTACCACCGTACGTCGTTTCTGTTTCATGCCAACACAAAATGTCCTATTAAATCATATACTCTTGATGGCAGTCAGCAAACGCAAACTTTGGATCTGCGCACCTATTGTGAGTCAAACACGATTTATAGCTCACCGCATCTTGAAACAATCGACAGACGCTGCTTGCAATTGCCCGTGTCTGTATGTATTATGATCTTGAATCGCTGCTTGCACTCTAAATCGTTCAACTATCCGCAGGTTCTGGTTCTGGTGCGTCCAATGCTATTATCGGCTCACCCCCACCTGATTCGCACTATGCGGCGTAGCCACAAGTGCAGAGATGTGAGTGATTTACCAACTCTCCAAGATCCTGCTTCTAAGACCCGTTCAATCAGGATCCGTCTTGGATCATACACCGCATTCAAGCATAGATTTCGGGTACGTTGACGCGTCAGTACAGCCTTCACTTCGTAATTCTAAATGGGTATTCTCACCTGAAGTGGCTCTTCTCTCTCGGCCTTACCCTTTCATCAACCGTGGACGTGCTCATCACAATTTGTTTGCTCATCTATCTATGGAAGAGTCGCTCCAAGTCATTAAGGTTTGATTGTATATTGCTTGTGCAGCATTGATATAGACTGAATTCCATTGCAAGCCTTGATGCTGTCATTGATTCACTTATTCTTTATGCCTTTGAAATTGGGTCATTGACTGGGTATGCTGCACAAGTTCTCTGTCCACCAACATCACTGAATTTTTCGCCAAAGTCTTGCGACAATCATATCCATGATATGTGTATGTATTGGGAGCACTGTCATTGACACCCTTGTACTAATCAGCATCCAGTGGCTCGAGGTTAAGAACAACTTGATCTTTATGGGACTTCACTTCGTTATCGGAAAACGTAAGCCGCCGATACTCGTAGCGGTAGTACCACGCTAAACGATATCTAGTCTACGCTAATTCCTCCATGGCATCGTGAGTTCTATTCGCCTACAGGTATTCCCGTGTATAGACAATGTGTGCAGGTTAAATATGCGTTACCAATTGCGCATGACGCATGCCCAATCATTGAACACAAGTGGGAGCAAAAGAAGTGCTCGTTTAGCACCGAACATTGTGCGTGGTCTGCCGTGTTCAAGATAGAAGCTAACCTATTATAACAGGAGCAAAAAATTGAGCAACCAATAGAAATGGAAGAACAACATGTCCAGATAAACGTGGAAAAGCGTATCAAATATGATGATCTACCCATACCTATGTGGAAGTCGAAAAGCAGTGGAAGCAGTGGGGACAGCGATGATTGATGTATTTCGTGGGTGCACTAGTTTCTCGGTTGTACGATACCGTGGGTTTCCCATTTCTCAATTCCCCTGTCATGATGATCTGACGACCCAATGTATGTGAATCTATTGTACGTGTATAATATTCTGCACCATGTTCTATGTAAGTTCGCAACAGTCGTAAAATGTTGTAATGCTAGATAATTGTTGCTTCGACTGCTAAAATGTGTGTGTGTGCGTTTAGAAGAAGCGCTTTTTGACGGATGGTGCGACAGTGAATTCTAAGCGTGCAATCTATTTGAAAGCGCTCAGTTCGAGATGTTTACTAGGTCGAGTCGCTCATGTATTGTGTACGTCGGCGGTGCAGACTCTGTAATCCGTCGAAATCTTCCTGGGTAATCATAATTATCTTTAACCCTCGTCAGCAATATCTACTATTACCTGTCATCACGAAGCACAATACTGACAAGTGGTCACAAGACGTTCCTAGGATCGTTGGAGTCATGTGGCGGCATCCCGGAAATTTATGTTCTCCGCATTTTCAAGACGCCGAGATAGCAGCCGCGTTTCGGAAGCTGACTTGTTCTAGATTCTTATCAGGTAGCCGCTTTTTGAAGGCTACAGTCTCGTTTGGCCAGATGACTATGGGATGCATTTCCTGGCTAGAATATTAATGCTGGCATCGAAACCGTCCCACCAAATGAATCCCACCATGTGCGATCAAAGGATCGATCACCTGTATCAGATTCTATTTTTAAGCTTTAGTTCACACGCTTCTCATTCCGCCATGCTGTCAAAGTCACTGACATACATGAAGTTTGTCTCCGCTATTAACACTGCCATCCGATAGTAGGTCGGGCAGCGCTCGATCTATGGGCGCGCGCAACCACTACCTCCAGGTAACAGCTTGGGAAATAGAACGGTCGTAGACCTCCGCCGTGTGTTGTGAAGGAAACACCATCTGTCAACTTGGACAGATATCACGCATCTCCAGGCTTTCCGATCTTTGAATTCTTGTGATGTGTTGCGTGAGACCGACGAGCCTGGGAGGCTTCTCAGTCGGCTTGCACGTATAGCTTTCAGAAAAGCGCATGTATGATTATCTTTTTCTTAGGAATTTAAATTCCACCTCATGCGGACGCTCCTATAGATCCTTCAATTATCCATTACTAATATTAGGGGCAGTGCGGCGCCCAACTCAGCTCTATTCTTAAGGCAAGAGAATTCGTTTGCTTCCGAACACCTCTCTATGTGAGTGTCGCTTCCTCCCGTGGTTTGAGGAGAAATCTATGATAATTGACATATATGCGCCCGACAGGCCCGTACCACCAAATCGTTCTTAAAGTCGAAGCTCACATATCCGCACCCGCTGCTCGCCCCTTTCCACCTGACTCTCAAAGGCACTCAAGTGGACTTCTTTATCGTTGAAATGGATGTGACGAGTATCCCAAAGAACTACGGAGCACTGCTCCTGGGTGCCTTTTTCGCTTCATTGTACGTGTCTCTGCAGATACAGATTTTCGTCAAGTACTGATATCCACAACAGCCTATCTGGTGCTATGACCCTTCAAACCATCATTTATCTCAAGTTGTATCCCAAGGACGATCCGTCCACGCGCGGGCTAGTACGTCCGCGATCGGCTTGATCTGATCATCACTTACCCTACCGCAGGTCACTGTAGTATGGTAGGCTGGATCCGATTTACGGTCGGACATATTAACGCTGTGTATAGGGCTCTGGACGTTGTGCACACTGCAGTGATTTGGGATGGATTGTGGACGTATATGATCCGCGACTTTGGCGATGTGACTAAGATCAAAACAATTCCTCTGTAAGTACGATGTTACCCTGACATATTTCATGTCACTCACGTCATAACTTCTAAAGGAGTATCTCGGTACGTCAATTCTAATCTAATAGAATGCGAAAATGAGCGATCCCGGGTAGTTGTCAATCATCTTTACCGCGATCCTTACCCTTCTCGTTCACTTGTAAGTTGCATCAGATTGATCAAATATGCCTAGCACTGATGCTTTCGCAGTCACTACGTGCAACGTATCCACCTGCGTACGTTATACATATTTTTCGTGTACGTCATGTTGAAGCCTAAGGCATTGTCACAGTCAGCAAACGCAAGTTTTGGATCTCCGCACCCATCGTAAGCCAAACAGTGTAATGTTCGAAAGAAACGTATCCTGAAGACAGTGACAGTTGGTACTTGCAATCTGCCGTCTCTGTAGGTCCTTCCGAACAATCGTCGGAATGAACTCTGAGTTTTTCTCAATTCTCACGCAGGTTCCGCATGTGGTATGTCTCGTGCTTATGTCATTCAACGTATTCCTAATATGCAAATATAGCAACCAGCGCAGAGATGTAAGGAATTTAATAATTTCGACTTTTGACTCATTATACATACGAAACCTAGGATCCACCTCGGAACATTCGAAGCATTTAGGATCAAGTTTAAAGTCAGCGAGGTCCTAGTGTACTCTTCGCAATGCTAATGGGCATCTTTTTTACAGTGGCTCTTCTCTCTTGGTCTTGCCCTTTCATCGACCATAGACATAATCATTACGCTTTGTTTATTCATCTTGCTATGGATGAGTCGTTCCAAATCGCTGAGGTTTGTAAGAAGCTACTCTTAGTCCAGACTCTTTATTGACAAGGATATGTGATAAGCCTTGACAACGTTATCGATTCCTTAATTCTCTACACTTTCGAAATTGGATCATTAACTTGGTATGCTACGCCGGTTGTTTGAATCGACATCATTGAACGGCTGACTAGTTTCGCAACAATTGTGGCCATGGTTTGCGTGAGTATTCTTGGTCTTATTATGATCGACGCATTGACTATTATACAGTGGCTTGCGGTTCGGAAAAACTTGATCTTCCTAGGACTTCACTTTGTCATCGGAAAACGTAGGTCATGGTCATCAGCGCTTTTGTAATCGCATATGCTAATGAATCTATAGTCTATGCTAATTCCTTCATGGCATCGTGCGTTTTTCCTACACGCCTATCGAGAATCGTCGTTTTCACGCGATGCCGGTCAGATTAAATGCGCGTCACCAATTGCGTCGCGCGCACGCCAGTTCAGCCAGTTCGCATGTCAATAGTAGACGGCACGAGCGCCAAGTGAGCAACCCCCCTTCTCGAACCTAAAAGCCATCTCATCCGTCTCATCGAAAAGCAGCAGAAAGATGAGCAGTCAACGCAAGTCGAACTGCAGCAAGTTCATGTAAACGTAGAAAAAAGTGTTCAGTACGACGATCAATCGCCGGTAACTTGGCGGATCCTCAGCAGTGGGGACAGGGTATGATATAGTGAACTGCTTACTGGTACAGGGGCGGAAGGCCCAGCTTTTCTGGCGATAAAGCGTGTGCGTATACGTCGAATGTTTAATTGGATGATACAAGATGTTCGCAGCACTAGTGTTAAAGCACGACAAATGTTACAAGTATGTTACCTTAACTTTATTGACAATGAGCATTGAATTGTTCAAATACTGACTGCGTGAATCGAAATGGACCTTTCAGATCCAATGGATCTTATGACCTATCGGTGGAAATGAAGATACGACCGAACATGGCATGCGATCTAAAGGTGTGCATTACCATACAAAAGTTTACATCTAGGCAAAGGTATCCACAAGTCGACGAACCCCTCCAGAGACTACCCCGTCCGGCTCTTCCTCCTCGTTTTCACCCTCCCCGTCCTCCTACCCCCAACTTGCGCTCTCATACCCATCCTTAAATCGTCCGATTACCACCTCATTCGTAGCTCTAAATTGCGGGTTTTCGCAAGGTTATTTTTGCTTCAGGCGAAGAACATCAGAGAAACCACGCGTCGCGCATCGTAAGCTGAGAGGAGATACACATTTGACTAAATTTCTTGTTGTTCCGTCAGGAAATCTATTGGGAATGGCCACGCGCTGCAGAGCTTGAAATTGATATTCCCATTCGAGTTGAACTCATGCTCATGCTTCATGCTTCAAGTTCAGGGGGTACTGCACGCTTAAGCTCACCCCGTGTTTGGCAAAATGGCATTTTGCCTCCGGTCGATGAAGGACGCCAAACGACTTCATAAGAACGTCGTGGGTGAAATGCATCGCGAGGGGAAAGGACAATAATTGTCTCTCTTCTCTTGATTTCGCGTCGCTCTGGTCCTTAGCCGTCTAACCCAGAAACTAGCCTCCCGGTAAACTACCAAATACAACCATCCTTTGAGGCGCTGCCCCTCTGATATCATGCAGGAAAGGTTAGATAACAGAAAAGCTCAAGCTTCGAACATCAAGCTCCATCTTTGTTCATATGATTAATGTTCAGAGCTAGATGCGTACAGCGTGCACTAAGGCCACATTCCAATCGATGAACGCCCTCTTCCGTTCCTGTACAATCCGATATCCAAGATGGATTTTTGCTATATAAGTGTTGGATAACTCGCGCTCACTGGCATCCCCTCTCCCGCACGAGAAAAGCACCGTACTCTTGACTTTTTTACACTCGCACTCTGCGCTCGCTCTCTCTTCATGCCTTTCTTCGAGGGATCCAAGAACTTCAACATTAACGGTGGGGAGATGAACGACATTGGTGGGAATTACAACAAGACGTCGACCCATGAGACGACGAACAACCACGACTCGTTCAATAACACTGTCGATTCAAAGATCCACAAGGGCAACAAAGTATCCCAGAACATGAATATTGGTATGTGGTTTTTCCTTGGGGCTTGGTTGTGTGTTTCTCTGTCTGACTTGTGTGCTGTACATGTATAGGATCGCAGCACCGTAACACGGTCGGCCACTAGTAAACTCGCAAGACCATAACGCGTAAAGTCTCTCTATATCTGTGTCTCAACAACTTGGCATATGTGTTAAAACTGAGATAGGCACATGTTATCCGATTCGCGATGGAATTCTACTCTTAGCAGATTTTATTTTTTAAAGAAATGGAATAGTGAATGTTTGTAGTTTTGCAATGATATTCATTAGTCACTAGCTATCGTCACCCCTGCGGGTGTCCTTTTGGACATATCAAGACACAGGGTTGTGCAAAGAAAAAATGATTGCACGTGTCAACTTTTTTTTTTTTTTTTTCCTTTCGTTTTTCCAGTTCGTAACTACTCTGCCAACTCCTCGGGAGGAACCCCAGCACCGCCTTGTTCCTTTTCTTTCCGGATAGCCTGCACGACATCGTCCACACGCAGAAGCATGCGCGCGGCCTACACATCGCAAAAGATATCGAAACGGACGGGAGATAACGTAACAGACAAAACGAACCTCGATAGCAGTCTTGAATGTTTGAATCTGTGGGATAACATCGATAAGATAGAGAGGCGAGCGACCAAAAAAACACAAGTTTTCTGTACCTTCACACTAGCGGATTCGTACAGCCCGTACTCTTTCATGTCCACGATCTTACCCGTCTCTCCATTAATACCCCACGAGTGTTCGCCACCTGCATGTTTTGCCTGTGATTATAGACAGCATTAACACAGACCGATTACCAAAAAAAAAAAAAAAAAAAGAAAAAAAGAAAAAGGGATATATTCGCACCCTTAACTCAGTTAGTACCCGGATCGCGTTGCCACCGCTATTCTGGGCCAGTGTTCTAGGAATGACCTCCATCGCGTCCGCGACAGCGAGGAAAGGACCGGTTTCCACTCCCAGAACGTTCCTTGATTTGGCCTGAAGGCCGACGCTGATGGCCATTTCAGTCGCGCCGCCTCCAGGGGCAAGAAGGGGGTTGAAAACGACGTTGCGCGCGACGGACATCGCATCCTGGAGGTTACGCTCAACCTCGTTCAAGATGTCTTTGGAAGGTCCGCGGAGGATGATGGTGCATGCTTTGGGATTGTTACATTCGTCGAGGAAGGTGAAGTATCTAGCGTTAGATAAGTTGCTGCGACGAAGGGAGAGTCGAGAAAACGGGGCATACTCGTCGCCAATCTTGTCAATGTGGAACATTCCGCACTGTGTTCCGACGTCGGATTCGCGGAGGTCTTCGATCCGGTTGACGATGGTTGCACCAGTGGCGAGTGCAATCCGGTTGTTGTCCGATTTGCGCACGCGGCGAATGGCCGAAACGTTATGCTTTGTGAAAACGTGTTGAGCGAGGTCTATTAAGGAATGGAGTCCAACCTTCACAACCAGTCATATACCTATATACGCACCTGAGATACCCTTCTCTGTGATAATGAGATCTGGATTGAACTCCAGAATCTTGTTCGCCATTTCCTTGATCTGTTCTTCTTCAATAACCTGCGCCCGCGCCCAATCCGTGTCTTTTGAGAATTCCATGTTGGTCTGACTTTCTCCCTTCTTGTACTCTAGCGGACAATCTAGCAACACGATCCTCGGGTTCTTGATACGCCGACGCATGTTGGGATGGGTAATGTCTTTGTTGAGCATCACACCACTCAAAACGCGACTTTCCTCGATCTCTCCACCAGGAATTTTCTCCACACGGGCGTACCGCTTGATATCCACCGTCTTGAAACCTCCTTCCTCCTGTGAGACCGTCCTGATGGCTTGCAATGCCAGCTTGCACATGAGGTCTGACCATCGAACGACGAATTTCGTGCCGATGGACGTTTTGATCACAGATAGCATTTGCTTATCGTTTGAAGTGTCTATAGGGACAGATATCCGCTTGACGATCTCCAGGGCTTCTTTAAGCGCTTTGTTGTACGCTGAGATGATAACCACGGGATGGATGTCAATTTGGAGCTGGGACAAGGATTGTGCGAGGATTTCTCCAGCTGTGATTATCCCCCCCACATCAGAAAGTAAAACGAATAAAGGCTAGGACGCACCGAGGATGATCACGCTCGTTGTTCCGTCTCCGCATTCCTCGTCCTGTGTCCTGCTTAGCTCGATCATGTTTTTGGCAGCTGGGTGAGCGACGTCAATTTCGCGCAGGATAGCGTTCCCGTCGTTCGTGAGCCTTATTTTCTCAGCAGATGGTGCAGATTCTGGATTAGATGAACGTACAGAATGCCTCCCATAGGGTCCAGAATCATCTTTAGCATTGCTTTCGGTCCCAAACACGTCCGGATAACATCTGCGACGGTCTCTCATTGTTATCAGTGAGTATGGGCGATTTGGATGTCGAGCTATAGGCGCAAGCACACCTTGGCCGCCGTGATATTGGAGATCTGGGCTTTTCGCCCTGATTGGCGCTCGGGGGCGGCATCTGGCCAACAGTCAGTACATACACGAGTCGTGCTGCGTTCTGAATTGTCCTTACTCATAACAAAAACTGGCGTCTGCAGTGCCATGTTTTGAAGCGGACGTGATGCGTGATGCGTGATGCGTGACCGTTCGGTAATCTTGCACGTTGTACGTAATCGATATCAATTCCGCAAACAGATGCAAACAAGAGTATTCGCTGGAACGCCATGGCAGACGTTCCTGCTGCTCCAGTTCCAGGCGTACCCATCAGCATCCCCGTCATCTCACCCCCACCAAGCTCGGAGACACCCCAGATCACGGCCGAAGAGTCCTCCGAGCCAGAATATGCAGGCGAAACACTGTACATCCAAAATTTGAACGAAAAGATTAAGATCAACGGTATGTGGCGTTCTTCTGGTCTCCTGCTAAATGTTCCAAACGCGCATATGTAGTGTTAAAAGCAACGCTGCGAGGTCTGTTCAAGTCGTATGGAGAAGTGGTTGATGTCGTGGCCCATAGCAATTTGAGAATGCGAGGGCAGGCGTTTGTCTCCTTCTCGTCCAAAGAAAGTGCGCAGAAAGCCTTGAAGGATGTGCAAAGGTTCCCACTATACGCCAAACCTATGGTAAGATGTGTTTTTGTCATACATATGCATGCTCAGCATCTATCGCACGTAGCAAATATCGTTCGCAAGGTCACGTTCGGATGCTATCGTGAAAAAGGTGGACCCAGGGCAGTTTGAAAAGCACAAGGCAGCGCGAGAGGAGCATAAACGTCTGTGTTGAGTTTACCGTCGCGAACACCAAGAAGCTGACGATATTTTGATAGGAAACACTCGGTATTCTAATCCGCTGAAACAGAAATTCAAGGTGAAGCGGTTGGCAGCAGCGAGTGAGTTTAATTATCGAACAAAAATACAACGATTCTTACTATTGCCTGTATAGTGGATGGCGCTGCAGCTCTGCCTGCCCCCAGACGTCCCAACGTGCAGATGCCAGACGAGTACCTGCCACCGAACAAGATTTTGTTCCTGCAAAATCTTCCGGAGAACGTCACAAAAGAACAGCTTACAGCCTTGTTCTCTCAGTGTGTATCTGCTTTGTAGGTCGATAGGTCTACAAATCTGACAAATGTTGCTTGCAGATATCCCAACTTGCACGAAGTGCGACTTATCCCCACCAAAAGAGATATTGCATTCGTGGAGTACTTTGATGAAGGAAGTGCGACGGTGGCGAAGGATGCCTTGCATAATTACAAGCTGGATGGGGAGAACAAGATCAAGGTCTGGTTGTGTTCCGCTACTTTCACGCTTGCGCTGACAACGGTTTACGCAGATCACATTTGCACGGAAGTAGGCGGTCACCACGATGTCCACTATTTTACATGTTTTGTATTTTAGTTGTTTACCGCAGTCTACAAATCATCAATTCCAAACTTTGTCTACCGTTCTGCCATCCCAATCACGACATACGGTATGGACCACGTCTTGCCTCTCGACCGTCAAATTCCTTTGCCGGCACCAGCGTGAGATCGGCATCGCACATGAAGCAATGAAGGAACACGAAAGAGCGCGGGTGGATAGTATAGAAAGACTCGCTGTATGATTCGATGGACTTCATTCGAGCACGGCTCTGGGGCTCTTTTCGGTGTCGATGAGGGTGAGAGTGAGGCGGCTGATAGGAGGGCAAGCGTCTATGGAGGATTTGCAATGTGCTGGTATTGAATCCAGTCAGTGGAAGCCATGTCAACGTTCCAGTTGACACGTGTTGCTATAAAGCCCAACGTTAATGTCTCTTACATACAAGCGCGTTCCCAACCCAACTAGTACGTCAACGCTCTCTTTTTTTTCTCTTCTTTTTTTTCTTTTTTTCACTCGCGCAACTTAGACGAGCAAGTAGAAACTTCAGTCGCGCTTTTTGCAGACTTGATGAAAGATGGCATGTAGAGTCCAATGTTGATTTCTTATCCAACATCACTCGTTAATATGCCGCATGGTACATAAAAGGTGTTGCCGTATTGAGCCTCTCAGGCGGAGATCCTGCCTTGATACCAGGCATGACGAGGTCGGTGTTGAAAGCTGGAATATCCGCCGGCGGCGAATTCTATATCGCAACTAACGAGAGGGAGGAAATCGTCGGATTCACGATGTGGACGCCCCCCGGCCAAGAGTTGTTCAGCACGTATGTGATGGTTAAAATACATGACTGGATTGGATACATTGTGGGGTAACTGTCTTTCAAGGCCACTGGGTTTCACCGACTTCATGTCCAAATTGCCGGAATTAGGTCGAGAGTTTTACAAGGCAAACGTACGTCTCTTTTTTTTTTCAACCGTGTGGTTCGATGGGCGAGTGCGTGCTGAAGAAAAAGGATGACAGTACATGGCCAGATTTTCAACATTCGTGAACGACTTGTTAGGACCAACCGTACGGTGTAACTCTACTTGAAGCGAGCGAACTTGGTGACATTAGGGTTCAGGGTGAAATTGACTCGTGGTGGTTGCACATGGCCATGGTTCGCAGAGATTACCAACGTAAACATATTGCCACCACGCTGATTGACATGGTGCGGGTAAAGGTAATGCGTCTTTTTTTTTTTCTAAGTTGACGGTATCTTAATTTTGAGGGTTGTAATCGTATCAGGCCGCTGCTGACGGTGCAACTATGGCTCTCAGTACGACTACGGATGCCAATGTAAGGTTTTACGCAAGTTTCTATCGTGTACACTGACTACGGTGTATGAAGGTCCCGTTCTATAAGAGGTATGGATTTGATCTTAGAGGTAGCACAGTCATTTCATCGCCGTGGGGAGAATGGTCTCTGCATATTTTCGCTCTGGCTCCGCCGTCTTCACCGAGCTAGCAGTAGACAGACAATAGTACATAACTGTACAACGCTGTTCCACGGCAGACGCAAACGCGGACCGGCGGAAGTTGCCGGCGGATGCTTCGGTTAACCATTATTGGTTTAGCTGACGATGGCCATGCACATCGCAGTCGCGCGGTGGATGCTGTGTCATCTCTTGTCCCCGTCGCAGAAGAACCATGTCCATCATGCAAGACTCTGAAGAAGAAACTATAGGCCTACTAGACAGGTCGAAAGACTCCAATGGCCAGGAAGCATGTCCGTCGCATGCAACATTCGTTCATGTCGAACTACCTGCTGACGTTAACCAAGCTGGCACTCCTCAAAACCGATCGTCTTTAAGCCACAACAACAAATCGGGCCCAACCCTAGTCGTCGTGGCCATCCTGACAATACTCATGGCGCTCGACATTCTCGCATACGCGTACATCAGCCGTCTCATATTCTCTCAAATTGGGCTCGGCGACCTCAAATTCCAGAACTCGCATGTCGGACTCCACGAGCTGTACAAGACTGGAACGCTGAAACCAAGCCACTACAACCGCACGATCAACCTGCCGAGAAACGCGGTCCAAGCGTATGAGACCGATCCAGACAAAGTCTCCCCTCAAGGCACACATCAGCGGCTCAGCGATTTCGGCACGTTCGCGCCTCTAGAGTGCCACCTGCAAGTGAGCAGCACGGTAAGCCTTATTTTCGCGAGACACTTTCAGAGAACCCGCTCTGAACGCAAGTGCGCCTACCGTTTGGCTTTTGGCAGGTCCGCACCCTGCTCCAATTCAGAGTTATGGATTTTGGTAGTATGAACCGATGCTCCCTCGCGCTACGCCTTCCCGGAACGAGTACGACGCTTCCACACCCGGTCTCCCTTGGAGACGGATCTTCGCCCAACATATCGCTCCGTGTGTGTCAGCTGGACACTGGACGCACCGATCTGGAGCGCATCTCATGGAGAAATAGGCCCCGTTGCCGCAAGGACACGGACGCGGTGACCATCTTACGAGGAGCCCGTGGGGCCGAATTCGAATCAGAACCATGGGCATGCGCTGCGGGTGCCCACATCTCGTTCGAGGTATCGTGTACGCAGGAGGACCCGTCTTGTCATGTTGACGTGTGGTCGAACCAGAACGCAACCTGGGGTGAGTTCGAATCATTACCTTGTTCAGTGTGCACTTTGCTTGTCACGCGAGAGCTCACATAGGACTTTGTAGGGATCTTCATGTATCAATACCAGACTGTGTGATCTGCTGGACACCCACCACTCCATGCGCTTTTTTTTTTTTTTTTTTTGGTCACCGCGTGTTTTCAAAATTTTTAATGTGTATTGCTATGTAGTTAAAGTTCTATTCGCCTGGCATCGTTTAATATTTACAATATTTCGTACTTGCAAAATTATTATAGATTTGATTTGGGTATTATCATAACACAATCCCACCATTATCCGTATTAATTTATAAGAGGGAATAGAAGCCGGTTGAATACGCTACCTGTGAATTCAACGCACGCCAAATGAGGTTTTTAAAACACATGGAAGGGTTCTGCAGAGATGGGTGGGATGTAAAGCCGCTCCCGGATTGATTCTCCTTTCTTTTTTCTTCTTGTCATGGTTGGGGGTTAAGAGCGGATAACGTGAGATGGACATCAACAACATATGGAATTTATTGTCGGACATTTCCAGCATGGGCCAACTTGGAAACTCGTTGACAACAAATGTACGTCTTTTCAGCCCTTTCTCGTCACATCGACATCTTCCATCTCTTACATATTTTCTTCCTCTTCCTCTTCCTCTTCTGCCTCCACAACCACCGCTGCCATCCTCCGCCTTTGATTTCCTCTCATGATTCTTGTCTTATTGTCCAGTGGAGACATGGCAGTGATCTCATCCAAATCAAACACGTCGAGAGGCTTCAGTGAATGATCCAGAAGAATTTCGTATGACTTCAAATCCTCCCCAATGTACCTGAAGGTATTTTGTGACAGACCTGCACACCAGACATCGAATGCAGTAAACAGATCGTCAGAATGTTTGACCGTGGGTGGATCGCAAAAGATGATAGCAGGTGTCGGAGAGGCAAGGGCAAAGACAAGTCGAATGATAGGACGTGGTAAATGTTCATTGAAGAGCCCTACTACGAATGGGTTCATGGCAGCAAACAGAGGCGAGTTGATTTTATCCTCGAATTTTTTGCCATTCCTGACTTGGACCAGAATGGCTGTCACGGAATCAGGGGAAAGGTTGTGTTTCCTGTCGCTAACAGGCAAGACGATGTCGATGCCATCACATTACCATCGCCCCTCTCGTGATAAATTTCCAGAGATGGTCAGCCGAGATCATTTTTCCATCTTCAACCTTGATGATATGGTTGAACCACATGCCATAGTCCTTGAATATTTCGCAAAACTTTTTGTTCTCTTCCGCGCGCCAAACAGTTGGCATTATTTCTTGTAGCTGGTCATGCGCAACAGTTGGAAGTAGGGCCTCCATGAATTCACTAACAGTTATCCACCTTCTTTTAGCTGCTCTTACCGCCTTGTCACGTGCCTGCATTATAATCAGTGCCGCGATTAGTTTACCGCGTCGCCCATGATCAATGCAGTTCAAGTACGAGTGTTTTGCCAGATAAACCACCGGATCCTTCTGAGTGTTCTGCAAAAGTGTTCCAGCAGCCTCGGCCAGAAGGGGTTCTGACGCAGAAATGGTAACAAAGTGTTGAAATCCGCTAGTTGCCGCGATACACAGCCGCATGTGCCGCTCAACTTGTGTACGAGCGACATCGCGGGCGTTCGCATTGAACTCGAGGCCGAAGCGTACTGATAGACAGGCTAGAATGCCCTCTTTGTCGGCCTCTCCAAGCGAGTCGGGGCCATTGAGCAACTTCTGCATGGCAAAGGTCACAATGTCATTATCTCTGGTGTGCATCGACAAGGCATCATAACGGGTCCCGAATCTACTCAAGGAAGTAAGCTGCTTGCAAGAGCAATATCGGAAGTGGACATACAATGGACGACCAAGATGGGAGATCCAATCCATTTGGACGACTCGATCTAATGAGAGACCCTCTGCCGAAGGCAACACAATGTCATCGAAACTAATCTCCGAAATTGGATGTAAGACATTGACATGAGAGTTCAATATCCGGGATGAAGGGTCTGAGCGTCTCTCACGAGAGAATTCTTGAAACCTCACTGCTGTCGAAAGGAATAACGTAAATATTGGAAGATGAAGTAACCCTCGAAGAACACGGCGAAGCTCGGTAAATAAAGTCCACGATGCGCCTTGCTGCTCATCCATGAACTTGTGGGATTCGTCAAAAGAGATGATAATCAGTGGTTGCCGTGGGCCCTGACTCGGCACGCGAGATGGGTCTACAAACTTGCAGAGTTCTTCCCCTGCTTCCGTAACCTCCTTTCCACTACTGTTGACAAATCGGGGAGGGCCTGGAAGTCTGCCCTCCAACGGTTTCTTCTGTTTCTCCTCACACTTTTCCAGAAACTTGAAAGATGCGTGAGTCCCACAAATCTCATTGTAAAGGTTGACAGATAGACTCACCTTACGCGCCTTCTGAATTACTTCGCCATAGAATTCCGATCGTTTTGTACCAGGAGTGTTGAATGATTGATCCTCTGTCATGAGGTCACGAAAAGCGTTTGCCAAAATTCGTTGTCGTTCTTCGCCATGCTTTGGAATATCGGCTACAAAGTCATTGGTGCGAAATTGAGAAAGTAGTGATTAAATAATTACGATATTTATTTTCGATAGATTTCAGCCGAGCAAGGGTGACGGATAAGAGCGAATACACAAAAGCATATAGCTGCGACGAAACACTATCTTGGTCTATTTTTTTGGGTTCCAAAAGCCAATCGCGTAAGTCAACATCGGGAGGAGGGAATCCTATTCAGATTAGATTACAACCACACTAAGACAAAGAAGGGATGTGTACCTCTGCCGTCACGATCACGCAAACACATCGGCACTGTTATTTTTTTTCCTGACAGTTCATCCACCATCCGAGACTTTCCCGTTCCCGATGAATTTATGATAGTAGCAACTCTCGCATAGATGGTTCTATTCTTGTCCAGGTAATCAGAGATGGTGGCAAGGAGCACTCTTGCGGCTTTGCCTCGGAACTTGGTCTCCCACGCCCGCTCAGTAGCTGATCGGAGAGACAATAAGTGGCGTATATAATGGTTTTAGTAATTGCGTACCAACTATTTCCTGTTCGTTATCTACCAACGATTTCAGGATTGGCTTTAAAAAGACGGCTAGACATAGGACATGATTAGAACGCTAGGGTAAAATGAGATTGAATGTGACTACAGTGTTCAAGTAGTTGCGTCCAAGAATTCTCTTCCTGAGCCAGTCCTCTCAAGTAGTTAATGAATTCTTCCTCTCCCCCTGGCATGCTCTTAATATTAGCTCGATATTCATCCCGGCTTGCAAGACGTTCACAAAGTCCCGGGTCGTGTTTCAAAGCCTCATTTACGGACATCCAAACAACATCCAGGGATCGACGGATACGGTTGTCGTTATCATCATGGCGAATATTATGCCCAATGACTTCACAGGCAGCTTTAACAAACTGCTCCGGAATTCGGCCACGTTCGATTGGTGACGTTTGATGAATGGGGTTCGTGGGGATGTCTGAATCCTCGTCAATGTCCATGGGCGAGTCTTCTGGCTCAATGTCAGGATTTGAAGACATGTGGCAACAGCAATGGTGATGTAATATTTAGCGCTTCAAGCTTCATGCATCATGTCTGAATTACATAATGACCGCTGAAAAACAACAGTTCTTCGTAGAATTCCCGGACCTGACATCCACGATATACTACGGCAACGCAGCGATTGCAATGAATGGCACCGCATGGCCACATCCGACTTGTCCCTCTCCGCCTTGTCCATCCGCACCGCAGCAGAGACGAATCCAAGACCCAAGTCGTCTAGAGACAAGCTGCTACAAGTGTGTCTGCGTCGTGATCATCCGCCAGGTCGTAGTCCACCACAACGGCATCAAAGTCTGGCACAATTCCGTCATTCAATGGGGAGGACATCGTGTGCGCCGCATTTCCGGGACTGGTGTCTCGGCGCGGGGGAGGAAATTAGACAAGATTAAACTACGATGCTATGGGTATAAAAAGTATAGATAAAACTAAGAGGAAATAGTGGAACCTACTTACCTCAATGGCAGAAAAGTCAACCAAGGTGACAGATGCGAGTATGAGGGACTCTAAAGCATGGCGTTCCTCTTACGTGACTAATAACGTCTCAAGCTTGCGCATCAAGACATTATCAGATACAAAGGGACCACCGAAATAGATAGGGACTTGGAATCCTTCATCGTCTTCATCGTCAAGGAATTGATCAAAAATTTCAGAGGCTCCGCAGGCGTAAGACACTCGACAGACTGCCAGGAGGATGTTGCAGATCCTCGGGTCGGGGAGTGCAATTCGATGACCACCAATGCCCGCCCCAAAATGTATTTCATCACCGTCGTTCAGCCGTGTAGTGGCTGACAACCGATCCGGTCGAACAATTCGGTAATAGTATTTCCACTATGTGAAATGTGAATCCAAGGTCGCAACCAAGACGAAAAAAAAACTTACTTGACCACCAGAAGATATTGCTTCGATTCCCCAGGCCAGGTGCTTATACATTAATTCGTGAGCATTATTCTCGAGATTCAGCGCGTTGAGTGGATGGTTTATGTGGTTCTGTATGGTTTCAGCGTCTAACGCGAAGCCTGTAAACGTTTCAATCGCTGAAAATGTTTGTGCCCAGAGAAATATATGAATGAGGAAATGCGTGATCCAAAGGATACTATAGAGCTACCTTTGAGTGTATAGAAAATGGGATGATATGAGCGCAGCGGGCTGGCACAAAAGTGGGGGGGAAGAAGCACAATCCCGTGAGCAGACAGTAGTCGCCATCGCGGAGCATGACCTTCAATGGACCTTAGCCTAATATTCGATGAGTCGACTGCTCGAACTTGCCAAATCCTTTAGAGCCGATTGACTCCTCTTAGCTTTTTCTAACAATTCCTCGATCTCCTCGATGCGCCTGCGATTCGGAGTCGGGTGAATAGTATCTTGAGGTGTCTTTTTTCCACCGGGATTTCGAACTTGAAAAAGTATAATGTCAACGCAGGGCTACCTTGCGGCAAAAGACCCGCATACATGCGATTACCAGATGAGTTAAGTAGTGACTCCCCAGCTTCGTAACGGTCGAGAGGTCGCCAGCAAACTCCTGGAGTCCCTGAAGAACTATAACTGCCCAATCATCTACGGCCAAGGTGGAAACCTCGCCATACACTTCCTCGGCTTAAAAGACATCCAGCAAGATGAGCTCGGATCGAAAACCAAATCAATGAAGCAGCGCACACCCAACGTTTCTACAAGTGGATTTCCACACTTTCCAAGTTCACGTAATAACTCTTTAGCGATAGTTTTGGGGGATGGCGAGTGGGTGAGCAGAGCTTTCAGTAATCTATGTGCAGGTATGTTGAACGTCGACGATTCTACACCGAAACGTGTGGCAATTCCTAGAGGCGGCTGTCCAGTGGATCCATAGCACTCGTCCATTAGATTCAAAAGCGCCAAAAGATAACTTGCGACTTGATCCATTCCAGATGTTTGTTCGAAGCAAAGTCGAAGCACGGATAATGCGTAAACACATGGCGCGTCCCCGAGCGGACTCCTAAATCGGAGTCTTAATCCGACCACATCAAAATGCATGCCGTGTGTTACACACGTCGCGTTGCACAGAAATTCTCGAGTTTGCTCTTTCGCACTCAGCAACTTGTCCTACTCCGTAGCCAAAGTGTACGCTGTCCGGTACGCCAAATGCTTGGGCGAACCAGGTGTAAACGGATTGTCGACATTGAGGTAACCTCATACACAAAGTTGGTCTCCAACCGCCTCTGCCTGGCCCATCCCTTCATCCTCCTCAGGCTCATCTGTTCGCCGCACTGACCCCAGGAGCGCATAGGAGTAATCTGCGCCAAAATGGGAAGCCCCAATCTTTCACGTGATGCCCACAGGGGCGCATATGGTCACGAGTCTTCAATTGAAGATTCGAAACCACTTTGGGGTCCAACTTTTTCGTTTCGTAACCTTGTGCGCGAACGCCAATTTTTTTCTTTCTCTGGCAATCCGCAGTCAAGTACCCAGGCGTCAGCCATGGCAAGTAATGGGTATATAACGACCTCCACACACTCTTAGGTCATTGCCAAACGTGGACGTTATTAATCAACATATATACATATACGACGAGCTCCTAATGCACACCCAAACACATTGGAACATCGTGTTCTAGAATCCACCCAAACACCCGTCCTCCAACCAAGCGTCGCCTTTGAGCGGCGCGCTCCATGGTACGCCGCCGCTGTCCCTCTCCTGACCTCTCCAACTCCTCTCCCTTGACCTCCGCTCCTTGCTCTGCTCTCGACCGGACCGAGACGGGGACGGGAAGTAGAGGCACGAGGAGAGACAGCAATCAAACGAAACCACCACCGCCGCCCGTCCCCGATCTCGCTTCCGCCTCCGGGCCTGAGTGTCCGAGGCTGCACTACTCCTCTGTACGCATGCACTGGGTTCCGCCGGTGAGGATCAGTGAACCGAAGAACCCGAATGACCTGGATCCTAGGACCTGGATTTGGATTCGGATTCGGTTCTGATTCCGCCGAGTCTGATTCCGCCGAGCCTGATTCCGCCGAGTCTAGTTCCGAGTTTGGTTCCGAGTAGGGCCCGTCTAGACGTTTTCCACGTCGGTGCGGCTGTTGTGGCTTGGCCCCGGACCCGTCGCCCGAAAAAGATCCGGGGCAGTCAAAATAGCCCTGCCTCTCATGCCTGGGTTGTTTCCGACACCGTACACTCTCCTCTCGTCTCGTTCCGGCAACTCGCACTCGTTGGGGAGGACGACGATGGGCTTGCGGTCGTACGCGCTTGAGGAGTGGGTTGTGCCCGTTTTTGTGAGCACGGGAGTAGGCGGGAAGTGGACGTGCGGAGAGGGAAGGGGGAAAGGAAGGATGTGAAGGAGGGAGAGCGAGAGGGAGAGCGACGTCGGGCAAGTTGGGGGCATGAAAGTAAAAAAGTTGGTGGTGGCCACAAGGCAATGCCGAGAGAGAGAGACACACACACAAGTATTCACCACAAACAATTGATTTGTGTCAAACACACGCACTAATACTAATGAAGGCAGGGACACGTCAGATCAACTGATGTGCCCCCCAGAGGCAACTGCACCACCATCTACCAACGTAGTCGTTACTGTTACTGTTATCTTGTATTTTAATCTTAAAAAATTTCTTATTGTCGTCCTGGTCATCAGTGCTCGCAAGGCAAATGGGCCCTTGGAGGCGGCTTAATGTCTGATGTAGGTGCCTCTGGCGCATCCATTTCTAGCGCAGCTGCAAATGACGGGAACCTCGCAAACGGATCATTGGGCGACGGAGCGGCGATCACGCTCCGTGGCACTGCCAAAGTCGAGTTCATTCTTGCCCCTGGCCGAGGTGACGCCAGCCCTGCCATCGAAAACGGCGCAGGCGAGGTCAGGCCCGACAAATTGGGAGACAGCGAGGAAATGGGGCAAGGGGACCACACACTCCCGTCGCTCCTACCAAATAAGAGCGAGGGCACTCTTGCACCCCGCGAGGTGTGTCCAAACTGCGGGATTCTGGGGCGGGGAGACATGAGCAGCGTCAGCCCCCCCAGGTCGGGATCAGAGGCCAACGAGGGCTGGGAGCCCGTAACCGATTCTGGAAAACCCCCATCTGAAGCCGAGGCATCAACGCTCGCAAACGATGCGAGCGGGCCTTCTTGGCCGGGCTCAAGCTGGAACGAGACCGAGCGCCAAAACGCGTTGCTCAGACGCGTGCTATCCCCTCCACTGCTGACATCGCTGCAGCTCTCTGGAATGGTCTTGTCAACGTCAAGCTCGACCGCTAAGCCGGCGCTCGACGCGGATTCTTGCACGGGCGTCAGGTAGGGCGGCATCTTGGCAGCTGTCAAGTCCAAGTGGGGAGGAGCGAGACGGCGTGAAGATGTGAGCTGAAACGTGATGGTACCTGACTCCGACCCTGTGGCGGCGACATCGCCAGCGGTAGCCAGTTTGTCGTGGTCGCTGGCAATGGCCAGAGGAGGCGGGCGCCGTGGTGCGACAGTGCGTACACGTGCTCCATCCGCCGAGTTGCTCCTTGCTCGCGATTTTGTATCTGATTCTGGGCCCTCAGGGGAGAGGGGGGCAGAAGGGTACGGCGAGCGAGGGTAGCCCTTGAGTGCTGCACCAAGCTCTGTGCGGCGTTCGCTGCCACGTGAGAGAGCGGTGGCAGCTGCGGCAAATGAGAGGGACCCTGCAGGGCGGGGTGAGCGGGGGTCGTCTGCCTCGAGGATGGGCGCGGGCGGGCGGGTGGCGATATTTCGCTTGGGCGGATCGGCGAGCTTGAATCCAGCTGGGATGGTGGACGGGGAGAGGGGATAGGGGCCGCGGTCGTAGGTGGAGGGGGAGTGGGTGGAAAAGGTGGCAAAGAGGGCGGGGGAGGGGGGAAAACGGACGTGGGGCGATCTTGGGGATCTTGCGAGGGGAAGAGGGGCAGGGCGCACAGGACGCTTGAGGATGGGTTTTGGGGCGGCGATGGCGAGACGGGATCGGACGGCGGAGAAGGAGGACATGACGAGTTGGAGGACGGGTGACTTGACCAGCAAGGCAGAGCCTCAAACGAGCTGTGGGATGTGAGCGGGGCAGGCGATGGGCAGAGCAAGCAGACGCACCGTGGATGTGGTGGTGATGGAGAGCCTGTCGCTCGCCTCAGCTTATAAGCCGTCGTCAGGCTGCACAGCCAAACACACCAATACACCGCCTCACCTCATGTCCCCCCTTGAGGATGACGGGTGGCTGGACATGCCTGTCGTCCGCAATGACGACCCCCGCGCCGCTGCTCTTGACGATGAGGACCGCAAAAAGTTCCACTACCTGCCGCCGGCCCCCACAGCCTCTGCCGCAAACGCAACAGGAGATCTGATTGACTTTGACACCTCAGGCCACGAATGGCGCACCAGGCGCGACAAGAGTGTCAATGAGAGTGAGTACACCCGGCTGCGTGTCACAGAGGAGGATGAGGACGATGAGGTCCATCTCCGCACCCGCTACCTCTTTGATGAGGACAAGGCCATGACGCCCCTCGCGCAGATGCAGGCCACCAAGAACCTCCTCACGGATGCCCAGCGCATCGCCTATGTCGGTCTCTGTGCTCTCACCGTCAAGGAGATGTCTCACGCTCTGGCCGCTTCTCGCACAAAGGAGCTCGCCGCTGCCAAGGCCAACATGGATCTCTGGGCCATGAAAATCATGGGCAGGCTCTATTACCACATGGAACTCGCGACGGAGGAACAAAAGATGATCGAGTCTCTGGCCGATCACGGCGTCCAAGCGATGGATCTCGCACCTGCGCTTATGACTACCCACACTGTCGCCAACCCAGAATACGACCCGGAGGAAGCACGTCGTATCGCAGAAGAGGGCGCGCGCACGCCGACGATAGAGGCCCACGACCCACTCTCGCCTGCAACTCCCACTCCCACTCCCACTCCTGCACCGGCCCCTGCCTTCCAGACCACGGCCAAAGTCCTCAATGACTCCTCCACATCTACCATCCCTGGCGTCTCCACCACCCTATCCGCCGCCGATAAGGACGTGACGCTCGACATCCGCTGGACCGTCCTCTGCGACCTCTTCCTCGTCCTCATCGCTGACAGCGTGTACGACGCCCGCTCGCGCGTCCTGCTGGAGCATGTCGCCCAAAAACTCGGCTTGGGCTGGCTCGACCTCGTCAAATTCGAGTGCCGCGTCACAGAAGCGTTGGAGATCCAAGAGTCTGTCGAGACGCTCGAACACCAGGACCTCGTTGCCCAACACCAGCGTCTCGCCCGCCGCAAGCGGTACATGATGCTCGGCCTCGCCACCCTCGGCGGGGGCCTCGTCATCGGCCTCTCCGCGGGCCTCCTCGCCCCTGTCATCGGTGCCGGTCTCGGCGCCGCCTTTACCACCATCGGCATAGGAGGCACCACAGGCTTCCTCGCAGGCGCGGGCGGCGCAGCCGTCATCACAACCGGCGGTGTTCTCACCGGTTCTGGCATCGCCGCCAACGGCATGGCGAAACGCACCCGACTCGTGCGCACCTTCAACGTCCTCCCCCTGCATAACAACAAGCGCGTGAGCTGCGTGCTGACCGTGCCCGGCTTCATGAACGGCCCGCTAGACGACGTGCGGCTGCCGTTCAGCGTGCTGGACCCCGTCGTCGGCGACGTCTTCAGCGTCCTGTGGGAGCCCGAGATGATCCAGGAAACAGGAAGCGCTCTCAAGATCCTCACCAGCGAGGTGCTGTCCCAGGTCGGGATGACGGTGCTGCAGGCGACGGTGATGACCGCGCTTATGAGCGCCCTGCAGTGGCCCGTCATCCTCACCAAGCTCGGGTACCTCATCGACAACCCGTGGAACAACGCGCTCGACCGCGCCAAGCGCGCTGGCCGCGTGCTCGCCGACGTCCTGTTCCACCGCCATCTGGGCGTGCGCCCGGTGACCCTCATCGGGTTCTCGCTCGGCGCCCGCGTGGTGTTCTACGCCCTGCTTGAGCTCGCGCGGAAAAAGGCGTTTGGGATCGTGCAGGATGTGTTTTTGCTCGGTGCGACGCTGTCCGCGTCGACCCGCACCTGGCGCGACGCGCGCGCGGTCGTGTCTGGCCGCGTGGTCAACTGCTACGCTCGCAACGACTGGGTGCTCAACTACCTCTTCCGCGCGACGAGCGGCGGGGTGGGGACCGTCGCTGGCCTGCGGCCCGTGCAAGACGTGCCTGGGTTGGAGAATGTGGATGTGACGGACAAGATTGCGGGGCATATGAGTTATCGAACGTTTATGCCCCTCATATTGGACCAGCTTGGGTTTCCGGTGTTTGCGGATTACTTTGATGAGCCCGAGGTAAGAGAAAGAGAGAGAGAGAGAGAGAGAGTCGCTCGTTGTTTGAGAGAAAGATGACTGACGTTGTGTTTTTTTTTTTTTTTTTTTGTGGGGGGGGGTTGTAGCAACCGGATTTCGAGGGCGATCGGGTTGTGGTGAAGGAGGGGGATGAGGGGAAGAAGCAGCGGGGATGGTTTTGGAAGAGGGGGAAGGCGAAGAAGGAGGTAAAGCAGGAGGATGACGGTCTGCCTCCGCGGCAAGTGTCAGCCGCGCCGACGCCACCAGCTCCAGCGCCAGCGACGGAAGCGGTATCTGTACCAGCGGTAGAACCGACACCTGCTTCCGCACCCGAACCAACGCTGGCAGAGACACAAGCAGCAGGGCCGGGCCCGGACAATGCGCCAGACGATCCTCAGCTCCCTGCTCGTGCAGGGTTTGACTTTGAGGCAATCAAGCAGATGATTGGGTCCCAGACCAAGGGCAAGACGACGGAGGGAAAGGTGGAGGACAGACTGGCGTCGTTGCTTCGGCGGTCGTCTGGTGCGTCTTTGGACGAACGTGGTGGGCGTGGACTTGGGCAGGAGGTGTTGGTGAATGCGTCTACGCCCAACCTATCGACTACGGCTACAAACGACGACGACGGGTCGATATGGAAGGACGCGACGGCGTCGCCTCCCCGCTCGTCCTACACAGACAACTCGAGTTTGAATGGGTTCAAGTACGGCTACGATAGCTATGGATATGGGCATGGACACCAGAGCGGCGGTGAGATATCGTTTGGTGGGACCGATGGGTCTATTACCCTAGCCTCTGCGCCAGGCGGAGGTGACCCATGGGGAGCGCGCACCACCCATCCTCCTCCTCTCTCTCATCCTGCGCATCGGCCGCCCGTGCCTCCTCTATCGCCGCCAACATTCGATTCAAACCCTTGGTCCTGATCACAGTCTCTTCTACCCGGTTTTGTGTGATCATCAGCAACCCACCATTACTAACCACCCCCATCTCCATCACGCACCCCCATCACGCAACCTTCAGCCCGAGCTTTACCCTGCACCTTTTTTCTTTTTTTGTTCAACACTTCCACAGGCCTGCCTCGGCTTTAATCATACCGGATACCCGTGACCAAGCCATTATCATCATCATCATTGCCGACCCCATCATTCACTGACACACACGTGCACGCGCGCGCGCGTTTGAACTGACAGATCTGACAAATGATAAATGACGTATATACGATGTAACTCTCTCTCTTTTTTTCTTTTTTTTTTCTTTCGGTGTTTCTGTACATGTAGATGGATTTGCGACGAATTGGACGCTGTACAAATTGTTTTTGATTTGTGATGTGTGTGTGATGCCAAACGTTTAGAAGGTGGCTAGTGTCGCGGGCATCCGATGGGCGGTATTGAGCGCGTGTATGTGTAACACATACACGTGGTGTGGTGCTCATCATGTGATGCCATGTCAAGCCGAGGCGAGGCAGGTGGCTAGGTACGGTTGTTGTAATCGATTGTATTGCAAAGTAGCGGATTGTACCGGCATTGATGGATGCCGGGGACCGGCCTCTGGAACGGCTTCGCGTTTGCCAGATGACAACGGTGATGGCAAGCGTGTGATCATCGAAGGAGCTACCCGGCGACTTGGACGCGTCCAAAACTTTGATCTCCCTTGGCATGTATAACAACCATCGCCCCATTGGAGAACTTGTGGCCGTGTCGTTGACTACTTTATATGCTACTGGAAGATTAACTGTATTCAATACCTTATTGTATTTGTCTTGATTTGAAGTCGGCTCGGTCGAGGGAAGTTCATTGAAACGAATCGACAGTGACCAGAGGTGGTACCGGTGTCATGCGACTGATTGACTGACGGGCTTCAAGGGAAAAACAGAAAACGGAACACTTGGCCAAGTGCTCCTTGCAATGCCCATCAATTAAACGGCATACGACCCCCCATCTGCCTGCTTTGCATCACAACGATTGCGCGAGACACCAAATCAATTGAGATTGTGCCGCGTCCCAGTTCTTTTCTTAAAAAACCGGATGTTCTGAGCGGAATTAGCCCCAGCCTGAGGCTGGTCCTCACCAACCAATCCAGCTCTCTGTTCAATATGCGTCTTTCCTCCGTCATCGTTTTCGCCGCCTTTGCGCTCTTGGCATCTGCCTCTCCAATCGACGGATTTAATCGAAGGAGTAATTCTCTTTGGGTAATCCTTTTCCATTCTGCGAGACCATATCCCCCACGTCTGACCTGCGCGCTTCTCCATTTAGACACGAACCACACCCGACAAGTCGAGTCCTGCGGTGAGTCGATGCCATGGCATATCTATTCCAGTCACAACCTTCGAAATCCGGAGTTGAACCCCACTTGTCTCTTTTTTATTTATTTAGCGAGCTCTTGAAACTCCGGTGGGGTCGATTCCAGTCACCTTCCAAAACGCAAAGCTAAACTCCACTTTAGCTTCCTGAAAATATTCATGATCCTGTGTGTGCAGCATCTTGTCAACTCCGGAACGTGTGGCCTCACTGTTTTTAAAGATTATTCGACCAGATAGGGTCGAAAATGGACAAACAGTGTCACGTCTGACACTCAATGGACGAGCGGAGGACTACCATAAAACCCCCGCCCCGCCGTATGATCTCTCATTTTCTTCATAATGGACTGCGTTCTGACCTTTGCGTTGTATATATACAGTCACCAAGGTCGATCAAGTGGACAGGTGGGTCATCACTCACCTTTAAAAACGCCAAGCTAAACTCCACTTTAGCATCCCGTATACACTTTTGACGAGTTTAATTATGGTGGCGGGTTTGTATGTCAATCCTGCAGCATCTAGTCACTACTGCAACGTGAAACTGAACTGCACTTGCTGTTTTTAGTCTTGTCGAACTTATCGTCGAAATGGACAAATGGAGGTGTTGTATTTAGGTGCCAGATATGGAATATGGATGATCTTCTATCCGTATGATCTCCTCTTTTTTTCAGGCCATAATGGACTGCGTGCTGACCTTTGGGTTGTATATATAGACATCAAGATGGACAACCATCTCAGGTGGGTCACTGTCATGGCAGCTACTCCAGTCTCGAAACGCAAAGCTAACTCCACGTTAGCATTACACTACAAGGGCGGATATTGAGCATGGGACGGAGGTGATCATGACTAGATGCAGCAGCATGACCCACGTGAACTGAACCTCACTTGTTGTTTTTAGGATATTCGACATTTTTATGCGCCGAGCGGAGCAGAAGTGCTCTCATTTGAGAGAACCTCCTATCAGGAATGGGATGTATTGCATCATGGCTCGGTACCATGGCGAAGAAGACCCTTTTATGAAGAGCTTTTCAGGTAGACTTGTGTTGACCCTTGATGAGCCGTAGCAGTAAACTGTGATGGATCTGTTTTCTTCGCATAGAAAATGTGTATTCGTTTCGGGGCCGTCATACAACAGGCCTACATAATACAGTGGCTGGGGTGCAAACTTGAACTGCAGAACGGTTGCATCTAATGTAAGTGGGAGGCTTCTGTTGGGCAAGGGGGGAGACGTCATATCAGGAAAACGTCAGATAGTACATTGGTAGGTTTGGCTTTCAAATCGGAGTGCTGATGGTCTCCACTGGAGGTTCCACCGAGAATACTTCGGAGAGCACATGAGACGCGACTTTCAGCTTCTCTCCTGAAGCCTGCAGTGCCGATTGTTCGAGGTTCTCGCCATCGGGTAGTTCGACCTTGTAGAGGGTTCGACGACGTCTCCATTAATATAGCTTTTCTCAGCTCATCAACGATCTTGGATCTTTCAATGGTAACGGGGAATGGACTCATCAGCAAAAACCCAAATTATGAATTTAAAAGGACACGGGATTTGACGCCCTCCATGGAGCTGTATTCGACGAGTACGAGGTCGAGGCTAAGGTCGAACCGTCACTCCCATTCCGCTCCTTCTCGCTAGGTGGCAGGCTCACATCCGATAAATTGAGCGTCTTGCTTTCATCCGCACACGATTCCCGTCTTTCTATCTAGAAAGGCGCGCCCGAGACATGAGCTTGGTGCTGGAAAACAAACAAACAACATTGTTTTATCCCCCGGTCCACTTTGGCCAACCCTGCGTAAGTCCTCGTCATCAAAAACATGTCAATCCGACCAACGCCGAAAAGGAGAGCAACACTCACTGAATAAGCAAAAAATACACGTCCGACCTCCACAGGCCAACGAACATGTTTCATGCGACCGACTGACGGGCTTCAAGGGAAAACAGAAAACGAAAAACCCGCATCACAACGATTGCACGACACCAAATCAATTGAGATTGTGCCGCGTCCCAGTTTTTTTTTAAACCCGATGCCTGAGCGGAATCATCAGTCTGAGGCTGGTCCTCACCACCCACTATCAATTCTGTTCATTATGCGTCTTTCCTCCGTCATCGTTTTCGCCGCTTTTGCGCTCTTGGCATCTGCCTCTCCAATCGACGGATTTAATCGAAGGAGTAATTCTCTTTGGGTAATTCTTTTCCATTCTGCGAGACCATATCCCCCACGTCTGACCTAGGTCACGCGCTTCTCCATTTAGAGACGAACCACACCCGACAAGTCGGGTCCTGCGGTGAGTCGATGCCATGGCATCTATTCCAGTCACCTTCGAAATACAGAGTTGAACCCCACTTGTTTTTAGCACGCCGTTGACAGCCACGACGGGAATCCCGGGAGCGGTGAACCAAGTAGACCATCAACCCCTGTGGGTCGATCACAGTCGCCTTCCAAAAAGCAAAGCTAAACTCCACTCTAGCCTCCTCCAAGCGATAATCATGATCCTGTATGTGCAGTGCAGCATCTTGTCAACTCTGGGACGTGTGGCCTCACTTAGTGTTTTAAGGTTATTCTACCAGATAAGGTCGAAAATGGACAAAAAGTGTCACGTGTGACACTCAACGGACGAACGGAGGACTTCCACGAAACCCTCGCTGTCGAAGTAGCACGATGACGGGCGCAGTGGAATAGTAGAGCTAAGTAAGTGAATACTTACTTGTGGTAGCTGTAGGTCACTCAGGAGCTGTGGCTCAACTGGTTGAAAGCAGAGAAGAGAATGTAGATTGACGGAGAAACTACAGAGTATTTATACGTCTATCTACTGTGTCTGTGTCAGTGCTATTATGATACGCTGACTGAGCATTTGTATAGCATGACTGAGCAAATGTATTGAGCATAGCAATGCGCAGTCATTGCTGTGTGGAAAGCTGTGTGAAGCACAGCTTGTTGAAACGAACGTTGACGAATGTCTTTCGTATCGTGGGAAAACATCTCGGATCTATCCGATCTCAATCGATATCATATCTTATCAGTATTATCTAATAATCTATGATTATATAATGTTCATTGTATTTATATCTAGACAGATATTATAGAGTTCGATGGGACAGAACTCTGAACAATAAAGCTGCCTCATGTATTCACATGGCGACTGTGCAAAGCTGTGCTTCACACAGCTTTCCACACAGCAATGACTGCGCATTGCTATGCTCAATACATTTGCTCAGTCATGCTATACAAATGCTCAGTCAGCGTATCATAATAACGCTGACACAGACACAGTAGATAGACGTATAAATACTCTGTAGTTTCTCCGTCAATCTATATTCTCTTCTCTGCTATCAACCAGTTGAGCCCTAGCTCCTGAGTGACCTACAGCTACCCAAGTAAGTGTTTCACTTACTTAGCTCTACTATTCCGCTGCGCCCGTCGTCGTGCTACTTCGACAGGTTATGGGCCCCGTCTGCTCGCAGACCTGATGGGCGATCGCCTCGATACCGCAGGAGATAAGCGGCTCGACGATGTAGCTGTCGCCGTCGAGGGGACTTCGTCGATCGCTATTTGGTAATGACCAAATAAGGTAATCGGGTTTGTTAGTAGCGCCCTAGTGGCTGTAGATGACTGTATACACCGTTTATGTCCACTAACGTAACCCGGGGAGCTCACCCGAAATATGAGCATGTCCGATCTTGACAGAGATCTGGGCACCACCTGGAGAGGTGTGAAAATAATACTTAGTGTGGCAAACTTGTCCAGCCCCCGGTTTCTGCGTTACCCGGGTATATAATAAAACCATAATCTAAGATCCATCGATCGTCTCGATCGGATCTGGACCAGTTTGTGGATACTGGTTTATCAACATCCTCCGGATTAAGGGCCATCTTTTGATGGATAAAGATCGGATCGGGTTCTGTCCCGTCCCCCGATCAAAAGGCTTGTCGCCCCCCTTTTGGCCGTGAATAATTAAGCGCATATACCAATTTCGGGTTTTCGTCCCGCATTCTCATTTATTAAATAATTATGTAATATTCCGTATAAAGATAGTGCTACAGGGACATTGTTCCCTGTCTACGCATATCAGTGGCAGGCACGAGCTTAGCTTCCTGCTTAGTAATAGGACTGCTCCTTAGCAGCAATAGTACGTTTTAAAAATAGTTACATAATGATGGGATATTTACCGCTGTTGGGGAATTTGTTGGAGCCCCAAAGCACTCCTGGAAGGCTGGATCCCTTTCTGGCGATGAAACCGAGAAACCAAAAGCGATCCACGAGTCCCTGTCCCGGGATCCATCTGTTGCGTCCATAACCGGAAGTATCGATGATTAGCGCTAGCATCTATCGTTCCTTAAAAACGATGAGCTAACGTATTTTTCAAAGATCTTCAAACCAATCCAAACCAACCTCTCCTCGAATTTATTTTTTGAATTTTCAAATAAATAAATAAATATTTTGATAAAAATGTCTTACAACAACTCTGCCGCTTCCTCCGCCTCCACCTCCTCTTCCTCCGGATCTTCCTCCGGAAAATCCTATTCCGGCTCCGCTGCCGGAAAAGCAGCTTCCTCTTCCGGTTCGTCCGGAAACAATCAAGCCGGCCCTTCTAAGGGTCGCAAAATTACCTATTTTGATCTCCTCCCTGAGGAAGCTCAGGGAAAGGAACAAGCTCAATATGAGCTTAAATCGGATGAAGAATCCGATAAACGTGCTTTGTTTGGCCTTGCGGCCAAATACAAAGGCAAACAGGTAATTGCCCAATTTAAATTGGGACAAATTAAAAATTCTAAATTAATTAAAAAGCGCGAAATGGGCGAATCCGCCGACATCATGCGCTCTCCCCGCTCAAATAAAGCGGGATCAAAATCGGCATCGCCGATTACTAAAGTGAGGACCCCATCCTCGCTACCCTCCTTACGCACAATCTCTGACTCATCGCACCCGCGATCCCCCCCTGTTCAGGTAAAACAGGAGAGGATCACTCCTCCCCTTGATGGTGCAGGGATGTTCATCCCTGTTTCATACAAGAAGCGTGCCGGCAAGGCACGAGTTACCGGTTCTGGGCCATCGGCCTCGATCGATTCTAAGCTTGCTGACGAACTTCGTCGGCAAGATCAAGAAACGATCGCCCAGCACCGGACTAAAGTGGAGGAGGCCAAACAGAAGGCCATACTTGAGGCGCGCATTCATCGGCGCACTCAAGAATATAAAAGGAAAATGGCCAGGGAACGCGGACACACGGTCCGCCACGATGAAGCTGTCCGGGCTAAATATAGAAAGCCCAATGCCGTTCCAATCAACGATTGGAACAAAGTCAGGGATAATTATCCCAAGTTGCCGATGGAAGGTGCGCGGCAATTAATTGCCGACCTTAATAATGGCACTTACCGGCCATCAACCCCCTTCCCTCGATTAGGCAACGAGGAAAACAGGACGCCGATCCCTGTTCCTGGCCCCTCCTCAGGACCGAATTACGCCGCCGTTGCCAAAAACGGTGTGAAGAATGTGCGTGGTCCCCTTAGCCTCCAAAAAAGGAATGACCCTAATCAGGCATATTCCTTATCTGTCAAAGAACAAGACAGACGCCACGAACAGTGGCTCAAAACATTTGGAGCGAGGGTTGTTGCCGAAGCGTCGAAGTGGGAGATTGACCCGCTTCCGGTACAATCCTCTGGGGGAGACCAGAAAGGACAAAAGACGCAGGAGGAAGGTGACAAATGGTCACGAGGGGAAATAAATGAGTGGCGAAAAATAGCCACTGCATTTATGAAATTGGGTGCATTACCCAATAAAATACGTGTAATTAAACAGAGAAGGAGCGATTCCCTTCTCCAAAATAAAAAATTACATGACCTCTATCAAGCGAATGAATTGGTAGAAGACGCCAAAATCATGGTTGCTAGCCATCAACAAAATATAGCTGAGATTTCACAAACAGTGAAAGGAGTTATACAAAACTCCAACACCTTAATCGATAATAATGATCGATTACGCGATGATCTAGATGCAGCTTTAGATCATCTAGGTCAATCTCAGCAGGCTAGACGAAATGAGAATGATACTTATTTCAAAAACCAGAGAGAAATGGCGCGTGAGATTGGTCATCTCAAATTAGAATTAAAGGGAGCAGAGACACGCGCAATAAATGCGGAGTCTTGGCTAGATTCTGACAAAATAAAGTTGGCTCAAGAAAAGAAAAGAGCCAAAAAGCTGCGTCAGAAACAAAATCGGCTAGATAAAAAAGAAGCCGATAAGATTAACTTCACCGCTCGCTCCAAAGAGCCTAGAACTCGCATACCTAAACATGACGAGTTAAAAGAGCTTGGAAATACTGATTTCCAAGATCTCTTATATGGCTCTGAAAATTCCCATTGGGAATTATCAGACGATGAAAATGATACATACATACAAGCTCAAGTTGGTACCCCAATTGAGCATGGTGAAATCATTCCTGTGAAAACAAATAAAAGAAATTTTAAACACACACGAGAGCATCCAGTCTGGAAAAAACCCGGACTCTGCTATTTGGTAGCAATCAAAGATAGAGCGCTATCCAAATATGTGTGGCAGACATATCCTACAGTTAAGGATTTGTCACAATTGAGCCATAAACTCCGAAAGGAGATTGGCTTCAAAATTCACAGGGAAAGCAAAGCAAGCTTTCACATCGAGCCTGTAGAGGGTTATAGTTATGGCTGGGCCGATATAGATAAATTAGCCAAAGGCCTTAATGGAAACCTTCCAGTAGGAGCGAACAAAAGTGGTGATATCACCATTCCTACCTTACAAGGTAGAAGCAACTGGGCCACATGGTCCAGGTTGGTTAAAGCTACACTCCAGTCAAAAAGTGTATGGCAGTACGTTGAGGGTACTATTACACACAACCCTTGGCTACCCAGCTACCAAGATGAAATGGGTAGCACAACTGTCACAGCTGGTCGAGTCCAGGCACTCAACCAAATTTGGAAATTACACCAAGAATTTCTAGAAAATGATGGAAAGGCAAGGGGAATAATAACCCTAAATCTGCCTAAGTCTTTGGGTCATCATATCCAAAACACATCAAAAGAAACTTGGGATGGCCTAACTGAGGCATTTTCCAAAGCTGGAGCTGTAGCAATATTTAACGTCTATAAAAAGACGAAAACTTGGGAATTCCCCAAAAACAAAAATCCTGCAGAATCAGTCCAAGAGTTAATGGAACTTTGGGCTGAAATGGCTGCAAATGGCAAATCCTTTGACGACGATTTCCAATTAATGGAAGTCATTGACAGGATGCCAGCTTCCTGGGACTCATTTAAAACCTACATCCTTCTAAAAATGGAAGTAGGAACAACCAAACTTAAAGATCTCCTACCAGAGATCGAAAATGAGTACCAACGTCGCAAAGGCGACAAGGAAGAGCAGTCTGCCAATTTTGTAGCAAGGGGGAGCAAAAACTATAAAGGCAAAAAACCATTTAATTCTGGGTTTAAACCTAGAGTTAATTTGCCTAAAGGGAAAAATACCCAGCCAAATGCACAGGCAGGTCCTAGTAATAGACCAGCCTATGTACCCCCTGGCAACAAAACAGGATCAAATTGGGAGCGTAATAAGAAAAATCGCGCTAATAAGCTAAAAAAATTAAATCTTTTGGCTAAAGCTGCGAATGCTCCTGGGGACCTCTCAAGGAAAGAAAGAGCGGATCTTAAGAAATTCGCTAATATGGCTATAACAGAAAGCCATAAAATGGATGTGGATGTCCCTCAAAATTCTTCTTCACTCGCTGATAGAATCAGCCCAAACAAAGTCGATCCTGAGACATTAAAAATTATGAACAGGATCAAAGATCTTAAAGGAAAAGGAAAAGATCTTATCAAAGAAGACTTTGTTACCTGGAAAAATAATCCAATGGATATTCCAGAAGCTCGTATTGATGACAAGAAAGCTCAAATAGAGCTACAAGAAGAAATACATGAGGAACATGTAGAAACAGGTTACTGGGACAACAGATCGTATGTAAATTTCACTAAAAAATATCCAAATACTGATTATAAATCAGTGACGATGATAACATCGGAGGATACCAAGAAGAATATTATGATAATGACTTCTTCGCAGATGATGGAATGTAACCATCAGAAGAAGGCTTATCATGATATTGGTAAGTCCGTAGATAGCAGATGTAAAAATAGCATATTAGCTATTAGTTTAAATAAATCTGCATCGACTCTTAAAAGTGAAAAAATACGTGAGGATTACTGGATAATAGACTCAGGTGCATCTGTGCACATTACAAACAACAAGTCTGACTTTGTAGAGTATAATCCATATCCTGAACCAGAAGAAATCAAAACAGCCGATTCAAAATCAGCTGCAAAGATACTTGGACAAGGGACTATAGTCCTTGAGTTTGAAAACTTAAAGGGACTTAAACATATCGCTAAATTGGAAGTTTGTTACATGCCAAAGGCTTCTCACAAACTTATTTCATCTGGACAATTAAAAATTGGTGGTTACGTTGAGACATCAAACAGTGAACATACAGTGTTTTTGTTCAAAGGAAATGATGTTATAGTTGCTAAACCCAAAAATTGCTTTGAACCGATACACTGGGCTAAAGTAACAATAAAACATAAATTAAACAAATTAGTGAATCTCGTAGATTTCACTACATGGCATAATAGGATGGCACATGCAAATAAAAATGTAATAAAAAACATGAGCCAACATACAGAAGGTTTTGATGATAAAATCAAAATACCATCTGATAATCCTATTTGTTCTGGATGTGCACAAGGAAAGATGCATAATAAATCTTATCCTATATCACAAACACGTGCAAAACAACCATTAGAGTTGTTACATGCTGACTTGCTAGAATTCCCACAAGAATCTTATCACCGTAAAAAATGGTGTTTAATGATTATTGATGACTATTCTTCATATGCCTTTATGGCATTCCTACGAACTAAATCAGAAACGTTTGAAAATTTCAAAAACTTTATTACACTGTTTGAAAACCAAACAGGAAGAAAAGTTAAACGCTTCAGATCAGATCGAGGGGGAGAATTTAAGTCTGGTGAATTTGATCAATTCTTAAAACAAAAAGGCATATTACGTGAACAAAGTGCACCATACATCCATCAACAAAATGGACGTGCAGAAAGATTGAATAATACAATCTTAGAAAAAGCAGAAAGTATGCGACTCCATGCCCAATGTCCAAAATCATGGTGGGAATTTGCTATGAAAAATGCTATTCACACCTATAACCGCACACCATTAAGAAGAACAAAATGGATGACGCCATATGAAAATTTGTATAATAAAAAACCTGATGTTCATTACTTTAAAACATTTGGTTGTCTAGCTTGGGTTTTTGTACCAAAAGAAATTAGACAAAATAAGCTTACTCCAAAAGCAGAGGCCATGACATTCATAGGATATGAAGATGGCTCTAAAGCTTATCAATTCATGAAAAATGATAACTCTATATTTGTTGGAGTTCAATCATTATTTGATGAAACCAAATTTCCTAGAGCAAAAACAGAAGGCTTAGAAAATAGACTATTTAATAGTCCACCAGGTATAGAAACAAGGGAGAAAAATAATGGACACGTATCTGATTCCAATTCCCACATGGATCATGGTCATCACACCTATGATAGTGATAGTGATGATGATACTCCCCACAAAAAGAAAAGATATCCAGAAAATCATGATACTACAGATAACGATTATAGCGGATCGTTTCATGATAAGGATAATCAAGGCCTAGAGGATTCTTACATAAATCCTGACAGAAATCAGGATATAGAACCTAATGTTAATCGTTCAATAACACCTCCTGAACGACCAAACATCTCCATGAGACGACTTGGAGATAAACGTCCTGAAAAAGGAAAGGACAAACGAGATGAAAAATATGACACATATCTCAGAAGGACTTCACGCCTCAAAAAACCGAGACTCATGCCTGACAATGCATATGGTCAGAAAGCCCCTCTTGAAATAGAAAAAGATATACAAAGTACTAGAGAGTGGAGCAAAAGAGTCTTTGGTAAAGGCAAAGGGAAAGCAAAACCTACCCTTAGTCCAACTTCTTCACGAAAAGCTTTACAAAATCCGTTACAACAAATTGAAATGGATAAAGAAATGGAAGAAATATCAGAATCAGAAACAGAGTCAGAACAATATAAAACACCATCTGCCTCAGAATCTGAACGATCATCCATTAAAGAAACAAGACCAGTTTCTGGTGGAGAATCTATTCCAGATTTGAATAGACAATCATCCTCTGATAATGAAACCGATCCATTTAATGAATCAAGTGAAGAAGAAGTAAATAGAGATTTACAGTCTAAATCACCTAGTGATGATCTCGTATACTTCTTAGAAAAACTACTCAAAGAAGGAGGTAACAGATTTGTTAACTACCTTCTATGCAAAGCCATAAGTCCAAACTACTCCAAAAGTGTAGATCAATGGACATATAAAGATGCTTACAAATTAAAAGCTTCTAATCCCAAAGAATGGGAATTATGGCAAAATGCAATGAAAGAAGAAGTACAGGCCTTAGAAGACCGTGATGTATGGGAATTAGTACCATGTCCAAAAGACCGTAAACCTGTAAAGTGTAGATGGGTTTATGCGGTCAAAAGCGATGGCCGAAAACGTGCTCGACTAGTCGCTAAAGGATTTTCACAAATACCTGGAGTAGATTATGATGATACATTCTCACCAGTTGCACGATTTGAAACTGTGAGACTCCTTATGGCTACAGCAGCGCTAGAAGATTGGGAAATCGAAGCGCTAGATGTAAAGACAGCGTTCCTTTATGGAGACTTAGAAGAAAATATATATATGGAACAGCCAGAAGGATTTATTATCAAAGGACAAGAGCACAAAGTCTATAAACTTAAAAAAGCCTTATATGGACTTAAACAAGCTTCATTAGCTTGGAATAAGAAAGCAAATCAAAGTCTACAAGAATTAGGCTTTGGACGGTGTCTTACAGACACTGGAGTTTATGTTTGCTATAAACAAAAATCAACTATAGTAGCTATATTATATGTTGATGATGTGTTATTCATGGGAAACAATAAAAAGTTACTCATGGAACTAAAACACAAATTTATGAAAAAATGGGAATGTAGAGATCTAGGACCCATTAAAGAATATCTTGGAATGACAATTGTCCGAGATAGGAAAAAGAAATTGATTATTCTTGATCAAATTAACTATGCAAAGAAGGTAGTTAAACGCTTTGGTCAAGAAGATTCAAAACCTGTTCGTACTCCTTTACCAGCAGGATATACACCTGTGGAGAACGAAGGTACTGCAACTCCTCAAGAAAGGAGTTATTACCAATCAATTATTGGATCTCTACTATATCTTACTCTTGGCACGAGATATGATATTACCCAAGCAGTAATCATGATGTCACAATTCATGGTTAATCCATCTAGAGAACACATAGCAAAAGCCTTATATATTATAAAATATGTCAATTCTTCCATAAATGGAAAATTGGTATATGATGGCTTTAACAAAGATGGAATGCATGCTTACTCTGATGCGGATTGGGCTGGTGATCCAGTCACAAGAAAATCTGTAACGGGTAATCTAGTTCTATTGGCAGGATCTCCAATAAGTTGGATTTCCAGAAAACAGAAAACTGTTGCATTGTCATCCACAGAAGCTGAGTACATGAGTCTTTCAGACTGCTCACGCCAAATCATGTGGATAAAATCCCTATTCAAAGAACTGGGATATGACATTGGAGCTGTTGATCTTCATGTTGACAACAGAGGATCAATATTCTTAGCAAAGAATCCAGCTCAAGAACATAGAACAAAACATATTGATATTCGTTATCATTATGTTAGAGAACGTGTTGAGAACAAAGATATTAACATATCATATGTTCCCACAAATGAACAACTAGCTGATATCTTAACAAAAAATTTAACTTGGCAAAAGTTTAAAGAGTTAAGAAATGAAATTGGCATTGAGATCCTCAATGAGGGGGAGTGTTGAAACGAACGTTGACGAATGTCTTTCGTATCGTGGGAAAACATCTCGGATCTATCCGATCTCAATCGATATCATATCTTATCAGTATTATCTAATAATCTATGATTATATAATGTTCATTGTATTTATATCTAGACAGATATTATAGAGTTCGATGGGACAGAACTCTGAACAATAAAGCTGCCTCATGTATTCACATGGCGACTGTGCAAAGCTGTGCTTCACACAGCTTTCCACACAACAATGACTGCGCATTGCTATGCTCAATACATTTGCTCAGTCATGCTATACAAATGCTCAGTCAGCGTATCATAATAACGCTGACACAGACACAGTAGATAGACGTATAAATACTCTGTAGTTTCTCCGTCAATCTATATTCTCTTCTCTGCTATCAACCAGTTGAGCCCTAGCTCCTGAGTGACCTACAGCTACCCAAGTAAGTGTTTCACTTACTTAGCTCTACTATTCCGCTGCGCCCGTCGTCGTGCTACTTCGACAGTCAACACAGTCTATGATGACTTGAAAAGATCTTCATAAAAGGGTCTTCTTCACCATTGAATCGAACCACGATGCAATACCTTCCATGCTGGACGAGAGATTCTCTCAAATGAGAGCACTTCTGCTCCACCTGGCACATAAAAATGTCGAATATACTAAAAACAACAAGTGAGGTTCAGTTTCACGTGGGTCAGCATTCGCTGCTGCATCTAGTCACCTGACCCATCCCAAGCTCAATATCCTCCCTTGTAGTGTAATGCTAACGTGGATTTTAGCTTTGCGTTTCGAGACTGGAGTAGCTGCTGTGACATTGACCCACCTGAGATGGCTGTCCATCTTGATGTCTATATATACAACCCAAAGGTCAGCATGCAGTCCATTATGGCCTGAAAAAAAGGAGATCATATGGATAGAAGATCATCCATATTCCATATCTGGCACCCAAATATGACACCTCTATTTGTCCATTTCGACGATAAGTTCGACAAGACTAAAAACAGCAAGTGCAGTTCAGTTTCACGTTGCAGTGGTAACCAGATGCCGCAGGATTGACATACAAACCCTTCAGGATACTTAATCTCTTCAAAAGTGTATTCGGAATGCTAAATGGAGTTTAGCTTTGCGTTTCGAAAGGCGAGTGCTGACCCACCTGCCCACGTAATCCAACATGATGACTATATATATATAACCCAAAGGTCAGAATGCAGTCTATTATGAAGAAAAAAAAATCATATGTTGGGGGTCTTTCCCATGGAACCGCAAGTGTTGAAACGAACGTTGATGAATGTCTTTCGTATCGTGGGAAAACATCTTGGATCTATCCGATCTCAATCGTTATCATATCTTATCAGTATTATCTAATAATCTATGATTATGTAATGTTCATTGTATTTATATCTAGACAGATATTATAGAGTTCGATGGGACAGAACTCTGAACAATAAAGCTGCCTCATGTATTCACATGGCGACTGTGCAAAGCTGTGTCGAAGTAGCACGACGACGGGCGCAGCGGAATAGTAGAGCTAAGTAAGTGAAACACTTACTTGGGTAGCTGTAGGTCACTCAGGAGCTAGGGCTCAACTGGTTGATAGCAGAGAAGAGAATATAGATTGACGGAGAAACTACAGAGTATTTATACGTCTATCTACTGTGTCTGTGTCAGCGTTATTATGATACGCTGACTGAGCATTTGTATAGCATGACTGAGCAAATGTATTGAGCATAGCAATGCGCAGTCATTGCTGTGTGGAAAGCTGTGTGAAGCACAGCTTTGCACAGTCGCCATGTGAATACATGAGGCAGCTTTATTGTTCAGAGTTCTGTCCCATCGAACTCTATAATATCTGTCTAGATATAAATACAATGAACATTATATAATCATAGATTATTAGATAATACTGATAAGATATGATATCGATTGAGATCGGATAGATCCGAGATGTTTTCCCACGATACGAAAGACATTCGTCAACGTTCGTTTCAACACTCCCCCTCATTGAGGATCTCAATGCCAATTTCATTTCTTAACTCTTTAAACTTTTGCCAAGTTAAATTTTTTGTTAAGATATCAGCTAGTTGTTCATTTGTGGGAACATATGATATGTTAATATCTTTGTTCTCAACACGTTCTCTAACATAATGATAACGAATATCAATATGTTTTGTTCTATGTTCTTGAGCTGGATTCTTTGCTAAGAATATTGATCCTCTGTTGTCAACATGAAGATCAACAGCTCCAATGTCATATCCCAGTTCTTTGAATAGGGATTTTATCCACATGATTTGGCGTGAGCAGTCTGAAAGACTCATGTACTCAGCTTCTGTGGATGACAATGCAACAGTTTTCTGTTTTCTGGAAATCCAACTTATTGGAGATCCTGCCAATAGAACTAGATTACCCGTTACAGATTTTCTTGTGACTGGATCACCAGCCCAATCCGCATCAGAGTAAGCATGCATTCCATCTTTGTTAAAGCCATCATATACCAATTTTCCATTTATGGAAGAATTGACATATTTTATAATATATAAGGCTTTTGCTATGTGTTCTCTAGATGGATTAACCATGAATTGTGACATCATGATTACTGCTTGGGTAATATCATATCTCGTGCCAAGAGTAAGATATAGTAGAGATCCAATAATTGATTGGTAATAACTCCTTTCTTGAGGAGTTGCAGTACCTTCGTTCTCCACAGGTGTATATCCTGCTGGTAAAGGAGTACGAACAGGTTTTGAATCTTCTTGACCAAAGCGTTTAACTACCTTCTTTGCATAGTTAATTTGATCAAGAATAATCAATTTCTTTTTCCTATCTCGGACAATTGTCATTCCAAGATATTCTTTAATGGGTCCTAGATCTCTACATTCCCATTTTTTCATAAATTTGTGTTTTAGTTCCATGAGTAACTTTTTATTGTTTCCCATGAATAACACATCATCAACATATAATATAGCTACTATAGTTGATTTTTGTTTATAGCAAACATAAACTCCAGTGTCTGTAAGACACCGTCCAAAGCCTAATTCTTGTAGACTTTGATTTGCTTTCTTATTCCAAGCTAATGAAGCTTGTTTAAGTCCATATAAGGCTTTTTTAAGTTTATAGACTTTGTGCTCTTGTCCTTTGATAATAAATCCTTCTGGCTGTTCCATATATATATTTTCTTCTAAGTCTCCATAAAGGAACGCTGTCTTTACATCTAGCGCTTCGATTTCCCAATCTTCTAGCGCTGCTGTAGCCATAAGGAGTCTCACAGTTTCAAATCGTGCAACTGGTGAGAATGTATCATCATAATCTACTCCAGGTATTTGTGAAAATCCTTTAGCGACTAGTCGAGCACGTTTTCGGCCATCGCTTTTGACCGCATAAACCCATCTACACTTTACAGGTTTACGGTCTTTTGGACATGGTACTAATTCCCATACATCACGGTCTTCTAAGGCCTGTACTTCTTCTTTCATTGCATTTTGCCATAATTCCCATTCTTTGGGATTAGAAGCTTTTAATTTGTAAGCATCTTTATATGTCCATTGATCTACACTTTTGGAGTAGTTTGGACTTATGGCTTTGCATAGAAGGTAGTTAACAAATCTGTTACCTCCTTCTTTGAGTAGTTTTTCTAAGAAGTATACGAGATCATCACTAGGTGATTTAGACTGTAAATCTCTATTTACTTCTTCTTCACTTGATTCATTAAATGGATCGGTTTCATTATCAGAGGATGATTGTCTATTCAAATCTGGAATAGATTCTCCACCAGAAACTGGTCTTGTTTCTTTAATGGATGATCGTTCAGATTCTGAGGCAGATGGTGTTTTATATTGTTCTGACTCTGTTTCTGATTCTGATATTTCTTCCATTTCTTTATCCATTTCAATTTGTTGTAACGGATTTTGTAAAGCTTTTCGTGAAGAAGTTGGACTAAGGGTAGGTTTTGCTTTCCCTTTGCCTTTACCAAAGACTCTTTTGCTCCACTCTCTAGTACTTTGTATATCTTTTTCTATTTCAAGAGGGGCTTTCTGACCATATGCATTGTCAGGCATGAGTCTCGGTTTTTTGAGGCGTGAAGTCCTTCTGAGATATGTGTCATATTTTTCATCTCGTTTGTCCTTTCCTTTTTCAGGACGTTTATCTCCAAGTCGTCTCATGGAGATGTTTGGTCGTTCAGGAGGTGTTATTGAACGATTAACATTAGGTTCTATATCCTGATTTCTGTCAGGATTTATGTAAGAATCCTCTAGGCCTTGATTATCCTTATCATGAAACGATCCGCTATAATCGTTATCTGTAGTATCATGATTTTCTGGATATCTTTTCTTTTTGTGGGGAGTATCATCATCACTATCACTATCATAGGTGTGATGACCATGATCCATGTGGGAATTGGAATCAGATACGTGTCCATTATTTTTCTCCCTTGTTTCTATACCTGGTGGACTATTAAATAGTCTATTTTCTAAGCCTTCTGTTTTTGCTCTAGGAAATTTGGTTTCATCAAATAATGATTGAACTCCAACAAATATAGAGTTATCATTTTTCATGAATTGATAAGCTTTAGAGCCATCTTCATATCCTATGAATGTCATGGCCTCTGCTTTTGGAGTAAGCTTATTTTGTCTAATTTCTTTTGGTACAAAAACCCAAGCTAGACAACCAAATGTTTTAAAGTAATGAACATCAGGTTTTTTATTATACAAATTTTCATATGGCGTCATCCATTTTGTTCTTCTTAATGGTGTGCGGTTATAGGTGTGAATAGCATTTTTCATAGCAAATTCCCACCATGATTTTGGACATTGGGCATGGAGTCGCATACTTTCTGCTTTTTCTAAGATTGTATTATTCAATCTTTCTGCACGTCCATTTTGTTGATGGATGTATGGTGCACTTTGTTCACGTAATATGCCTTTTTGTTTTAAGAATTGATCAAATTCACCAGACTTAAATTCTCCCCCTCGATCTGATCTGAAGCGTTTAACTTTTCTTCCTGTTTGGTTTTCAAACAGTGTAATAAAGTTTTTGAAATTTTCAAACGTTTCTGATTTAGTTCGTAGGAATGCCATAAAGGCATATGAAGAATAGTCATCAATAATCATTAAACACCATTTTTTACGGTGATAAGATTCTTGTGGGAATTCTAGCAAGTCAGCATGTAACAACTCTAATGGTTGTTTTGCACGTGTTTGTGATATAGGATAAGATTTATTATGCATCTTTCCTTGTGCACATCCAGAACAAATAGGATTATCAGATGGTATTTTGATTTTATCATCAAAACCTTCTGTATGTTGGCTCATGTTTTTTATTACATTTTTATTTGCATGTGCCATCCTATTATGCCATGTAGTGAAATCTACGAGATTCACTAATTTGTTTAATTTATGTTTTATTGTTACTTTAGCCCAGTGTATCGGTTCAAAGCAATTTTTGGGTTTAGCAACTATAACATCATTTCCTTTGAACAAAAACACTGTATGTTCACTGTTTGATGTCTCAACGTAACCACCAATTTTTAATTGTCCAGATGAAATAAGTTTGTGAGAAGCCTTTGGCATGTAACAAACTTCCAATTTAGCGATATGTTTAAGTCCCTTTAAGTTTTCAAACTCAAGGACTATAGTCCCTTGTCCAAGTATCTTTGCAGCTGATTTTGAATCGGCTGTTTTGATTTCTTCTGGTTCAGGATATGGATTATACTCTACAAAGTCAGACTTGTTGTTTGTAATGTGCACAGATGCACCTGAGTCTATTATCCAGTAATCCTCACGTATTTTTTCACTTTTAAGAGTCGATGCAGATTTATTTAAACTAATAGCTAATATGCTATTTTTACATCTGCTATCTACGGACTTACCAATATCATGATAAGCCTTCTTCTGATGGTTACATTCCATCATCTGCGAAGAAGTCATTATCATAATATTCTTCTTGGTATCCTCCGATGTTATCATCGTCACTGATTTATAATCAGTATTTGGATATTTTTTAGTGAAATTTACATACGATCTGTTGTCCCAGTAACCTGTTTCTACATGTTCCTCATGTATTTCTTCTTGTAGCTCTATTTGAGCTTTCTTGTCATCAATACGAGCTTCTGGAATATCCATTGGATTATTTTTCCAGGTAACAAAGTCTTCTTTGATAAGATCTTTTCCTTTTCCTTTAAGATCTTTGATCCTGTTCATAATTTTTAATGTCTCAGGATCGACTTTGTTTGGGCTGATTCTATCAGCGAGTGAAGAAGAATTTTGAGGGACATCCACATCCATTTTATGGCTTTCTGTTATAGCCATATTAGCGAATTTCTTAAGATCCGCTCTTTCTTTCCTTGAGAGGTCCCCAGGAGCATTCGCAGCTTTAGCCAAAAGATTTAATTTTTTTAGCTTATTAGCGCGATTTTTCTTATTACGCTCCCAATTTGATCCTGTTTTGTTGCCAGGGGGTACATAGGCTGGTCTATTACTAGGACCTGCCTGTGCATTTGGCTGGGTATTTTTCCCTTTAGGCAAATTAACTCTAGGTTTAAACCCAGAATTAAATGGTTTTTTGCCTTTATAGTTTTTGCTCCCCCTTGCTACAAAATTGGCAGACTGCTCTTCCTTGTCGCCTTTGCGACGTTGGTACTCATTTTCGATCTCTGGTAGGAGATCTTTAAGTTTGGTTGTTCCTACTTCCATTTTTAGAAGGATGTAGGTTTTAAATGAGTCCCAGGAAGCTGGCATCCTGTCAATGACTTCCATTAATTGGAAATCGTCGTCAAAGGATTTGCCATTTGCAGCCATTTCAGCCCAAAGTTCCATTAACTCTTGGACTGATTCTGCAGGATTTTTGTTTTTGGGGAATTCCCAAGTTTTCGTCTTTTTATAGACGTTAAATATTGCTACAGCTCCAGCTTTGGAAAATGCCTCAGTTAGGCCATCCCAAGTTTCTTTTGATGTGTTTTGGATATGATGACCCAAAGACTTAGGCAGATTTAGGGTTATTATTCCCCTTGCCTTTCCATCATTTTCTAGAAATTCTTGGTGTAATTTCCAAATTTGGTTGAGTGCCTGGACTCGACCAGCTGTGACAGTTGTGCTACCCATTTCATCTTGGTAGCTGGGTAGCCAAGGGTTGTGTGTAATAGTACCCTCAACGTACTGCCATACACTTTTTGACTGGAGTGTAGCTTTAACCAACCTGGACCATGTGGCCCAGTTGCTTCTACCTTGTAAGGTAGGAATGGTGATATCACCACTTTTGTTCGCTCCTACTGGAAGGTTTCCATTAAGGCCTTTGGCTAATTTATCTATATCGGCCCAGCCATAACTATAACCCTCTACAGGCTCGATGTGAAAGCTTGCTTTGCTTTCCCTGTGAATTTTGAAGCCAATCTCCTTTCGGAGTTTATGGCTCAATTGTGACAAATCCTTAACTGTAGGATATGTCTGCCACACATATTTGGATAGCGCTCTATCTTTGATTGCTACCAAATAGCAGAGTCCGGGTTTTTTCCAGACTGGATGCTCTCGTGTGTGTTTAAAATTTCTTTTATTTGTTTTCACAGGAATGATTTCACCATGCTCAATTGGGGTACCAACTTGAGCTTGTATGTATGTATCATTTTCATCGTCTGATAATTCCCAATGGGAATTTTCAGAGCCATATAAGAGATCTTGGAAATCAGTATTTCCAAGCTCTTTTAACTCGTCATGTTTAGGTATGCGAGTTCTAGGCTCTTTGGAGCGAGCGGTGAAGTTAATCTTATCGGCTTCTTTTTTATCTAGCCGATTTTGTTTCTGACGCAGCTTTTTGGCTCTTTTCTTTTCTTGAGCCAACTTTATTTTGTCAGAATCTAGCCAAGACTCCGCATTTATTGCGCGTGTCTCTGCTCCCTTTAATTCTAATTTGAGATGACCAATCTCACGCGCCATTTCTCTCTGGTTTTTGAAATAAGTATCATTCTCATTTCGTCTAGCCTGCTGAGATTGACCTAGATGATCTAAAGCTGCATCTAGATCATCGCGTAATCGATCATTATTATCGATTAAGGTGTTGGAGTTTTGTATAACTCCTTTCACTGTTTGTGAAATCTCAGCTATATTTTGTTGATGGCTAGCAACCATGATTTTGGCGTCTTCTACCAATTCATTCGCTTGATAGAGGTCATGTAATTTTTTATTTTGGAGAAGGGAATCGCTCCTTCTCTGTTTAATTACACGTATTTTATTGGGTAATGCACCCAATTTCATAAATGCAGTGGCTATTTTTCGCCACTCATTTATTTCCCCTCGTGACCATTTGTCACCTTCCTCCTGCGTCTTTTGTCCTTTCTGGTCTCCCCCAGAGGATTGTACCGGAAGCGGGTCAATCTCCCACTTCGACGCTTCGGCAACAACCCTCGCTCCAAATGTTTTGAGCCACTGTTCGTGGCGTCTGTCTTGTTCTTTGACAGATAAGGAATATGCCTGATTAGGGTCATTCCTTTTTTGGAGGCTAAGGGGACCACGCACATTCTTCACACCGTTTTTGGCAACGGCGGCGTAATTCGGTCCTGAGGAGGGGCCAGGAACAGGGATCGGCGTCCTGTTTTCCTCGTTGCCTAATCGAGGGAAGGGGGTTGATGGCCGGTAAGTGCCATTATTAAGGTCGGCAATTAATTGCCGCGCACCTTCCATCGGCAACTTGGGATAATTATCCCTGACTTTGTTCCAATCGTTGATTGGAACGGCATTGGGCTTTCTATATTTAGCCCGGACAGCTTCATCGTGGCGGACCGTGTGTCCGCGTTCCCTGGCCATTTTCCTTTTATATTCTTGAGTGCGCCGATGAATGCGCGCCTCAAGTATGGCCTTCTGTTTGGCCTCCTCCACTTTAGCCCGGTGCTGGGCGATCGTTTCTTGATCTTGCCGACGAAGTTCGTCAGCAAGCTTAGAATCGATCGAGGCCGATGGCCCAGAACCGGTAACTCGTGCCTTGCCGGCACGCTTCTTGTATGAAACAGGGATGAACATCCCTGCACCATCAAGGGGAGGAGTGATCCTCTCCTGTTTTACCTGAACAGGGGGGGATCGCGGGTGCGATGAGTCAGAGATTGTGCGTAAGGAGGGTAGCGAGGATGGGGTCCTCACTTTAGTAATCGGCGATGCCGATTTTGATCCCGCTTTATTTGAGCGGGGAGAGCGCATGATGTCGGCGGATTCGCCCATTTCGCGCTTTTTAATTAATTTAGAATTTTTAATTTGTCCCAATTTAAATTGGGCAATTACCTGTTTGCCTTTGTATTTGGCCGCAAGGCCAAACAAAGCACGTTTATCGGATTCTTCATCCGATTTAAGCTCATATTGAGCTTGTTCCTTTCCCTGAGCTTCCTCAGGGAGGAGATCAAAATAGGTAATTTTGCGACCCTTAGAAGGGCCGGCTTGATTGTTTCCGGACGAACCGGAAGAGGAAGCTGCTTTTCCGGCAGCGGAGCCGGAATAGGATTTTCCGGAGGAAGATCCGGAGGAAGAGGAGGCGGAGGCGGAGGAAGCGGCAGAGTTGTTGTAAGACATTTTTATCAAAATATTTATTTATTTATTTGAAAATTCAAAAAATAAATTCGAGGAGAGGTTGGTTTGGATTGGTTTGAAGATCTTTGAAAAATACGTTAGCTCATCGTTTTTAAGGAACGATAGATGCTAGCGCTAATCATCGATACTTCCGGTTATGGACGCAACAGATGGATCCCGGGACAGGGACTCGTGGATCGCTTTTGGTTTCTCGGTTTCATCGCCAGAAAGGGATCCAGCCTTCCAGGAGTGCTTTGGGGCTCCAACAAATTCCCCAACAGCGGTAAATATCCCATCATTATGTAACTATTTTTAAAACGTACTATTGCTGCTAAGGAGCAGTCCTATTACTAAGCAGGAAGCTAAGCTCGTGCCTGCCACTGATATGCGTAGACAGGGAACAATGTCCCTGTAGCACTATCTTTATACGGAATATTACATAATTATTTAATAAATGAGAATGCGGGACGAAAACCCGAAATTGGTATATGCGCTTAATTATTCACGGCCAAAAGGGGGGCGACAAGCCTTTTGATCGGGGGACGGGACAGAACCCGATCCGATCTTTATCCATCAAAAGATGGCCCTTAATCCGGAGGATGTTGATAAACCAGTATCCACAAACTGGTCCAGATCCGATCGAGACGATCGATGGATCTTAGATTATGGTTTTATTATATACCCGGGTAACGCAGAAACCGGGGGCTGGACAAGTTTGCCACACTAAGTATTATTTTCACACCTCTCCAGGTGGTGCCCAGATCTCTGTCAAGATCGGACATGCTCATATTTCGGGTGAGCTCCCCGGGTTACGTTAGTGGACATAAACGGTGTATACAGTCATCTACAGCCACTAGGGCGCTACTAACAAACCCGATTACCTTATTTGGTCATTACCAAATAGCGATCGACGAAGTCCCCTCGACGGCGACAGCTACATCGTCGAGCCGCTTATCTCCTGCGGTATCGAGGCGATCGCCCATCAGGTCTGCGAGCAGACGGGGCCCATAACCTGTCGAAGTAGCACGACGACGGGCGCAGCGGAATAGTAGAGCTAAGTAAGTGAAACACTTACTTGGGTAGCTGTAGGTCACTCAGGAGCTAGGGCTCAACTGGTTGATAGCAGAGAAGAGAATATAGATTGACGGAGAAACTACAGAGTATTTATACGTCTATCTACTGTGTCTGTGTCAGCGTTATTATGATACGCTGACTGAGCATTTGTATAGCATGACTGAGCAAATGTATTGAGCATAGCAATGCGCAGTCATTGTTGTGTGGAAAGCTGTGTGAAGCACAGCTTTGCACAGTCGCCATGTGAATACATGAGGCAGCTTTATTGTTCAGAGTTCTGTCCCATCGAACTCTATAATATCTGTCTAGATATAAATACAATGAACATTATATAATCATAGATTATTAGATAATACTGATAAGATATGATATCGATTGAGATCGGATAGATCCGAGATGTTTTCCCACGATACGAAAGACATTCGTCAACGTTCGTTTCAACATTGACCCTTGATGAGCCGTAGCAGTAAACTTTGATGGATCTGTTTTTTTCGCATGCAAAATGTGTTTGTATTGGTTTAGGGGTCATCATAGGGTAAAAACTTGAACTGCAGAATGGTTGTATCTAATGTAACTGGGAGGCTTCTGGCCTAATGGCAGTGAGGGCCTGGGACTCTTCAGCAAAAACTCAAATTATGAATTATACAAAACATATGTCTAAATCATTGTAACATTTGTTAAAAGCCCTTAGAAGAAGTACAATTACAGTCACTTCAAACTTCATCCAGGAAAATGTCAACTTGAACTTTTTTAGCCCCCTTTTCAAACCAGGTCATCATGGATGCCTTTTTGTCTTCTTTTGCCTTTTTGACAAACCCAACACAGGTGCCATTGCTGATCACATGAATGACTTCCACCAAGGAGCTGGAGCTTTGCCAGTGGGTGGCCCTCTGCATCTGCCATGGGTCATGCAGATGATAAGGACATGGGGTTTGATGCCCTCCATGGAGCTGTATTTGACAAGTATGAGGTCAAGGCTGTCAAAGTAGCATGATGATGGGTGCAGTGGAATAGTAGAGCTAAGTAAGTAAACACTTACTTGTGTAGCTGTAGTCACTCAGGAGCTAGGGCTCAACTGGTTGATAGCAGAGAAGAGAATGTATGTAGATTGATGGAGAAACTACAGGGTTTATATACATCTATCTACTGTGTCTTGTGTCAGCATTATTATGATATTCTGACTGAACATTTGTATAGCATGACTGAGCAAATGTATTGAGCATAGCAATGCACAGTCACCATGTGAATACATGAGGTGGCTTTATTGTTCAGAGTTCTGTCCCATCAAACTCTATAATATCTGTCTAGAAATACAACAAACTTATATGATCATAGATTATTAGATAATACTGATAAGATATGATAATGACTGAGATTGGATAGATCTGAGATGTTTTCCCACAATATGAAAGACATTCATCTTTGTCCATTTTCAATGCTCCCCCTCATTGAGGATCTCAATGCCAATTTCATTTCTTAACTTTTTGAACTTTTGCCAAGTCATATTCTTTGTTAAGATATCAGCTAATTGTTCATTTGTGGGAACATATGATGTTGATATCTTTGTTCTCAACATGTTTTCTAACATATGTAATGATAACAAATATCAATATGTTTTGTTCTATGTTCTTGAGTGTCGAAGTAGCACAACAATGGGCACAGTGGAATAGTGGAGCTAAGTAAGTAAACACTTACTTGTGTAGCTGTAGGTCACTCAGGAGCTAGGGCTCAACTGGTTGAAAGCAGAGAAGAGAATATAGATTGACGGAGAAACTACTAGGTTTATATATGTCTATCTACTGTGTCTGTGTCAGCATTATTATGATATGCTGACTGAGCATTTGTATAGCATGACTGAGCAAATCTATTGAGCATAGCAATGCGCAGTCACTGCTGTGTGGAAAGCTGTGTGAAGCACAGCTTTCCACAGTCACCATGTGAATACATGAGGCAGCTTTATTGTTCAGAGTTCTGTCCCATTGAACTCTATAATATCTGTCTAGATATAAATACAATGAACTTTATATAATCATAGATTATTAGATAATACTGATAAGATATGATAACAATTGAGATCGGATAGATCTGAGATGTTTTCCCACAATACGAAAGACATTCATCAATGTTCATTTCAACACTCCCCCTCATTGAGGATCTCAATGCCAATTTCATTTCTTAACTCTTTGAATTTTTGCCAAGTCAAATTTTTTGTTAAGATATCAGCTAGTTGTTCATTTGTGGGAACATATGATATGTTAATATCTTTGTTCTCAACATGTTCTCTAACATAGTGATAACAAATATCAATATGTTTTGTTCTATGTTCTTGAGCTGGATTCTTTGCTAAGAATATTGATCCTCTGTTATCTACATGAAGATCAACAGCTCCAATGTCATATCCCAATTCTTTGAATAGGGATTTAATCCACATAATTTGGCATGAGCAATCTGAAAGACTCATATACTCAGCTTCTGTGGATGACAATGCAACAGTTTTCTGTTTTCTGGAAATCCAACTAATTGGAGATCCTGCCAATAGAACTAGATTACCCATTACAGATTTTCTTGTGACTGCATCACCAGCCCAATCTGCATCAGAGTAAGCATGCATTCCATCTTTGTTAAAGCCATCATACACCAATTTTCCATTTATGGAAGAATTGACATATTTTATAATATATAAGGCTTTAGCTATATGTTCTCTAGATGGATTAACCATGAATTGTGACATCATGATTACTGCTTGGGTAATATCATATCTCGTGCCAAGAGTAAGATATAGTAGAGATCCAATAATTGATTGGTAATAACTCCTTTCTTGAGGAGTTGCAGTTCCTTCGTTCTCCACAGGTGTATATCCTGCTGGTAAAGGAGTACAGACAGGTTTTGAATCTTCTTGACCAAAATGTTTAACTACTTTCTTTGCATAGTTAATCTGATGAAGAATAATCAATTTTCATTTTCTATCTCAGACAATAGTCATTCCAAGATATTCTTTAATGGGTCCTAGATCTCTACATTCCCATTTTTTCATAAATTTGTGTTTTAATTCCATGAGTAACTTTTTGTTATTTCCCATGAATAACACATCATCAACATATAGTATAGCTACTATAGTTGATTTTTGTTTATAGCAAACATAGACTCCAGTGTCTGTAAGACATTGTCCAAAGCCTAATTCTTGTAGACTTTGATTTGCCTTTTTATTCCAAGCTAATGAAGCTTGTTTAAGTCCATATAAGGCTTTTTTAAGTTTATAGACTTTGTGCTCTTGTCCTTTGATAATAAATCCTTCTGGCTGTTCCATATATATGTTTTCTTCTAAGTCTCGATAAAGGAATGCTGTCTTTACATCTAGCGCTTCGATTTCCCAATCTTCTAGCGCTGCTGTAGCCATAAGGAGTCTCACAGTCTCAAATCGTGCAACTGGTGAGAATGTATCATCATAATCTACTCCAGGTATTTGTGAAAATCCTTTAGCAACTAGTTGAGCACATTTTCAGCCATCACTTTTGACTGCATAAACCCATCTACACTTTACAGGTTTACGGTGATATGTCTACTCCGGCACTGCAAGAGCACAGGCCAAATGAGTAGGGGGCTGGGGCAGGTCCTGGAATATTCCCGACACCTCCAGTGGGTGCGGCGAAGCGTTCAGCAGGCGCTGTGTGATGCTGTGATGCTGTGATGATAGCTGGATGCCTGCGATGTAGTACGAAAGTCCAACCAAGACAAAAAGACAACCAGGAAGGCCAAAACGAAGGGAATTATTGGGGGAGGAGTAGGGTATTCATTCCTATAGTGACTACATGTGACAATGTAACTATCAACCAGCTGACTAAGCAGTGGCTATGCTATCTCCATCCAATGCTGAGCCAAAGCTCATCAACAGTCTTTTGAACATGGTACTAATTCCCATACATCATGGTCTTCAAGGGCCTGTACTTCTGCTTTCATTGCTTTTTGCCATAATTCCCATTCTTTGGGATTAGAAGCTTTTAATTTATAAGCATCTTTATACGTCCATTGATCTACACTTTTAGAGTAGTTTGGACTTATGGCTTTGCATAGAAGGTAGTTAACAAATCTGTTACCTCCTTCTTTGAGTAGTTTTTCTAAGAAGTATATGAGATCATCACTAGGTGATTTAGACTGTAAGTCTCTATTGACTTCTTCTTCACTTGATTCATTAAATGGATCAGTTTCATTATCAGAAGATGATTGTCTATTCAAATCTGGAATAGATTCACCACCAGAAACTGGTCTTGTTTCTTTAATGGATGATTGTTCAGATTCTGAGGCAGATGGTGTTTTATATTGTTCTGACTCTGTTTCTGATTCTGATATTTCTTCCATTTCTTTATCCATTTCAATTTGTTGTAACGGATTTTGTAAAGCTTTTCATAAAGAAATTGGACTAAGGGTAGGTTTAGCTTTCCCTTTGCCTTTACCAAAGACTCTTTTGCTCCACTCTCTAGTACTTTGTATGTCTTTTTCTATTTCAAGAGGAGCTTTCTGACCATATGCATTGTCAGGTATGAGTCTCAGTTTCTTGAGGTGTGAAGTCCTTCTGAGATATGTGTCATATTTTTCATCTCATTTGTCCTTTCCTGTCATGGACCACTCTGTTTCAACTTTTCTTCATTTTGTTTCTAAGACATTTATATTCTTTTTCTTTGTTTTTATCTAAGGCTGCAGCCAAACATCAGAGATAAGATAACGATTATCTAATCAGCACAAAGATTACGATTAGATTAGATAAGATTACAGATGCATGGCCTTGCTTATGTTTCTTCTATGACTCACTCGGATCAACAATCCACATTATGCAATCCTTCTCAAATGTTCTATGCTATTTATATAGTAGGGTTACCCTAGGTACTCCACAGCCTTTAGGGTTATGGGGTTTAATGCACAGACCATGTACTTAGGTATATATACTGTGCAACAAATACCCAGAGACTCCATTCGAGTTCTCTTGGGGTTTCCCCTCAGTCAACTCTAGTCAGTCCTCTCATCTCAGTCTTTCATTGGGGCCCTAAGTTGTCATGACAAGGGTAGTCCTGATATTTCCTTTTTCAGGATGTTTATCTCCAAGTCGTCTCATGGAGATGTCTGGTCATTCAGGAGGTGTTATTGAATGATTGACATTAGGTTCTATATCTTGATCTCTGTCAGGATTTATGTAAGAATCCTCTAGGCCTTGATTATCCTTATCATGAAACAATCCACTATAATCGTTGTCTGTAGTATCATGATATTCTGGATATCTTTTCTTTTTGTGGGGAGTATCATCATCACTATCACTATCATAGTTGTGATGACCATGATCCATGTGGGAATTGGAATCAGATATCAGGACACCCTTGATGTGATGTCTTAGGGCCCCACTATAGAACTGAGAGTAGAGAGGAGATGACTGAGCTGACAAGGGGAAACCCCAAGAGAACTCAAATGGAGTCTCTGGGTGTTCGTTGCACATCTTATATACCTAGGTACATGGTCTGTGCACTAAACCCTACAACCCTAAAGGCTGTGGAGTACTCTGGGTAACCCTACATATAAATAGAATGGAACATTCGAGAATGATTGCATAAGATGGGTCAGTGATCTGTATGAGTCAAAGGGAAATCGTAAGCAAGGCCGCATCTCCGATATCTAATCTAATCTAATCGTTATCTTATCTTTGTGCTGATTAGATAATCATTATCTTATCTAGATTGTTTGGCTGTGACCTTAGATCAAAACAAAGAAAATGAATATAAATGTCTTAGAAATGAAACGATGAAAAAGTGAAAATGAGTGATCCATGACATCAGATATGTGTCCATTATTTTTCTCCCTTGTTTCTATACCTGGTGGACTATTAAATAGTCTATTTTCTAAGCCTTCTGTTTTTGCTCTAGGAAATTTGGTTTCATCAAATAATGATTGCACTCCAACAAATATAGAGTTATTATTTTTCATGAATTGATAAGCTTTAGAGCCATCTTCATATCCTATGAAGGTCATGACCTCTGCTTTTGGAGTAAGCTTATTTTGTCTAATTTCTTTAGGTACAAAGCCCCAAGCTAGACAACCAAATGTTTTAAAGTAATGAACATCAGGTTTCTTATTGTACAAATTCTCATATGGTGTCATCCATTTTGTTCTTCTTAATGGTGTGCAGTTATAGGTGTGAATAGCATTTTTCATAGCAAACTCCCACCAAGATTTTGGGCATTGGGCATGGAGTCACATACTGTCTGCTTTTTCTAAGATTGTATTATTCAATCTTTCTGCACGTCCATTTTGTTGATGGATGTATGGTGCACTATGTTCACATAATATGCCTTTTTGTTTTAAGAATTGATCAAATTCTCCAGACTTAAATTCTCCCCCTCAATCTGATCTGAAATGTTTCACTTTTCGTCCTGTTTGGTTTTCAAACAGTGTAATAAAGTTTTTGAAATTTTCAAATGTTTCTGATTTAGTTCGTAGGAATGCCATAAAAGCATATGAAGAATAGTCATCAATAATCATTAAACACCATTTTTTTCAGTGATAAGATTCTTGTGGGAATTCTAGCAAATCAGCATGTAACAACTCTAATGGTTGTTTTGCACTGTTTGTGATGTAGGATAAGATTTATTATGCATCTTTCCTTGTGCACATCCAGAACAAATAGGATTATCAGAGGGTATTTTGATTTTATCATCAAAACCTTCTGTATGTTGGCTCATATTTTTTATTACATTTTTATTTGCATGTGCCATCCTATTATGCCATGTAGTGAAATCTACGAGATTCACCAATTTGTTTAATTTCTGTTTTATTGTTACTTTAGCCCAATGTATTGGTTCAAAGCGATTTTTGGGTTTAGCAACTATAACATCATTTCCTTTGAACAAAAACACTGTATGAGCACTGTTTGATGTCTCAACATAACCACCAATTTTTAATTGCCCAGATGAAATAAGTTTGTGAGAAGCCTTTGGCATGTAACAAACTTCCAATTTAGCAATATGTTTAAGTCCTTTTAAGTTTTCAAACTCAAGAACTATAGTCCCTTGTCCAAGTATCATTGCAGCTGATTTTGAATCAGCTGTTTTGATTTCTTCTGGTTCAGGATATGGATTATACTCTACAAAGTCAGATTTGTTGTTTGTAATGTGCACAGATGCACCTGAGTCTATTATCGAGGTCTTTATGCTTGCCCCCCTATTCCACATGGAATCTGCATCATTCTGCATGGAATCCGCGGAATCCACATGCCATTCCGAGCAATTCCACATGGAATGTGCAGAAATTCCACTCGGAATATTCCACACTGTCACTCACAAGGTTCTTATGCATATGGCATCTCATCTACTCCCACAATTGCCCCATTTATATTCCCATCATGTTCCCATATGACTGATGACATTCTCACTATATTCCCATGCCACCTATCCACTTTCCCACCATGTTATCACACAGTTTCTACAATGTTTTCACACTTATGCTTACATATTCACTGTGTTCCCATTCACCTGTCTATTTTCCCACCTGGCCACATTCCCACAATGATTCCACACTTAATATTCACTTTCCCACAATGATTCCACACTTCATATTCACTTTCCCACCATGTTCTTGCACAATTCCTACAACATTTTAACAGTCATGCTTATGTTCTCACTGTTCTCATTCACCTGCCTATTTTCCCACCTGGAAACATTCCCACAATGATTCCACACTTAATATTCACTTTCCCACAATGATTCCACACTTAATATTCACTTTCCCACCATGTTCTGACACAATTCCTACAAGGTTTTAACAGTCATGCTTACATTCTCACTGTGTTCCCATTCACCTGTCTATTTTCCCACCTGGCCACTTTCCCACAATGATTCCACACTTAATATTCACTTTCCCACCATGTTCTCACACAATTCCTACAAGGTTTTAACAGTCATGCTTACATTCTCACTGTGTCCCCATTCACATTCCTATTTTCCCACCTAGCCACATTCCCACAATGATTCCACACTTCATATTCACTTTCCCACCATGTTCTCACACAATTCCTACAATATTTTAACAGTCATGCTTACATTCTCACTGTTCTCATTCACCTGCCCATTTCCCACCTGGCCACATTCCCACAATGTTTCCACACTTCATGTTTACTTTCCCACCATGTTCACACATTACCTACTTTCTCACCACAATTTAGCCTCCTCCCTTTCACATGGAACCCATATCTCATCTATTCCCCTCATTAATCCCTTCATCTTCTGTTATGTTAAATATAGCTACAGCTCCAGCTTTTGAAAATGCCTCAATTAGGCCATCCCAAGTTTCTTTTGATGTGCCTTTGATATGGTGACTCAAAGACTTAGGCAGATTTAGGGTTATTATTCCCCTTGCCTTTCCATCATTTTCAAGAAATTCTTGGTGCAATTTCCACATTTGGTTGAGTGCTTGGACTTGACCTGCTGTGACAGTTTCACTATTCATCTCAGATTGATGGCTTGGTAGCCAAGGGTTATGTGTAATTGTACCCTCAACATACTGCCATATGCTCTTTGAGTGTAGCTTTAACCAATCTGGACCATGTGGCCCAGTTGCTTCTACCTTGTAAGGTAGGAATGGTGATATCACCACTTTTGTTTGCTCCTACTGTAAGATTACAGTTAAAGCCTTTGGCCAATTTATCAATATCAGCCCAGCCATAACTATAACCTTGTACAGGTTTGATGTGAAAGCTTGATTTGCTTTCCCTGTGAATTTTGAAGCCAATCTCCTTTCGGAGTTTATGGCTTAATTGTGACAAATCCTTAACTGTAGGATATGTTGGCCACACATATTTTGATAGTGCTCTATCTTTGATTGCTACCAAATAGCAGAGTCTGGGTTTTTTCCAGACTGGATGCTCTCGTGTGTGTTTATAATTTCTCTTTGCCATTCTCACAGGAATGATTTCACCATGCTCAATTGGGGTACCAACTTGAGCTTGTAGGTATGTATCATTTTCATCATCTGTTAATTCCCAATGGGAATTGTCAGAGCCATATAAGAGATCTTGGAAATCAGTATTTCCAAGCTCTTTTAACTCGTCATGTTTAGGTATGCGAGTTCTAGGCTCTTTGGAGCGAGCAGTGAAGTTAATTTTATCGGTTTCTTTTTTATCTAGCCAATTTTGTTTCTGACGCAGCTTTTTGGCTCTTTTCTTTTCTTGAGCCAGCTTTGTTTTGTCAGAATCTAGCCAAGACTCCGCATTTATTGCACATGTCTTTGCTCCCTTTAATTCTAATTTGAGATGTCCTATCTCACATGCCATTTCTCTTTGGTTTTTGAAATAAGTATTATTCTCATTTCGTCTAGCCTGCTGAGATTGACCTAGATGATCTAATGCTGCATCTAGATCATCACATAATCAATCATTATTATCAATTAATGTATTGGAGTTTTGTATAACTCCTTTCACTGTTTGTGAAATCTCAGCTATGTTTTGTTTATGGCTAGCAACCATGATTTTGGTGTCTTCTACCAATTCATTCGCTTGATAGAGGTCATGTAATTTTTTATTTTGGAGAAGGGAATCGCTCCTTCTCTGTTTAATTACACAAATTTTATTGGGTAATGTACCCAATTTCATAAATGCAGTGGCTATCTTGCACCACTCATTTATTTCTCCTCGTGACCATTTGTCACCTTCCTCCTGCATCTTTTGTCCTTTCTGGTCTCCCCCAGAGGATTGTACTGGAAGCAGGTCAATCTCCCACTTTGACACTTTGGCAACAACCCTTGCTCCAAACATTTTAAGCCACTGTTTGTGGTGTCTGTCTTGTTCTTTGACAGATAAGGAATAGGCCTGATTAGGGTCATTCCTTTTTTGGAGCCTAAGGGGACCATGCACATTCTTCATGCCATTTTTAGCAACAGCGGCATAGTTTGGCCCTGAGGAGGGGCCAAGAACAGGAATTGGCGTCCTGTTTTCCTCATTGCCTAATCGAGGGAAGGGGGTTGATGGCCAATAAGTGCCATTATTAAGGTTGGCAATTAATTGCTGTGCACCTTCCATCAGCAATTTGGGATAATCATCCCTGACTTTGTTCCAATCATTGATTGGAACAGCATTGGGCTTTCTATATTTAGCCCAGACTGCTTCATTGTGGTGGACCATGTGTCTGCGTTACCTAGCTATCTTCCTTTTATATTCTTGGGTGCACCAATGAATGTGCTCCTCAAGGATAGCCTTCTGTTTGGCCTCCTCCACTTTTGCCTGGTGCTGGGCGATCATCTCTTGATCTTGCCGACAAAGATTGTCAGCAAGCTTAGAGTTGATTGAGGCCAGCGGCCCAGAACAAGTAACTCATGCCTTGCCAGCACACTTTTTGTATGAGACAGGGATGAACATCCCTGCGCCATCAAGGGGAGGAGTGATCCTCTCCTGTTTAACCTGAACAGGGGGGGATTGTGGGCACGATGAGTCAGAGACTGTGTGTAAAGAGGGTAGCAAGGATGGAGTCCTCACTTTAGTAACCGGCGATGCCGGTTTTGATCCCACTTTATTGGAGCAGGGAGAGTGCATGATGTTGGCAGACTTGCCAATTTCGCACTTTTTAATCAATTTAGAATTTTTAATTTGACCCAATTTAAATTGGGCAATTACCTGTTTGCCCTTGTATTTGGCTGCGAGGCCAAACAAGGCACATTTATCGGATTCTTGATCTGATTTGGCCTCTTCCTGAGTTAGTTCAGGGATGAGGTCGAAATAGGTAATTTTGCGACCCTTGGAAGGGCTGACTTGATTGTTTCTGGACGAACTGGAAGAGGAAGCTGCTTTTCTGGCAGCGGAGCCAGAAGTGAATTTTCCGGAGGAGGATCCCAGTACTTTCCACTGGCCCCCCCATTCCGCTCAGAATCCGTGGAATCTGTGGAATCTGCACAGAATCCGAGTGGAATTCGAGTGGAATACATGGATTCACTCTGAATCCATGTGCACTGTATCTGAATATGGCATCCACATCTCATTTACTCCCACCATTGTCCCATTCATATTCCCATCATGTTCCCATATGATTGATGACATTCTCACTATATTCCCACGCCACCTATTCACTTTCCCACCATGTTCTCACACAGTTTCTACAATATTTTCACACTTATGCTTACATATTCACTGTGTTCCCATTTACCTGCCCATTTTCCCACCTGGCCACATTCCCACAATGATTCCACACTTAATATTCACTTTCCCAAGATGATTCCACACTTCATATTCACTTTCCCACCATGTTCTCACACAATTCCTACAATATTTTAACAGTCATGCTTACATTCTCACTGTGTTCCCATTCACCTGCCTATGGTTCCACCTAGCCACATTCCCACAATAATTCCACACTTCATACTCACTTTCCCACCATGTTCTCACATGTTCCTACAATGTTGTAACAGTCAGGCTTACATTCTCATTGTGTTCCCATTCACCTGCCCATTTTCCCAATGTGGCATGGATGAAAATATAGTCACAGCAAGTGATGTATGACATTACATAAACATAACAGAAGATGAAGGGATTAATGAGGGGAATAGATGAGATATGGGTTCCATGTGAAAGGGAGGAGGCTAAATTGTGGTGAGAAAGTAGGTAATGTGTGAACATGGTGGGAAAGTAAACATGAAGTGTGGAAACATTGTGGGAATGTGGCCAGGTGGGAAATGGGCAGGTGAATGAGAACAGTGAGAATGTAAGCATGACTGTTAAAATATTGTAGGAATTGTGTGAGAACATGGTGGGAAAGTGAATATGAAGTGTGGAATCATTGTGGGAATGTGGCTAGGTGGGAAAATAGGAATGTGAATGGGGACACAGTGAGAATGTAAGCATGACTGTTAAAACCTTGTAGGAATTGTGTGAGAACATGGTGGGAAAGTGAATATAAAGTGTGGAATCATTGTGGGAATGTGGCTAGGTGGGAAAATAGGCAGGTGAATGAGAACACAGTGAGAATGTAAGCATGACTGTTAAAACCTTGTAGGAATTGTGTGAGAACATGGTGGGAAAGTGAATATTAAGTGTGGAATCATTGTGGGAAAGTGGCCAGGTGGGAAAATAGACAGGTGAATGGGAACACAGTGAGAATGTAAGCATGACTGTTAAAACCTTGTAGGAATTGTGTGAGAACATGGTGGGAAAGTGAATATTAAGTGTGGAATCATTGTGGGAAAGTGGCCAGGTGGGAAAATAGACAGGTGAATGGGAACACAGTGAGAATGTAAGCATGACTGTTAAAACCTTGTAGGAATTGTGTCAGAACATGGTGGGAAAGTGAATATTAAGTGTGGAATCATTGTGGGAAAGTGAATATTAAGTGTGGAATCATTGTGGGAATGTTTCCAGGTGGGAAAATAGGCAGGTGAATGAGAACAGTGAGAACATAAGCATGACTGTTAAAATGTTGTAGGAATTGTGCAAGAACATGGTGGGAAAGTGAATATGAAGTGTGGAATCATTGTGGGAAAGTGAATATTAAGTGTGGAATCATTGTGGGAATGTGGCCAGGTGGGAAAATAGACAGGTGAATGGGAACACAGTGAATATGTAAGCATAAGGGCCTGTTCAGTGACGCTGATCAGACCCAAATGAACTGTTCCCATGATTATTCACATGTGTTGGAGTCTGAATTTGACCAGCCATCTGGCATCAGAGCTTATCAGCTTATCTCCCAGTCAAACCACCACCACCACCACCACCCACCACATTCCAGTGCTACTGTACTATGCCCACTGGCACATCAAGGGTCCATCAGCAGATCATTCACCTTGTCAGTCTGCTTGTGACCATCATTATCCCTACATTACTGCAGATCATATATGCCTTCAATGACAAGGAGCCCTACCACACCTCTCTTCTTACAGGTGAAGGGTGGGTTCAAGAGTTGCTGAATGGCCACCCAAAATGCATTCACTGTGAATTGGGTGTGACAAAGCATGTATTTCAGCAACTTATTGCAGAACTCCATGCCATGGGCTATCAACAATCAAAATATGTATCTCTGGAGGAACAACTGGCCATTTTCCTCTATACCTCTGTCACAGCTCTTACAACTCGACATGTTGGTGAGCAGTTCCAATGATCAAATGCAACTATTGTTATGATGGTCAAGTCGTCTGTCAATCTACCTGATGACGTAATGCCACGAGGATTGTCCGAGACGATGGCGATGAGATAAGCCTGGCGAACACGAGTGGGTAAACAGCGCTGAGCCTATAAGGCGAGACTCAGGTTTGAGAAGAGGGTTATAGGCGAGAGCACGTGAACTACGACTTGAAATCTCACCACAACCGATTAAGGTTGCCAGAGACTAACTTGTGCTTACTAACAAGCTTTGCAGTGAGTTATAAGGTTTATACAAGCTAAGTCGAACTTAAGGTTCGACCTACGACAAACTCTGCTATTTATACGTGAACCTACTGTCTGTAAAAGGTAAAGAACGTCATAGGTATGATGTAATGATAGTAGACATCATAACGCGTCATGAGTGAGGTCATAGTGATGTCAGTATGACAGAACGAAGGTAGGCATATAGCATAGGTAAGAATAGAGTCACAACAGACGTTGTGTGACATTGCATAAGCATATGAAAATAGAAGAGATTGCATAAGCACCAAAAGAGGCAGGTGCTGACATAAGAAAAATAAAAGTGCGCATAACTGTAACACTAGCTCTTCGCTAGATTACTTGTCCACAAGTAATACTATACACTAATAAACAAAAAGTACAATGAGCACTCACTCAACGTTGTTGTGCTCGGTTTCGGTCCACCAATCGGGTTTTCCGAGGCGGAATTCGTCATCTTCATCGTCAGGGCAGTGTCGTCCTGCTAACCAGGCACGATGTTCTTCCTCGTTATCGAAGGTAATGGTCCCAGGGCGGGTTCCCTGCTGGAATCCTTGGCGGGTGCGATGAAGAGGATGAGGGCACGTCGAAGGAGGGCATTGTGAGCGGTTCGCTGGGCGTGGCGATGCGCCAGGGGTAGACCCTGCATTCTTGATGTGTCTAGGAACTGATTTCAGTAGCGCGAGATGATGATTAGGGTCGTGTTGTGACGTGATGTGTCCTCAGGAGTTACAAATGAGACAATGAGGGTGTTGAGGTTGTTTTCGGGGCGCCTGAGGAGTGGCAGGTGTCGTTGCCTTGCCCTTTCCTTTCTGTCTGGGTGGTGTCTCTGGATTGACTGTTGAAAACGCGACAGGGGGATTCGAAGGTATCGTCGTTGAGGGTCGCGTTGATGGCTGAGGGTTCATCAGTGCTGAAATTGGTATAGACTTTCCTTTCGGGGCTGTCTGTTTGGCTGCTGAGGCCGACCCTTCAGGTTGTCTCGTGACAAGGGGCGTTGTTGTCATCAGGGGTGTGGCCAAGTCTAATTCGGCGAGGGTGCGAATAACTACTTGGACTTCGTCTCCATTGAGGACTATGCGAGGTGATTTCGAAGGTCAAGGTGGGAACATGTTGTTGACATAGATGTGCGTCTCATTGATGGATTTGATTGCCTTCTCGACATGGGCCAGTATTCCTTCGATCTTATCGTGGATCTGGTCTGCTGCATCGAGGATCTCATAGCGGTTTGGGACAACATAGATGGGGTTAAACCAGGAGTTGATCTTGATCAGATTTCTGACATCATTCTTCTGCACATAGATGCACAGTTGTCCATCACGTACTAATTTGATGGCATCAATGATGTATCGTTCGACGTCGGCGATCAGGAGTCGGCGAAGAAGGTCCAGGGCGAGTTGGTCCAGGTTCAATTGAATAGAATCTGTTAGTTCCCAGGCTAGATTAGTGGCGTTAATAAATGTCTTGATGAGGTTGGTGTTGGCATTTTCTATTGCAATCTGTCTGATGGCGAGGGAGTGTGGTTGACTGGAAAGTATTCTCCAGACTTGTGCAAGACGAACAGGGATTGCTTGATCCAGTTCGATCCGGGCGAAAGCGATGGTTCTCCTAACCCGATTAAGTATCTGTGGATAGGTAGCACTAGCGTTAAACGCTCCTGAATATCCAAGAGTTCCTGAAGTTGGAATCGTTCGTGGCTCTCCAGTTTTCTCTGAATATAACATATTTGTTCCGCTACTGGGGGTAGCTTGGGTGCTATTTGCAATACTGTCTCTGGGGTTTGTTTGGGTATCCATTGGAGTGTCCGATGAAAGGTATCCCTGATTACTTGTAGATACCACATGACTAGGGTGTGGTCCCGAAGGTCCTGCTGATATTTCTCCTCTGAAGGGGGTGGAACGGTCTTGGGAGGTGGCCATTTCGACAGTTTGTGACATAAGGGGACCCTGAGGGTCATTGGTTGATGCGTGATGTGGCTCAGGCACGATGTCGTTAGGGTTGAAGTCCGAGGGTGTATCATCTCGAGGGTATACAAGCGCGGGGCGTTCAGGGGTGCACTCAATGAGGCGAGGGTCAGTGGGTCATCCTGACTTATCGACTGAAAAGTATGCAGAGTAGACATGAGGGGGAACAGGGGAGGTAGACTTGGAAGACATAGACTGTGGTTAGATAGCGATGCAAGGATTGCTAGTCTTCAGTTGAGTTTTCTCCTGTTTTTATATCTGTCTAGGACTTCTTCTGCATTAGTCAAGTTGCGTTCGGGTTCCCAGGTGTTGTATGACGTATCATATCCTTTCCATTTGATGAGGTATTGGTATGAATTGCCTTTTTTGCGATGTGCTATTATTGCTTCAACTTCATACTCTTCCTGGCCTTCTATCAGATCAGGGGGAGGTCTCGTGTCGTTTGGTCCATGTATATCAGTTTCCTTGTATGGTGTAAGGAGTGCTGCATGGAATACTGGGTGAATGCGCCATTGGGTTGGCAACTTTAGTTTGTATGTTACTGGTCCTAGGACTTTCTCAATTTGGAATGGTCCTTCCCTTTTAGGTGCCAGTTTACGTGTTTCATATGGTATGCGAAGGTTCTTCGACTCTAACCATACTTTGTCTCCTTCCTTAAAGGGTTTAGAGTGACGGATGGTGCGTTTCATCATTTTTAGACGTGCTAACTCGTGTGCTGCAAGCACTTCTTCTCTTGCTTTGTGGAGTTGCTTTAAATGTGCGTCTGCTGCAGGTGCATCCGTTCTGCTAACTACTTCTGGTAGTGCCACAGGGTCTGTTCCATACATGAGATGGAAAGGCGATTGTTTCAGTTCTTGATGAGTGCGTTGATTGTGTGCAAACTCGGCAATCGGTAAGACTCTGTTCCAGTTGGCTACATCATAAGCACAGAATATCTGGAGATAGATCTCTAGTTCCTGATTTAGACGTTCTGATTGTCCATCAGTTTGCGGATGAAAGGCGGTGCTCATTCGATGTTTTATATTTAGCGCAGTGGTTATCTCCTTAAAGACTTTTGCTGCGAACTGTGGTCCTCGATCTGAGATCATGATATCAGGAAGTCCAAAGCGTTTGAATACTTCTTTGATATAGAGCGTCGCTGTTTGTTTGGCGGTGATTGTTTTGTGACAAGGCGATAGAATTACCCCCTTTGTAAGGCCTTGGTCGACCATGACAAGAATAGAATCATAACCATCAGAGATCGGTAGATCGGTGATGAAATCCATTGTTATCTGTTGAAATGGTTGCTGGGCATGCGAAATGATCGGTGTTAGGGGTGCGGCAGTGGGATGAGTATTTGGTTTCATCTGTTGGCAAGTTCCACAGCCATCTATGTATTTCTTTAGTAAGATAGTCATTCCTGGCCACCAATAACGAGTTTTGAGCAAAGCGAGCATTTTGAAGAATCCAGGGTGTCCTGCGCTTGGTGATTCATGGTATTCTTTGATGATATCACGGCGTAGATCTAGATCATCAGGAACATAGGGTGTTCCTTTGTATAATAATAGTCCATTGTCCAGTGTCCAGTCGGAGATGGTGCTTCTAAATGGAAGCGGGGTATTTTTATTGAGGCAGTGTCTGACTTTTTCAACAAATGCGTCAGTGGCGCTGCTATTAATAATCCTTTCGCGAAGGTCTAATGATAGTGATTGGATAAATATAGAGTGTGGGAGCATAGTGACTGTTTCGTCATCTTCTTCTCCTTTAGTGTGGTCAGGGTGGCGGGAAAGAGCATCGGCTTGAGTCAGTTTAGCTCCAGGGGTGTGCACTAGTTGTAAATTATATCTGGATAGATTATTCCACCAGCGGGCTTGGCATGCGGTCAAGCGCTGAGGTGCGCGATAATAGGTTAAGTTTTTATGATCGCATCGAACGGTGATGGTGTGAGGTGCTCCTAAGAGCAGGTATCTCCATTCTTCGAGTGCGCGAATTATAGCATAAAGCTCCCTGTCATATATTTGCCAATTTCGTTCGGTAGGGGTTAAGGCGTGGGAGAGGTATCCACATGGATGCAGCTGGCCATTGCTGTCCGCTTGGAGTATAGTCGCTCCTACAGCCCATTTGGATGCGTCACTTTCTAGAATAAAGGGTTTGGTCGCATCAGGCATGGCTAATACAGGGGCAGTCATGAATTGTTCTTTCAGAAGATCAAAAGAGACTTGGCATTCTGGTGACCAGTCCCAGATTTTGTTCTTCTTTGTTAAATCATGAAGGGGTTTTGCAAGATGTGCAAAATGCGCAATAAAGCGGCGGTAATAATTTCTGAATCCTAAAAACGAGCGTACTTGTTTGACTGTAGTTGGTACAGGCCAGTCCCTAATTCCGGCTAGTTTGATAGGGTCCATTTTGATCGTATTGTGGGAAACGATCATGCCAAGGAATTCCACTTCTTCCTTGGTGAATTTGCATTTCTCTAATTTTAAATATAGATCATGATGTCGTAAGCGTTCCAGAACGCATTTAGTTCATGACTCGAGTTCTTGTTTTGTTTGTGCACATATCAGGATGTCATCCATATAAATGACGATCCATCCTTCATCGATCATGTCCCTAAAATAGTCGTCCATCATGGCTTGAAACGTCGCAGGTGAATTCCGGAGTCCAAAGAACATGACTGTTGGTTCGAATAATCCTCTGTTGGTGACAAAAGCAGCCTTCCATTCATCGCCTTCTTTGATCCTTACATTGTTATATCCCCATCTGAGATCTAGCTTCGTAAAGTAGCATGCTCCTTTAAGTTTGATCATCAGGTCGGAGATTAAGGGTAAGGGGTACGAATTCAGTTTAGTCCATTCGTTAAGGTAGCGGTAGTCCTGACAGGGTCTCAGGGCATTACTATCCTTCTTTGGAACAAAGAAGAAGGGCGATGCTTGAGGTGATTTTGATTGTCGGATATATCCTTTTGTCAGTTGTTCCTTGATCCATTCATCTAGCGAGTTTTGTTCTAATGGAGATAGGTTATAGATCTTTGATTTATGAGGGACGAACTCGTCTCGTAATTCGATGGCGTGATCCCAGGGTCTTGACTCAGGGAAACGCTCCGAGGCTTCTTTTTCGAATACTGAGTTCCACTCCATATACTCGGAAGGTACCTCTAGTCCTTCAGTAGATCCAGGTTCTACCTGACCTCTATAGCGATGCTCCATCTGTTGTGATGCGGTGATTTTCCGAATCGCTACTTCCGGTATCGAGTCCTCATCCACATACAGCGAGCTGACCTCTGCCTGGGTGACAATCCCACTGTGTGACATTGTGTATTGTTTGGCTAGAGCGTCGTCATATTCTGTCACATCTTCTAGATCTGCCTGGATCCAAAGATTCCGTATTCGTGCACAGATATCTTCTTTTTCGGAATTACGGAATTCCAGAGTCTTTTCTCGCCAGTCTATTATTGGGTTATGCTCCTCGAGCCAAGGCAGCCCCAAAATAAAGTTCTGCTCGCCTAATGATGTCACCCAGAACCAGTGCATCATGGTTTTGCCATTTATGTTAAAGGTGATCAGACACCTTTCTAAGATCTCTCCTGCTTCGTTCTCTGATCCATCAACATTCTTGACTTTGATGGGTCGGATCAAGGGTATTCGCTTCCAGTTTGAGGCAATGGATGCGTCTATGAACAGGCCTTCTGCTCCACAGTCGACTAGAGCAGTTTCAGTGGGTTTATCGGATTCAATGGAAATGGGGATGGAAATCTTTTTATTGGTTAAAGATTTTACTGTTACACTGCAAATATAGATAGAATCCGATGCTTGAGGATCAGCATCCACTGATGTGCGATCCCTGTTTAAAAATCCTGTTCAGCAAGCAGACTGAGACGATCTTCTGAAGACAAGTGCACCATCAAAGCCCTGATGGCCATCATACTTGTATTCTCACTAGCGTTTTCTGACTCTTCTTCATCATATCCCTCAACCTCGTCACCTTCCATAGATGTGGAAGTCGCTCTGATGTGACGGTGGGGTCATGACTCCTTTACTCCCTTCCCAAAACGCTTCTTCTTGTTTCCACTGCTTGGTTTCCTCATGGGGCATCTCGGTGATTGATGACCCCCTTTGTGACATATGAAACACAATCCTTCCTTGACATGTCACTCTCTCTCGTCTTTAGATAATGCATTGATGATGACCACATCAATATCCATTGCATCGGGATCTCTGTATCTCGGCGATGGTCTTCCTCCTCCCGCGTGTGATAGTCCTGCTAAAACGCCTAGTCTGCTTTTGGTGTTTGCATATCTTTGTGCAGCGTCGTACCAACCCTGTAGATCGGCTGGGTTCTGCATAAGGATCTGGTGGACGCTTTCGGGGGGAAGTCCCTCCGAAAATAGAGGAATGATGGCGGCTTCTTCTTTGATCTTGGACTTTTTGATTAGTTCCTTGAACTTGTCCATATATAGTAGGATCGGCATCTTCTTGCGTTGTCGCACTATTTTGTATAGCTCCGTCATGGCCCTTCCAGGGCTGTCCACCTGTTTCCAGTTACTCTCAAATGACTCTTTAAATGCGGCCCAAGTTCCCCATGCTGCTGCATCGTTTAGGTCGCTTAATTTAGCTAGCTTCCATTGGCCTGCATTTCCGCCAATGTGCATGAGTGCGAAGATGATCTTCTTCTTATTGGTATTATAACTGGTATTGATCTCGAAGAACATCTCGCAGTCGTTCATAAATAGCTCGGCTAATTTGCAGTTCCCTTCGAATTTAGTGGGCATGGGACCCTTGATGTGTTGATCGGCATTTGCATCAGCCATTTCGATATCAGGGTCGTTGTCTGGTGGTGGTGGTGGTGGAGTAGGTGTTCTGGGAGGTGGTGGAGTAAGGGTTCTTAATGGAGGTATAGGCGATTCAGAAGTTGGTTCTTCTTCTGGTTGTTTGTCCGAAGATGGTCCACTAGTCTGTGCAAGATCTAAAGATAAAAGCGGTCTCGGTGTGTTTCCTAATGTGGAAGTGAACTGTAATGGGCTAGGTCGTGCTGTTCCTAGCTCTTGAAACGCTTTGAATGGGGCAGTCTCAAATAGGTCACTAGATTCAATCGTATTCTCCTCTCGGGAAGAATCGGAATCTGAGTCACTAGGTGCGCGGAATTTGCCCTTTCCGCTGGAAGATTCTCCGGTTACTTCAGGTGATCTAAGGTGCTCAGGGACGTTATTGATCCCTCCAGGAACGTAGTATGGTCCTTGAAAAGCTTCGTCTTCTACACAACGTACTTCGTTGTTTTGATAGTAAGTCCAGCGAGATTTACTGGTGTCAAAGATAACTTCTACTCCTGCAAGATAGTATAATCCTTGGAATTTAACTGCTCCGTTGGGTGGGCGGTTGTTGTACTGTGGTATCCAAAAGTGGTATGGCTCAACAGGGGTATCAGAGTGTCTGTATTTCCAGATCTGATCTCGGCTATCTTTGTAGATTACTTCTCCGTGAAGTGTGTATGTGTTTCGAAGTCCTCTGGTTGCTTTGTTCGGTGGGGGAGCTCCTCTTGTGAAGATTCTGGAAATCTTGATCAGGCACCGGTAACCTACCGGCCGGCTCTCGGGAAGTTCGATGGTCTGTGCGCTAATGAGCTAATACTTGAGCTGTTTAGGTAAGTTCAACTTAAATTGTTATGATGGTCAAGTCGTCTGTCAATCTACCCGATGACGTAATGCCACGAGGATCGTCCGAGATGATGGCGATGAGATAAGCCTGGCAAACACGAGTGGGTAAACAGCACTGAGCCTATAAGGCGAGACTCAGGTTTGAGAAGAGGGTTATAGGCGAGAGCGCGTGAACTACGACTTGAAATCTCACCACAACCGATTAAGGTTGCCAGAGACTAACTTGTGCTTACTAACAAGCTTTGCAGCGAGTTATAAGGTTTATACAAGCTAAGTCGAACTTAAGGTTTGACCTACGACAAACTCTGCTATTTATACGTGAACCTACTGTCTGTAAAAGGTAAAGAACGTCATAGGTATGATGTAATGATAGTAGACGTCATAATGCGTCATGAGTGAGGTCATAGCGACGTCAGTATGACAGAACGAAGGTAGGCATATAGCATAGGTAAGAATAGAGTCACAACAGACGTTGTGTGACATTGCATAAGCATATGAAAATAGAAGAGATTGCATAAGCACCAAAAGAGGCAGGTGCTGACATAAGAAAAATAAAAGTGCACATAACTGTAACAACTATCTCAAAGTGAGCCCCTTGTTTTCTATTATTGACATATTTTTTATTGTATCTAAGATATTTCAAACTAATGGCCAATATTTTTTCATCTCCACCATTTTATACAAAGCATGTCTCCCAGCCAGCATCTTATGATTATGGATCACATCCCCTAAAGCTCAAGCCCAAACTATACCCATTTTTTCAGCATGCCCTTGGTGCCATTGATGGTAGTCATATCCATTTTGCACCACCTGCCTTGTACCAGGGAGCTTACCGGAATAGGAAGGGGTTTTTATCACAGAACTGCCTTTTTTGCTGTACTTTTGATTTTACATTCACCTATGCACTTACAGGATGGGAAGGATCTGCAGCAGATGCAAGAGTTTATCAAGATGCAATCAACACAGACTTAAATATTCCAGCAGGATGGTACTATCTTGCTGATGCTGGTTTCCCTCATTGTGATCAGCTTCTTGTCCCATACTGTGGAGTCCATTACCATCTTGCAGAGTGGGGCCAAGTTGGGATCAGGTAGATCCAAATTATCCTGGTTTATATAAGCTTATCAATCAAACCAGGCCTAAAGACAAGTATGAATTATTCAATCTCCAACATGCACAAGCACGAAATGTTATAGAGCGCATTTTTGGTGTGCTCAAGCGATGCTTTCGAATTTTGCTCCTTGCACCAGAATACAGCATTGAAATTCAATCACGAATTCCAGCTGCTTTGGTTGCACTTCACAATTTCATCAAATGTCATGATCCACAGGACAAGATTCACCTTGATGTCAGCAATCCTGATCATGTAGCTGTCGAAGTAGCACAACGACGGGCGCAGCGGAATAGTAGAGCTAAGTAAGTGAAACACTTACTTGTGTAGCTGTAGGTCACTCAGGAGCTGTGGCTCAACTGGTTGATAGCAGAGAAGAGAATGTAGATTGACGGAGAAACTACAGAGTATTTATACGTCTATCTACTGTGTCTGTGTCAGCGTTATTATGATACGCTGACTGAGCATTTGTATAGCATGACTGAGCAAATGTATTGAGCATAGCAATGTGCAGTCATTGCTGTGTGGAAAGCTGTGTGAAGCACAGCTTTGCACAGTCGCCATGTGAATACATGAGGCGACTTTATTGTTCAGAGTTCTGTCCCATCGAACTCTATAATATCTGTCTAGATATAAATACAATGAACATTATATAATCATAGATTATTAGATAATACTGATAAGATATGATAACGATTGAGATCGGATAGATCCGAGATGTTTTCCCACGATACGAAAGACATTCGTCAACGTTCGTTTCAACACTCCCCCTCATTGAGGATCTCAATGCCAATTTCATTTCTTAACTCTTTAAACTTTTGCCAAGTTAAATTTTTTGTTAAGATATCAGCTAATTGTTCATTTGTGGGAACATATGATATGTTAATATCTTTGTTCTCAACACGTTCTCTAACATAATGATAACGAATATCAATATGTTTTGTTCTATGTTCTTGAGCTGGATTCTTTGCTAAGAATATTGATCCTCTGTTGTCAACATGAAGATCAACAGCTCCAATGTCATATCCCAGTTCTTTGAATAGGGATTTTATCCACATGATTTGGCGTGAGCAGTCTGAAAGACTCATGTACTCAGCTTCTGTGGATGACAATGCAACAGTTTTCTGTTTTCTGGAAATCCAACTTATTGGAGATCCTGCCAATAGAACTAGATTACCTGTTACAGATTTTCTTGTGACTGGATCACCAGCCCAATCCGCATCAGAGTAAGCATGCATTCCATCTTTGTTAAAGCCATCATACACCAATTTTCCATTTATGGAAGAATTGACATATTTTATAATATATAAGGCTTTTGCTATGTGTTCTCTAGATGGATTAACCATGAATTGTGACATCATGATTACTGCTTGGGTAATATCATATCTCGTGCCAAGAGTAAGATATAGTAGAGATCCAATAATTGATTGGTAATAACTCCTTTCTTGAGGAGTTGCTGTACCTTCGTTCTCCACAGGTGTATATCCTGCTGGTAAAGGGGTACGAACAGGTTTTGAATCTTCTTGACCAAAACGTTTAACTACTTTCTTTGCATAGTTAATTTGATCAAGAATAATCAATTTCTTTTTCCTATCTCGGACAATTGTCATTCCAAGATATTCTTTAATGGGTCCTAGATCTCTACATTCCCATTTTTTCATAAATTTGTGTTTTAGTTCCATGAGTAACTTTTTATTGTTTCCCATGAATAACACATCATCAACATATAATATAGCTACTATAGTTGATTTTTGTTTATAGCAAACATAGACTCCAGTGTCTGTAAGACACCGTCCAAAGCCTAATTCTTGTAGACTTTGATTTGCTTTCTTATTCCAAGCTAATGAAGCTTGTTTAAGTCCATATAAGGCTTTTTTAAGTTTATAGACTTTGTGCTCTTGTCCTTTGATAATAAATCCTTCTGGCTGTTCCATATATATGTTTTCTTCTAAGTCTCCATAAAGGAACACTGTCTTTACATCTAGCGCTTCGATTTCCCAATCTTCTAGCGCTGCTGTTGCCATAAGGAGTCTCACAGTTTCAAATCGTGCAACTGGTGAGAATGTATCATCATAATCTACTCCAGGTATTTGTGAAAATCCTTTAGCGACTAGTCGAGCACGTTTTCGGCCATCGCTTTTGACCACATAAACCCATCTACACTTTACAGGTTTACGGTCTTTTGGACATGGTACTAATTCCCATACATCACGGTCTTCTAAGGCCTGTACTTCTTCTTTCATTGCATTTTGCCATAATTCCCATTCTTTGGGATTAGAAGCTTTTAATTTATAAGCATCTTTGTACGTCCATTGATCTACACTTTTAGAGTAGTTTGGACTTATGGCTTTGCATAGAAGGTAGTTAACAAATCTGTTACCTCCTTCTTTGAGTAGTTTTTCTAAGAAGTATACGAGATCATCACTAGGTGATTTAGACTGTAAATCTCTATTGACTTCTTCTTCACTTGATTCATTAAATGGATCGGTTTCATTATCAGAGGATGATTGTCTATTCAAATCTGGAATAGATTCTCCACCAGAAACTGGTCTTGTTTCTTTAATGGATGATCGTTCAGATTCTGAGGCAGATGGTGTTTTATATTGTTCTGACTCTGTTTCTGATTCTGATATTTCTTCCATTTCTTTATCCATTTCAATTTGTTGTAACGGATTTTGTAAAGCTTTTCGTGAAGAAGTTGGACTAAGGGTAGGTTTTGCTTTTCCTTTGCCTTTACCAAAGACTCTTTTGCTCCACTCTCTAGTACTTTGTATATCTTTTTCTATTTCGAGAGGGGCTTTCTGACCATATGCATTGTCAGGCATGAGTCTAGGTTTTTTGAGGCGTGAAGTCCTTCTGAGATATGTGTCATATTTTTCATCTCGTTTGTCCTTTCCTTTTTCAGGACGTTTATCTCCAAGTTGTCTCATGGAGATGTTTGGTCGTTCAGGAGGTGTTATTGAACGATTAACATTAGGTTCTATATCCTGATTTCTGTCAGGATTTATATAAGAATCCTCTAGGCCTTGATTATCCTTATCATGAAACGATCCGCTATAATCGTTGTCTGTAGTATCATAATTTTCTGGATATCTTTTCTTTTTGTGGGGAGTATCATCATCACTATCACTATCGTAGGTGTGATGACCATGATCCATGTGGGAATTGGAATCAGATACATGTCCATTATTTTTCTCCCTTGTTTCTATACCTGGTGGACTATTAAATAGTCTATTTTCTAAGCCTTCTGTTTTTGCTCTAGGAAATTTGGTTTCATCAAATAATGATTGAACTCCAACAAATATAGAGTTATCATTTTTCATGAATTGATAAGCTTTAGAGCCATCTTCATATCCTATGAATGTCATGGCCTCTGCTTTTGGAGTAAGCTTATTTTGTCTAATTTCTTTAGGTACAAACACCCAAGCTAGACAACCAAATGTTTTAAAGTAATGAACATCAGGTTTTTTATTGTACAAATTTTCATATGGCGTCATCCATTTTGTTCTTCTTAATGGTGTGCGGTTATAGGTGTGAATAGCATTTTTCATAGCAAACTCCCACCATGATTTTGGACATTGGGCATGGAGTCGCATACTTTCTGCTTTTTCTAAGATTGTATTATTCAATCTTTCTGCACGTCCATTTTGTTGATGGATGTATGGTGCACTATGTTCACGTAATATGCCTTTTTGTTTTAAGAATTGATCAAATTCACCAGACTTAAATTCTCCCCCTCGATCTGATCTGAAACGTTTAACTTTTCTTCCTGTCTGGTTTTCAAACAGTGTAATAAAGTTTTTGAAATTTTCAAATGTTTCTGATTTAGTTCGTAGGAATGCCATAAAAGCATATGAAGAATAGTCATCAATAATCATTAAGCACCATTTTTTACAGTGATAAGATTCTTGTGGGAATTCTAGCAAGTCAGCATGTAACAACTCTAATGGTTGTTTTGCACGTGTTTGTGATATAGGATAAGATTTATTATGCATCTTTCCTTGTGCACATCCAGAACAAATAGGATTATCAGATGGTATTTTGATTTTATCATCAAAACCTTCTGTGTGTTGGCTCATATTTTTTATTACATTTTTATTTGCATGTGCCATCCTATTATGCCATGTAGTGAAATCTACGAGATTCACCAATTTGTTTAATTTTTGTTTTATTGTTACTTTAGCCCAGTGTATCAGTTCAAAGCGATTTTTGGGTTTAGCAACTATAACATCATTTCCTTTGAACAAAAACACTGTATGTTCACTGTTTGATGTCTCAACGTAACCACCAATTTTTAATTGTCCAGATGAAATAAGTTTGTGAGAAGCCTTTGGCATGTAACAAACTTCCAATTTAGCGATATGTTTAAGTCCCTTTAAGTTTTCAAACTCAAGGACTATAGTCCCTTGTCCAAGTATCATAGCAGCTGATTTTGAATCGGCTGTTTTGATTTCTTCTGGTTCAGGATATGGATTATACTCTACAAAGTCAGATTTGTTGTTTGTAATGTGCACAGATGCACCTGAGTCTATTATCCAATAATCCTCACGTATTTTTTCACTTTTAAGAGTCGATGCAGATTTATTTAAACTAATAGCTATTATGCTATTTTTACATCTGCTATCTACAGACTTACCAATATCATGATAAGCCTTCTTCTGATGGTTACATTCCATCATCTGTGAAGAAGTCATTATCATAATATTCTTCTTGGTATCCTCCGATGTTATCATCATCACTGATTTATAATCAGTATTTGGATATTTTTTAGTGAAATTTACATACGATCTGTTGTCCCAGTAACCTGTTTCTACATGTTCCTCATGTATTTCTTCTTGTAGCTCTATTTGAGCTTTCTCGTCATCAATACGAGCTTCTGGAATATCCATTGGATTATTTTTCCAGGTAACAAAGTCTTCTTTGATAAGATCTTTTCCTTTTCCTTTAAGATCTTTGATCCTGTTCATAATTTTTAATGTTTCAGGATCGACTTTGTTTGTGCTGATTCTATCAGCAAGTGAAGAATTTTGAGGAACATCCACATCCATCTTATGGCTTTCTGTTATAGCCATATTAGCGAATTTCTTAAGATCCGCTTTTTCTTTCCTTGAAAGATCCCCAGGAGCATTCGCAGCTTTAGCCAAAAGATTTAATTTCTTTAGCTTATTCACGCGATTTTTCTTATTGCACTCCCAATTTGATCCTGTTTTGTTGCCAGGGGGTACATAGGCTGGTCTATTACTAGGACCTGCCTGTGCATTAGGCTGGGTATATTTCCCTTTAGGCAAATTCACTTTGGGTTTGAACCCAGAGTTAAAGGGTTTTTTGCCTTTATAGTTCTTGCTCCCCCTTGCTACAAAGTTTGCAGACTGCTCTTCCTTGTCGCCTTTGCGACATTGGTACTCATTTTCGATCTCTGGTAGGAGATCTTTAAGTTTTGTTGTTCCTACTACCATTTTTAGGAGTATGTAGGTTTTAAATGAGTCCCAGGAAGCTGGCATCCTGTCAATGACTTCCATTAATTGGAAATTGTCGTCAAAGGATTTGCCATTTGCAGCCATTTCAGCCCAGAGTTCCATTAACTCTTGGACTGATTCTGCAGGATTTTTATTTTTGGGGAATTCCCAAGTTTTTGTCTTTTTATAGACATTAAATATCGCTACTGCTCCAGCTTTGGAAAAAGCCTCAGTTAGGCCATCCCAAGTTTCTTTTGATGTGTCTTTGATATGATGACTCAAAGATTTAGGCAAATTTAGGGTTATTATTCCCCTTGCCTTTCCATCATTTTCAAGAAATTCTTGGTGTAATTTCCAAATTTGGTTGAGTGCTTGGACTCGACCAGCTGTGACAGTTGTGCTAACCATCTCAGCTTGGTAGCTGGGTAGCCAAGGGTTATGTGTAATAGTACCCTCAACGTACTGCCATACACTTTTGGACTGGAGTGTAGCTTTAACCAACCTGGACCATGTGGCCCAGTTGCTTCTACCTTGTAAGGTAGGAATGGTGACATCACCACTTTTGTTCGCTCCTACTGTAAGATTACAGTTAAAGCCTCTGGCCAATTTATCAATATCGGCCCAGCCATAACTATAACCTTCTACAGGCTCGATGTGAAAGCTTGCTCTGCTTTCCCTGTGAATTTTGAAGCCAATTTCCTTTCGGAGTTTATGGCTTAATTGTGACAAATCCTTAACTGTAGGATATGTCGGCCACACATATTTGGATAGCGCTCTGTCTTTGATTGCTACCAAATAGCATAGTCCGGGTTTTTTCCAGACTGGATGCTCTCGTGTGTGTTTAAAATTTCTTTTATTTGTTTTCACAGGAATGATTTCACCATGCTCAATTGGGGTACCAACTTGAGCTTGTAGGTATGTATCATTTTCATTGTCTGATAATTCCCAATGGGAATTTTCAGAGCCATATAAGAGATCTTGGAAATCAGTGTTTCCAAGTTCTTTTAACTCGTCATGTTTAGGTATGCGAGTTCTAGGCTCTTTGGAGCGAGCGGTGAAGTTTATTTTATCGGCTTCTTTTTTATCTAGCCGATTTTGTTTCTGACGGAGCTTTTTGGCTCTTTTCTTTTCTTGAGCCAGCTTTATTTTGTCAGAATCTAGCCAAGACTCCGCATTTATTGCGTGTGTCTTTGCTCCTTTTAACTCTAATTTGAGATGTCCTATCTCATGTGCCATTTCTCTTTGGTTTTCGAAATAAGTATTATTCTCATTTCGTCTAGCCTGCTGAGATTGACCTAGATGATCCAATGCTGCATCTAGATCATCACGTAATTGATCATTATTATCGATTAGGGTGTTAGAGTTTTGTATAACTCCTTTCACTGTTTGTGAAATCTCAGCTATATTTTTTTTTATTTTGGAGAAGGGAATCGCTCCTTCTCTGTTTAATTACACGTATTTTATTGGGTAATGCACCCAATTTCATAAATGCAGTGGCTATTTTTCGCCACTCATTTATTTCCCCTCGTGACCATTTGTCACCTTCCTCCTGCATCTTTTGTCCTTTCTGGTCTCCCCCAGAGGATTGTACCGAAAGCGGGTCAATCTCCCACTTCGACGCTTCGGCAACAACCCTTGCTCCAAACGTTTTAAGCCACTGTTCGTGGCGTCTGTCTTGTTCTTTGACAGATAAGGAATATGCCTGATTAGGGTCATTCCTTTTTTGGAGGTGAAGGGGACCACGCACATTCTTCACGCCATTTTTAGCAACGGCAGCGTAATTTGGCCCTGAGGAAGGGCCAGGAACAGGAATCGGCGTCCTGTTTTCCTCGTTGCCTAATTGAGGGAAGGGGGTTGATGGCCGGTAAGTGCCATTATTAAGGTCGGCAATTAATTGCCGCACACCTTCCATAGGCAGTTTGGGATAATCATCCCTGACTTTGTTCCAATCGTTGATTGGAACAGCATTGGGCTTTCTGTATTTAGCCCAGACAGCTTCATCGTGGCGGACTGTATGTCCGCATTCCCTGGCCATTTTCCTTTTATATTCTTGAGTGCGCCGATGAATACGCGCCTCAAGTATGGCCTTTTGTTTGGCCTCCTCCACTTTTGCCCGGTGCTGAGCGATCGTTTCCTGATCTTGCCGACGAAGGTCGTCAGCAAGCTTGGAATCGATCGAGGCCGATGGTCCAGAACCGGTAACTCGTGCCTTGCCGGCACGCTTTTTGTATGAAACAGGGATAAACATCCCTGCACCATCAAGGGGAGGAGTGATCCTCTCCTGTTTTACCTGAACAGGGGGGGATCGCGGGTACGATGAGTCAGAGACTGTGCATAAAGAAGGAAGCAAGGATGGGGTCCTCACTTTAGTAACCGGTGATGCCAGTTTTGATCCCGCTTTATTTGAGCAGGGAGAGCGCATAATGTTGGCGGACTCGCCCATTTCGCGCTTTTTAATTAATTTAGAATTTTTAATTTGTTCCAATTTAAATTGGGCAATTACCTGTTTGCCTTTGTATTTGGCTGCAAGGCCAAACAAAGCGCGTTTATCGGATTCTTCATCCGATTTAGGTTCATCCTGAGTTTGTTCTTCCTCAGGAAGAAGGTCGAAATAGGTAATGATGCGACCCTTGGAGGGGCCGGCTTGGTTGTTTCCGGACGACCCGGAAGAGGAGGCTGCTTTTCCGGCCGCGGAGCCGGAAGCGGATTTTCCGGAAGAAGATCCGGAGAAAGAGGAGGTGGAGGTGGAGGAAGCGGCAGAGTTGTTGTAAGACATTTTTATCAAAGTATTTATTTATTTATTTGAAAATTCAAAAAATAAATTCGAGGAGTGGTTGGTTTGGTTTGGTTTGAAGATCTTTGAAAAATACGTTAGCTCATCGTTTTAAGGAACGATAGATGCTAGCGCTAATCATCGATACTTCCGGTTATGGATGCAACAGATGGATCCCGGGACAGGGACTTGTGGATCGCTTTTGGTTTCTCAGTTTCATCGCCAGAAAGGGATCCAGCCTTTCAGGAGTGCTTTGGGGCTCCAACAAATTCCCCAACAGCGGTAAATATCCCATCATTATGTAACTATTATTATTATTATTTTTTTTTTAAATCGTACTATTGCTGCTAAGGAGCAGTCCTATTACTAAGCAGGAAGCTAAGCTCGTGCCTGCCACTGATATGCGTAGACAAGGAACAATGTCCCTGTAGCACTATCTTTATACGGAATATTACATAATTATTTAATTAATGAGAATGCGGGACGAAAACCCGAAATTGGTATATGTGCTTAATTATTCACGGCCAAAAGGGGGGCGCGAAGCCTTTTGATCAGGGGACGGGACAGAACCCGATCCGATCTTTATCCATCATAAGATGGCCCTTAATCCGGAGGATGTTGATAAACCAGTGTCCACAAACTGGTCCAGATCCGATCGAGACGATCGATGGATCTTAGATTATGGTTTTATTATATACCCGGGTAACGCAGAAACCGGGGGCTGGACAAGTTTGCCATACTAAGTATTATTTTCACACCTCTCCAGGTGGTGCCCAGATCTCTGTCAAGATCGGACATGCTCATATTTCGGGTGAGCTCCCCGGGTTACGTTAGTGGACATAAGCGGTGTATACAGTCATCTACAGCCACTAGGGCGCTACTAACAAACCCGATTACCTTATTTGGTCATTACCAAATAGCGATCGACGTAGTCCCCTCGACGGCAACAGCTACATCGTCGAGCCGCTTATCTCCTGCGGTATCGAGGCGATCGCCCATCAGGTCTGTGAGCAGACGGGGCCCATAACCTGTCGAAGTAGCACGACGACGGGCGCAGCGGAATAGTAGAGCTAAGTAAGTGAAACACTTACTTGTGTAGCTGTAGGTCACTCAGGAGCTGTGGCTCAACTGGTTGATAGCAGAGAAGAGAATGTAGATTGACGGAGAAACTACAGAGTATTTATACGTCTATCTACTGTGTCTGTGTCAGCGTTATTATGATATGCTGACTGAGCATTTGTATAGCATGACTGAGCAAATGTATTGAGCATAGCAATGCACAGTCATTGCTGTGTGGAAAGCTGTGTGAAGCACAGCTTTGCACAGTCGCCATGTGAATACATGAGGCGACTTTATTGTTCAGAGTTCTGTCCCATCGAACTCTATAATATCTGTCTAGATATAAATACAATGAACATTATATAATCATAGATTATTAGATAATACTGATAAGATATGATAACGATTGAGATCGGATAGATCCGAGATGTTTTCCCACGATACGAAAGACATTCGTCAACGTTCGTTTCAACAGTAGCTGGTGGATTTTATGCAGGGGATGATTCACATCATGAAATGCAGGGTGTTGGGGATGAAGAAGATCACTCAGAGGCTTCTAGACATCGAGATCAAATTGCAGGTGACATGTGGAGACAATACACACTGGTATTACAAGAGAGGGCTCAAGCTGGGCTCTCAGAGGATGAGTCAAGTGAGGAAGGTGACAGCCTTGAAGATGAATAGTTATCAGTCTTACATAGGACAATCCAATCCAAGACATATATTTGTGACATGAATACAACTTGTATTTGACACAGATGGTAACTACTGATTATTCTGATGGTTAAACAATTCCAGCTCCAAAGCAATCCATGAGTCTCGTGCAGCTCCAGGTGAGATGGCACAAAATGCACCAGCTTTGTGAGGATTTGTAGAGAAGATGGACATAAGGACTGCTTGGTCATGGATATCCAAGCTGGTCTCTTGGAGCATCCTAATTGCAGTGTCAACATTGGCTTCAGGGGTGCTACCTACAGATCAGAGTGCATCAACAACAGTGCTGAGAGAACTCTGGATATTGTTGGCAAGGATGAGAGTCTGATTAACCTTTGATGGCTGACCAGAGTTCAAACCTTGTTCAGACTTCCATTTCTTCCCAGTTGAATGACTACCTTCAGAGTGGTCTGAACTTGATGTTGGAAGTGGAAGTGAAGCCACTGTTGTTATGGAAGGGGATCGTGTCAGTTGTGCTGATAATGGAAGAATGGGTGGAGGTGGCAGCCCCATGAGGGACAATGGTGATGGCGGCAGTGGTGGCAACTGCGCTGGTGGCTGCGTGGTGGGTGGCTGTGCTGGTGGCTGTACAGTGGGCACAGCAGCAGGTGGTCGCTGTTGCACTAGCGGTGGTGGTGGCTGCACCATAGATAATGGCAGCGTTGGCGCAAATGGTAGTGATAGGGACAGGGGTGTAGCAAAGGATGGTGGTGATAACTGAGAGATCAGAGTGGACATTTCAACAGGAGTACCAATAGCACCTGAAACTCATCTGATACAAGAACATAGCGGAAATTGATGACATACTTGGTATATCATCTTCATCATTACCATCAGGCTCCCAGGAATTGTCTGTCATTCCTCGAAATGCAAATTGTCCACGAGCTACTGAAGGGTGTACAAATGACATTGCATCGTAATACTGGAAACCTGTAGATTGAAAGTTCTGAAGATTTGTTAAACTAGAATGAAAAATAAGAGAGAATGGAAACATACTGGATTACTTGCAGCAAAGTCATCAATGACATGCTGCTCTGCTGATGTGGTTGCATTGATGCCCGTCTGTGGGCTGTAGCTACTGCCTGCACCTGAGCTGGATGCCAGCCTATCTGTGGCACTCCACTTTGTCTTCAGCTGGTCACATCGAAAATAGTAGTTGGCTTGATCAGATATCATCAGCAGAATGATCTAGTACTCACCGTTGTCCACTTTATCCTGCAATGTTTTCCTGTCTTCACAGGGCCAATAGTATGATAATTCTTGATGTGATCGGCAACAGCATTGAATGACACAGCTGTATAACTGGTATTCCCAGTCCTGTTTGTTTCCTGATGAAGGTACTCGATGAGAGTGGCTGTTTCCTGGTTGTTCCAGATAGCCTTTTCCTTCTTTGCCTCTGTAGATTTTGGAGGCATGGTGATATGGAAGAGGAATATGTACACCAAGGAGAGTGAGTAGATGAATGCAAGATGGTGAAGGTGACCAATGTGCTGAGCACGAGCATTCTCCATGCTCGTTAGGTTAAAGTTTGGTTCAATGTCTGACAGTCATGCCGGTGTTCCGATGACCACCCAACAACCATGGAATGTGGGCATTTGGGTATCTGAACAGGCTCTAAGTGTGAAAACGTTGTAGAAACTGTGTGATAACATGGTGGGAAAGTGGATAGGTGGCGTGGGAATATAGTGAGAATGTCATCAGTCATATGGGAACATGATGGGAATATAAATGGGGCAATTGTGGGAGTAGATGAGATGCCATATGCATAAGGACCTTGTGAGTGACAGTGTGGAATTGCTCGGAATGGCACGTGGATTCCGTGGATTCCATGCAGAATGATGCAGATTCCATGCGGATTCCGCACAGAATAGGGGGGCGAGCGTAAAGACCTCAGGAAAGTCCGGAATGGTTCAAACAAAGTCCGGAGCAGTGCGGGAAAGTCCGGAGATGTGTGGGAAAGTCCGGAGCGTTTTAAACAAAGTCCGGAGTGGGTTAAACAAGTCCAGAGCAGGTTAAACAAGTCCGGAGTTGCAAAGGAAAGGCTGGAACGTGTTAAATAAAGTCCGGAGTTGCACGGGAAAGTCCGGGGTTGCTGGTCCAATGTTGGCAAATGAGAGGGAATTTGATCACATCGAAGAGAGTGTATTAATGAGAGTGATAGAACATGGTGAAAACAAACAGCACTATAACGGTAACTGTGGGTAATGGTATCCTTCTTCTACTAAGTCCAAAACTCCTTTTTATACCTTCCTGCTACTCGAGTAGTCTCTTGGATGACTTTCAACATGTTTGGCGATCCTTTCCATATATGGCAACTTGAACTGAAAGGCCACCCTGCCTCAGCTAGTTGTTGATCAACTAGTGCGCATGCCGTTAGTGATTGAATTGCCACCTGTCCTTGTTCCATAGCTGGTTGGTACAATTCCTCGGCATTCTACCATAGTTCCCAAATGGTTGTCACCCGGAGTTTGCATCGGTAAGCATTCCACTCCGGAATGTCTCAGAAATGCATTGGAGTTTTGCTGTTTTGCTCGGAAATGCATTGGTAATGCTCGGAATACATTGGAAATGTCCGGAAATGCTCGGCAATGCACGGAAAATGCTCGGAAAACCTTAGAGATGCCTGGAAATGCTCCGGAGTTTTGCTGTCTGTTCCGGAATACCTTGGAAATGTCTCGGAGTTGTCAGATTACACTGCTAGCCATGGAGCATGCTCATCACTGATGGGTGGGGATGGTTGCTGACAGTTGCCGATGGGTGGGGATGGTTGCAGACAGTTTCCAATGGTTGCCAATGGGTGGGGATGGTTGCCAATGGGTGGGGGGGTTGCCAATGGTCGCTGATGGGTGGGGATGGTTGCCAATGGGTGGGGGGTTGCCAATGGTCACCAATGGGTGGGGATGGTTGCCAATGGGTGGGGGGGTTGCCAATGGTTGCCAATGGTTGCCAATGGGTGGGGATGGTTGCCAATGGTTGTGGATGGTTGCGGACAGTTGCAGATGGTCACAGATGGTGGTGGATGGGCATGGGATGGTAGTTGGTGGTCAAGGGTGATGGTTGTGGATGGTTGCAGATGGTTGCAGATGGTTGCAGATGGTTGCAGATGGTTGCAGATGGTGGTGGATGGTTGTGAATGGTGGTGGATGGGCATGGACAGGCATGGGATGGTAGTTGGTGGTCGTGGGTGATTGGGCATGGAGGGGATGGTACAGATGGGCACGGATGGGAGAAAGCAGTTGTGGGGTGTTGAAACGAACGTTGACGAATGTCTTTCGTATCGTGGGAAAATATCTCGGATCTATCCGATCTCAACAGTTATCATATCTTATCAGTATTATCTAATAAGCTATGATTATATAATGTTCATTGTATTTATATCTAGACAGATATTATAGAGTTCGATGGATGGAACTCTGAACAATAAAGCCGCCTCATGTATTCACATGGCGACTGTGCAAAGCTGTGCTTCACACAGCTTTCCACACAGCAATGACTGCGCATTGCTATGCTCAATACATTTGCTCAGTCATGCTATACAAATGCTCAGTCAGCGTATCATAATAGCGCTGACACAGACACAGTAGATAGACGTATAAATACTCTGTAGTTTCTCCGTCAATCTACATTCTCTTCTCTGCTATCAACCAGTTGAGCCACAGCTCCTGAGTGACCTACAGCTACACAAAGTAAGTGTTTCACTTACTTAGCCCTACTATTCCGCTGCGCCCGTCGTCGTGCTACTTCAACATGGGGGTTGGAAATGGGGATAGCCGAGGGTGGTAGACTGGTTAGAACATGATGGAAATGGGATTGGGTACATACCTGGGCTTTCCAGAAGCCTCAGCATCTTTGTTTGTGTGCTGAGCTGATGTCTTCCTGTAAAAAGCATGAGGGTTAGCATATAAAACCTTAACAACATGGTGAGGGCACTCACCTGTTATTCTTGCTGCATTGGCCCTTATCAATAGGCTCCCCTGCATCGTTGTCATCTTTCTGCTTCGTTCCTTTGGCTTTCTTCTTCTGTTTCGGGCTGAGATGGGTTGATAATGTGGAAAGCATGCATTTGCAGCCCTTTCTCAATGATGCGGCAGTGTTGGGGGCCAGATTGGCTGCTGAGTGGGTGGTGGGCATGTGCAACAATGATTGTGACACATGTTACATTGCAGCAAACATAGACATACCTATAGGATTCTGATTGGAGTCTGATAACAGTCCATCAGAATGGCTCCGAGATATTCCGACTTCAGTCCGATTACATAATCGAACTGTTATCAGACTGGTATTGGACTGTTATTGGAATTTTACAGCCATTATATTAGTAACTTTTTTCAATCAGACTGCTATTGGATTCCACAGAATCCTATAGGAATCCTATAGGAGTCCTATCAGAAAGGGGGGGGGAGTGTAATGACCTCCTCACAGCAGTGAAGCGAGTCTCTTATTTCAACATCAACATTCATCTGACTCTGTGCACATAACAACATGTGGCCACAGACAACCTTGAGGAGCTAGGCAACTATGAATTTGATAACAGATAGTCTCAGTAATCATTATTACTGACTATGGGGTAATTCATCCCCACTGGTGACAAAAAGGTCTTTGGACGAGAACAGATTGATTGTGGTTGAAAGTGCAGGCAGGCACTGGCCAGATAGCTGTACCAGAGATCTCAGAAAAGCTCAAGGAACAAGCAAAGGCACTGATTCATTATGTGTGTATCAAGGGGCTGAAAGTCCCATTCCAGATCACTTCAATCTGTAGGGTGAAATCCCAGGCACATTAGTTTTGGATTGGCACTTGTTGGAATTAAATCAAACATTCAAGTCGGGGTGCATTATTGACCCTGTTATGATGATCGAGTTGTCTGTCAATCTACCTGATGACGTAATGCCACGAGGATCGTCCGAGATGATGGCAATGAAATAAGCCTGGCGAACATGAGTGGGTAAACAGCGCTGAGCCTATAAGGCAAGACTCAGGTTTGAGAAGAGGGTTATAGGTGAGAGTGCGTGAACTATGACTTGAGATCTCACCACAACCTTGTTAAGGTTGCCAGAGATTAACTTGTGCTTACTTACAAGCTTTGCAGCGAGTAATAAGGTTTATACAAGCTAAGTCAAACTTAAAGTTTGACCTACAACAAACTCTGCTATTTATATGTGAACCTACTGTCTGTAAAAGGTAAGGAACGTCATAGGTATGATGTAATGATAGTAGACATCATAATGCGTCATGAGTGAGGTCATAGCGATGTCAGTATGACAGAATGAAGGTAGGCATATGGCATAAGTAAGAATAGAGTCACAGCAATGTTTGTGTGACATTGCATAAGCATATGAAAATGGAAGAGATTGCATAAGCACCAAAAGAGGCAGGTGCTGACATAAGAAAAATGAAAAGTACGCATAATTGTAACACTAGCTCTTCGCTAGATTACTTGTCCACAAGTAATACTATACACTAATAAAACAAAAGTACTATGAGCACTCACTCAACGTTGTTGTGCTCAGTTTCGGTCCACCAATCAGGTTTTCCGAGGTGGAATTTGTTGCCTTCGTTGTCAGGGCAATGTTGTCCTGCTAGCCAGGCACAATGTTCTTCCTCGTTATCAAAGGTAACAGTTCTGGGGCAGGTTCCCTGTTGGAATCCTTGGTGTGTGCGATGAAGGGGATGAGGGCACATTGAAGGAGGGCGTTGTGAGTGGTTTGATGGGCGCGGTGATGCACCAGGGGTAGACCCTGCATTCTCAATGCGTCTAGGTGTCAATTTCAGTAACGCGAGATGATGGTTAGGGTCGTGCTGCGATGTGATGTGTCCTCGAGAGTTGCAGATGAGACAATGAGGGCATTGAGGTTGTTTTCGAGGGGCCTGGGGAGTGGCAGGTGTCGTTGCCTTGCCCTTTCCTTTCTGTCTGGGTGGGGTCTCGGGATTGACTGTCAAAAATGCGACAGGTGGATTCGAGGGTATTGTCATCGAGGGTCGCGCTGGTGGCTGAGGGTTCATCAGTGCCGAAATTGGTATAGACTTTCCTTTCAGGGCTGTCTGTTTGGCTGCTGAGGCCGATCCTTTGGGTTGTCTTGTGACAAGGGGTGTTGTTGTCATCAGGGGCGTGGCCGAGTCTAATTCGGCAAGGGTGCGAATAACAACTTGGACTTCATCTCCATTTAGAATAGTGCAAGGTGATTTGGAAGGTCGAGGAGGGAACATGTTGTTGATGTAAATATGTGTTTCATTGACTGATTTGATTGCCTTCTCAACATGGGTGAGTATTCCTTTGATCTTATCGTGAATTTTGTCTGCTGCATCGAGGATCTCATAGCAGTTTGGGACAACGTAAATGGGGTTAAACCAGGAGTTGATCTTGATCAGGTTCCTGACATCATTCTGCTGTACATAGATGCGCAGTTGTCCATTGCATACTAGTTTGATGGCATCAATGATGTATTGTTTGATGTCGGTGATCAGGAGTCAGTGAAGAAGATCCAGGGTGAGTTGGTCCAGGTTTAGTTGAATAGAGTTTGTTAGTTCCCAGGCTAGATTAGTGACGTTGATAAACATTTTGATGAGGTTAGTGCAGTCAAAGTTGGCGTTCTCTATCGCAATCTGTCTGATGGCGAGGGAGTGTGGTTGACTGGAAAGTATTCTCCAGACTTGTGCAAGACGAACAGGGATTGCTTGATCCAGTTCGATCTGGGTGAAAGCAATGGTTCTCCTAACCTGATTAAGTATTTGTGGATAGGTAGCACTAATGTTAAATGCTCCTGAATATCCAAGAGTTCCTGAAGTTGGAATCGTTCATGGCTCTCCAATCTTCTCTGAATATAACATATTCGTTCCGCTACTGGGGGTAGCTTGGGTGCTATCTGTAATACTGTCTCTGGGGTCTGTTTGGGTATCCATCGGAGTGTCCAATGACAGGTGTCCCTGATTACTCAGAGGTACCACATAACTAGAGTGTGGTCTTGGAGATCCTGCTGATATTTCTCCTCGGGAGGGGGTGGAATGACTTTGGGAGATGGTGGTTTCAACAGTTTGTGACATAAGGGGACCCTGAGGGTCATTGGTCGATGCGTGATGTGGCTCAGGCATGATGTCGTTAGGGTCAAAGTCCGAGGGTGTGTCATCTCGAGGGTATACAAGCGTGGGGCATTCAGGGGTGCACTAATGAGTAAATTCCTGGCACTGCAGGAGCGCAGGCCAGATGGGAATTGGTTGGCAGGTCCTGGGATTTGCCCCGACATCAGTGGGCATGGAGTTGGTGTTGGTGGGCATTGGTGATGGTGATGGTGATGTGGCTGTGTATGACTAAGCCATAGTGGAAGTGAAAGAAAATGAGCAAGGGAGCCAGAAATGCAGGCAAAACGAGGAATTAATCCATCTGGTGGGGGTATAATGGAAGTACCAGACTTGCTTACAAATCCTACTACTGCCTATATTAAGTCCTGCTTACCAAATCCTGTCCCAAAGTCATGGATGCAGCATTGGCTCCAGCCAATGCTCATCAGCGCTCAATGAGGTGAGGGTCAGTGGGTCATCCTGACTTATCAACTGAAAAGTATGCGGAGTAGACATGAGGGGGAACAGGGGAGGTAGACTTGGAAGACATAGACTGTGGTTAGATAGCGATGCGAAGATTGCTAGTCTTCAGTTGAGTTTTCTCCTGTTTTTATATCTGTCTAGGATTTCTTCCACATTAGTCAAGTTGCATTTGGGTTCCCAGGTGTTGTATGACGTATCATATTTCCATTTGACAAGGTATTGGTATGAGTTGCCTTTTTTGCGATGTGCTATTATCGCTTCAACTTCATACTCTTCCTGGCCTTCTATCAGATCAGGGGGAGGTCTCATGTCATTTGGTCCATGTATGTCCATTTCCTTGTATGGTGTAAGGAGAGCTGCATGGAATACTGGGTGGATGCGCCATTGGGTTGGCAACTTTAGTTTGTATGTTACTGGTCCTAGGACTTTCTCGATTTGGAATGGTCCTTCCCTCTTAGGTGCCAGTTTACGTGTTTCATATGGTATTCGAAGGTTCTTCGATTCTAACCATACTTTGTCTCCTTCTTTAAAGGGTTTAGAGTGATGGATAGTGCATTTCATCATTTTTAGACATGCTAACTCGTGTGCTGCAAGTGCTTCTTCTCTTGCTTTGTGGAGTTGCTTTAAATGTGCATCTGCTGCAGGTGCATCCGTTCTATTAACTACTTCTGGTAGTGCCACAGGGTCTGTTCCATACATGAGGTGAAAAGGTGATTGTTTCAGCTCCTGATGAGTGCGTTGATTGTGTGCAAACTCGGTGATGGGTAAGACTCTGCTCCAATTGGCTACATCATAAGCACAGAATATCTGGAGATAGATCTCTAGTTCCTGATTTAGACGTTCTGATTGTCCATCAGTTTGCAGATGAAAGGCGGTGCTCATTCAATGTTTTATATTTAGCATGGTGGTTATCTCTTTGAAGACTTTTGCTGTGAACTGTGGTCCTCAATCTGAGATCATGATATCAGGAAGCCCAAAGCATTTGAATACTTCTTTGATATAGAGTGTCGCTGTTTGTTTGGTGGTGATTGTTTTGTGACAAGGTGATAGAATTACCCCCTTTGTAAGGCCTTGGTCGACCACAACAAGAATAGAATCATAACCATCAGAGATCGGTAGATTGGTGATGAAATCCATTGTTATCTGTTGAAACGGTCATTGGGCATGCGAAATGATTGGTGTTAGGGGTGTGGCAGTGGGATGAGTGTTTGGTTTCATCTGTTGACAGGTTCTACAGCCATCTATGTATTTCTTTAGTAAGACGGTCATTCCTGGCCACCAATAATGAGTTTTGAGCAAAGCGAGTGTCTTGAAGAATCCAGGGTGTCCTGCACTTGGTGATTCATGGTATTCTTTGATGATATCATGGCATAGATCTAGATCATCAGGAACATAGGGTGTTCCTTTGTATAATGATAGTCCATTGTCCAGCTTCCAGTCAGAGATAGTGCTTCTAAATGGAAGCGGGGTATTTTTGTCAAGGCAGTGTCTGACTTTTTCAACAAATGCATCAGTGGTGCTACTATTAATAATCCTTTTGCGAAGGTCTAAAGATAGCAATTGGATAAATATAGAGTGTGGGAGCATAGTGACTGTTTCGTCGTCTTCTTCTCCTTTGGTGTGGTCAGGGCGGCAGGAAAGAGCATCGGCTTGAGTCAGTTTAGCTCCAGGGGTGTGCACTAGTTGTAGATTATATCTGGATAGATTATTCCACCAGCAGGCTTGGCATGTGGTCAAGTGCTGAGGTGCATGATAATAGGTTAAGTTTTTATGATCGCATTGAACAGTGATGGTGTGAGGTGCTCCTAAGAGTAGGTATCTCCATTCTTCAAGTGCACAAATTATAGCATAAAGTTCCTTGTCATATATTTGCCAATTACATTCTGTAGGGGTTAAGGTGTGGGAGAGATATCTGCATGGATGCAGCTGGCCATTGCTGTCCACTTGGAGTATAGTTGCTCCTACAGCCCATTTGGATGCGTCACTTTCTAGAATAAAGGGTTTGGTCACATCAGGCATGGCTAATACAGGGGCGGTCATGAATTGTTCTTTCAGAAGATCAAAAGAGACCTGGCATTCTGGTGACCAGTCCCAGATTTTGTTCTTCTTTGTCAAATCATGAAGGGGTTTTGCAACATGTGCAAAATGCACAATAAAGTGGCAGTAGTAGTTTCTGAATCCTAAAAATGAGCGTACTTGTTTGACTGTAGTTGGTACAGGCCAGTCCCTAATTCCGGCTAGTTTGATAGGGTCCATTTTGATTGTGTTGTGGGAAATGATCATGCCAAGGAATTCCACTTCTTCCTTGGCGAATTTACATTTCTCTAATTTTAAATATAGGTCGTGATGTTGTAAGCATTCCAGAACGCATTTAGTTCATGACTCGAGTTCTTGTTTTGTTTGTGCACATATCAGGATGTCATCCATATAAATGACGATCCATCCTTCATCAATCATGTCCCTAAAATAGTCATTCATCATGGCTTGAAATGTCACGGGTGAATTCCGGAGTCCAAAGAACATAACTGTTGGTTCGAATAATCCTCTGTTGGTGACAAAAGCAGCCTTCCATTCATCGCCTTCTTTGATCCTTACATTGTTATATCCCCATCTGAGATCTAGCTTTGTAAAGTAGTGTGCTCCTTTAAGCTTGATCATTAGGTCAGAGATTAAGGGTAAGGGGTACAAATTCGGTTTAGTCCATTTGTTAAGATAGCAATAGTCCTGACAGGGTCTCAGGGCATTACTATCCTTCTTTGGAACAAAGAAGAAGGGCGATGCTTGAGGTGATTTTGATTGTCGGATATATCCTTTTGTTAACTGTTCCTTGATCCATTCGTCTAGCGAGTTTTGTTCTAATGGTGATAGGTTATAGATCTTTGACTTACAAGGGACGAACTCATCTCATAATTCAATGGTGTGATCCCAGGGTCTTGACTCAGGGAAACGCTCCGAGGCTTCTTTTTCGAATACTGAGTTCCACTCCATATACTCAGAAGGTACCTCTAGTCCTTCAGTAGATCCAGGTTCTACCTGACCTCTGTAGCAGTGCTCCATCTGTTGTGATGTGGTGATTTTCCAAATTGCTACTTCCGGTATCGAGTCCTCATCCACATACAGTGAGCTGACCTCTGCCTGGGCAACAATCCCACTGTGTGACATTGTGTATTGTTTGGCTAGAGTGTCGTCATATTCTGTCACATCTTCTAGATCTGCCTGGATCCAAAGATTCCGTATTCATGCACAGATATCATCTTTTTCGGAATTATGGAATTCCAGAGTCTTTTCTCACCAGTCTATTATTGGGTTATGCTCCTCGAGCCAAGGCAGCCCCAAAATAAAGCTCTGATCACCTAATGACGTCACCCAGAACCAGTGCATCATAGTCTTGCTATTTATGTTAAAGGTGATCAGACACCTTTCTAAGATCTCTCCTGCTTCGTTCTCTGATCCATCAACATTTTTGACTTTGATGGGTCGGATCAAGGGTATTCGCTTCCAGTTTGAGGCAATGGATGCATCTATGAACAGGCCTTCTGCTCCACAGTCGACTAGAGCAGTTTCAGCGGGTTTATTGGATTTGATGGAAATGGGGATGGAAATCTTTTTATTGGTTAGAGATTTTACTGTTACACCGCAAATATAGATAGAATCCGATGCTTGAGGATCAGCATCCACTGATGTGTGATCCCTGTTTAAAAATCCTGTTCAGCAAGCAGACTGAGACGATCTTCTGAAGATAAGTGTGCCATCAAAGCCCTGATGGCCATCATGCTTGTATTCTCACTAGCATTTTCTGACTCTTCTTCATCATATCCCTCAACCTCATCACCTTCCATAGATGTGGAAGTTGCTCTGATGTGACAGTGGGGTTGTGACTCCTTTACTCCCTTCCCAAAACGCTTCTTGTTTCCACTGCTTGGTTTCCTCATGGGGCATCTTGGTGATTGATGACCCCCTTTGTGACATATGAAACACAGTCCTTCTTTGACATGTCACTCTCTCTCATCTTTAGATAATGCGTTGATGATAACCGCATCAATATCCATTGCATCGGGATCTCTGTATCTCAGTGATGGTCTTCCTCCTCCTCAGCGTGTGATAGTCCTGCTAAAATGCCTAGTCTGCTTTTGGCATTTGCATATCTTTGTGCAGCATCGTACCAACCCTGTAGATTGGCTGGGTTCTGCATAAGGATCTGTTGGACACTTTCAGGGGGAAGTCCCTCCGAAAATAGAGGAATGATGGCGGCTTCTTCCTTGATCTTGGACTTTTTGATTAGTTCCTTGAACTTGTCCATATATAGTAGGATTGGCATCTTCTTGTGTTGTCGCACTATTTTGTATAGCTCTGTCATGGCCCTTCCAGGGCTGTCCACCTGTTTCCAGTTACTATGACTCCTTAAATGTGGCCCAAGTTCCCCATGCTGCTGCATCGTTTAGGTCGCTTAATTTAGCTAGCTTCCATTGGCCTGCATTTCCACCAATGTGCATGAGTGCGAAGATGATTTTCTTCTTATCAGTGTTATACCCAGTATTGATTTCGAAGAACATCTCACAATCATTCATAAATAGCTTGGCTAGCTTGTGGTTCCCTTCGAATTTAGTGGGCATGGGACCCTTGATGCGTTGATCAGCATTTGCATCAGCCATTTCGATATCAGGGTCATTGTCTGGTGGTGGTGGCAGTGGAGTAGGTGTTCTGGGAGGCGGTGGGGTAGGTGTTCTTAATGGAGGTATAGGCAATTCAGAAGTTGGTTCTTCTTCTGGTTGTTTGTCCAAAGATGGTCCACTAGTCTGTGCAAGATCTAAAGATAAAAGTGGTCTTGGTGTGTTTCCTAATGTGGAAGTGAACTGCAAGGGGCTAGGTCGTGCCGTTCCTAGCTCTTGAAATGCTTTGAATGGGGCAGTCTCAAATAGGTCACTAGATTCAATCGTATTCTCCTCTCGGGAAGAATCGGAATCTGAGTCACTAGGTGCGTGGAATTTGCCCTTTCCACTAGCAGATTCTCCAGTTACTTCTGGTGATCTAAGGTGCTCAGGGATGTTGTTGATCCCTCCAGGAACGTAGTATGGTCCTTGAAAAGCTTTGTCTTCTACACAATGTACTTCATCATTTTGATGGTAAGTCCAGCGAGATTTACTGGTGTCAAAGATAACTTCTACTCCTGCGAGATAGTATAACCCTTGGAATCTAACAGCTCTGTTGGGTGGGTGGTTATTGTGCTGTGGTATCCAAAAATGGTGTAGCTCGAAAGGGGTATCAGAGTGTCTGTATTTCCAGATCTGATCTCGGCTATCTTTGTAGATTACTTCTCCTTGAGGCGTGTCTGTATTTCCAGATCTGATCTTGGCTATCTTTGTAGATTACTTCTCCTTGAGGCGTGTATGTGTTTCGAAGTCCTCTGGTTGCTTTGTTCGGTGGGGGAGCTCCTCTTGTGAAGATTCCGGAAATCTTGATCAGGCACCAGTAACCTACTGGCTGGCTCTTGGGAAGTTCGATGGTCTGTGTGCTAACGAGCTAATACTTGAGCTGTTTAGGTAAGTTCAACTTAAATTGTTATGATGATTGAGTTGTCTGTCAATCTACCCGATGACATAATGCCACAAGGATCGTCCAAGACGATGGCAATGAAATAAGCCTGGCGAACACGAGTGGGTAAACAGCGCTGAGCCTATAAGGCAAGACTCAGGTTTGAGAAGAGGGTTATAGGCGAGAGCACGTGAACTATGACTTGAGATCTCACCACAACCTTGTTAAGGTTGCCAGAGATTAACTTGTGCTTACTTACAAGCTTTGCAGTGAGTAATAAGGTTTATACAAGCTAAGTCAAACTTAAAGTTTGACCTACAACAAACTCTGCTATTTATATGTGAACCTACTGTCTGTAAAAGGTAAGGAACGTCATAGGTATAATGTAATGATAGTAGACGTCATAATGCGTCATGAGTGAGGTCATAGCAACGTCAGTATGACAGAATGAAGGTAGGCATATGGCATAAGTAAGAATAGAGTCACAGCAACGTTTGTGTGACATTGCATAAGCATATGAAAATGGAAGAGATTGCATAAGCACCAAAAGAGGCAGGTGCTGACATAAGAAAAATGAAAAGTACACATAATTGTAACAGACCCAATTGCACAAACCTCATGCAAAGGAAAGCACAAGCAGATGAGCAAACAGGCAACAAACCTGTGCAACTGTGCAGGGAACTAGGCAACTGCCAGGACAACCACATCACTTATCACTGTCGAAGTAGCACGATGACGGGTGCAGCGGAATAGTAGAGCTAAGTAAGTAAACACTTACTTGTGGTAGCTGTAGGTCACTCAGGAGCTGTGGCTCAACTGGTTGATAGCAGAGAAGAGAATGTAGATTGACGGAGAAACTACAGAGTATTTATACGTCTATCTACTATATCTGTGTCAGCGTTATTATGATACGCTGACTGAGTATTTGTATAGCATGACTGAGCAAATGTATTGAGCATAGCAATGCGCAGTCATTGTTGTGTGGAAAGCTGTGTGAAGCACAGCTTTGCACAGTCGCCATGTGAATACATGAGGCGGCTTTATTGTTCAGAGTTCTGTCCCATCGAACTCTATAATATCTGTCTAGATATAAATACAATGAACATTAGATAATCATAGATTATTAGATAATGCTGATAAGATATGATAACTGTTGAGATCGGATAGATCCGAGATGTTTTCCCACGATACGAAAGACATTTGTCAATGTTCGTTTCAACACTCCCCCTCATTGAGGATCTCAATGCCAATTTCATTCCTTAACTCTTTGAACTTTTGCCAAGTTAAATTTTTTGTTAAGATATCAGCTAGTTGTTCATTTGTGGGAACATATGATATGTTAATATCTTTGTTCTCAACACATTCTCTAACATAATGATAACGAATATCAATATGTTTTGTTCTATGTTCTTGAGCTGGATTCTTTGCTAAGAATATTGATCCTCTGTTGTCAACATGAAGATCAACAGCTCCAATGTCATATCCCAGTTCCTTGAATAGGGATTTTATCCACATGATTTGGCGTGAGCAGTCTGAAAGACTCATGTACTCAGCTTCTGTGGATGACAATGCAACAGTTTTCTGTTTTCTGGAAATCCAACTTATTGGAGATCCTGCCAATAGAACTAGATTACCTGTTACAGATTTTCTTGTGACTGGATCACCAGCCCAATCTGCATCAGAGTAAGCATGCATTCCATCTTTGTTAAAGCCATCATACACCAATTTTCCATTTATGGAAGAATTGACATATTTTATAATATATAAGGCTTTTGCTATGTGTTCTCTAGATGGATTAACCATGAATTGTGACATCATGATTACTGCTTGGGTAATATCATATCTTGTGCCAAGAGTAAGATATAGTAGAGATCCAATAATTGATTGGTAATAACTCCTTTCTTGAGGAGTTGCAGTTCCTTCGTTCTCCACAGGTGTATATCCTGCTGGTAAAGGAGTACAAACAGGTTTTGAATCTTCTTGACCAAAACGTTTAACTACTTTCTTTGCATAGTTAATTTGATCAAGAATAATCAATTTCTTTTTCCTATCTCAGACAATTGTCATTCCAAGATATTCTTTAATGGGTCCTAGATCTCTACATTCCCATTTTTTCATAAATTTGTGTTTTAATTCCATGAGTAACTTTTTATTGCTTCCCATGAATAACACATCATCAACATATAATATAGCTACTATAGTTGATTTTTGTTTATAGCAAACATATACTCCAGTGTCTGTAAGACACCGTCCAAAGCCTAATTCTTGTAGACTTTGATTTGCTTTCTTATTCCAAGCTAATGAAGCTTGTTTAAGTCCATATAAGGCTTTTTTAAGTTTATAGACTTTGTGCTCTTGTCCTTTGATAATAAATCCTTCTGGCTGTTCCATATATATGTTTTCTTCTAAGTCTCCATAAAGGAACGCTGTCTTTACATCTAGCGCTTCGATTTCCCAATCTTCTAGCGCTGCTGTAGCCATAAGGAGTCTCACAGTTTCAAATCATGCAACTGGTGAGAATGTATCATCATAATCTACTCCAGGTATTTGTGAAAATCCTTTAGCGACTAGTCGAGCACGTTTTCGGCCATCACTTTTGACCACATAAACCCATCTACACTTTACAGGTTTACGGTTTTTTGGACATGGTACTAATTCCCATACATCACGGTCTTCTAAGGCCTGTACTTCTTCTTTCATTGCATTTTGCCATAATTCCCATTCTTTGGGATTAGAAGCTTTTAATTTATAAGCATCTTTATACGTCCATTGGTCTACACTTTTCGAGTAATTTGGACTTATGGCTTTGCATAGAAGGTAATTAACAAATCTGTTACCTCCTTCTTTGAGTAGTTTTTCTAAGAAGTATACAAGATCATCACTAGGTGATTTAGACTGTAAATCTCTATTAACTTCTTCTTCACTTGATTCATTGAATGGATCGGTTTCATTATCAGAAGATGATTGTCTATTCAAATCTGGAATAGATTCTCCACCAGAAACTGGTTTTGTTTCTTTAATGGATGATTGTTCAGATTCTGAGGCAGATGGTGTTTTATACTGTTCTGACTCTGTTTCTGATTCTGATATTTCTTCCATTTCTTTATCCATTTCAATTTGTTGTAATGGATTTTGTAAAGCTTTTCGTGAAGAAGTTGGACTGAGGGTAGGTTTAGCTTTCCCTTTGCCTTTACCAAAGACTCTTTTGCTCCACTCTCTAGTACTTTGTATATCTTTTTCTATTTCGAGAGGAGCTTTCTGACCATATGCATTGTCAGGTATGAGTCTAGGTTTTTTGAGGTGTGAAGTCCTTCTGAGATATGTGTCATATTTTTCATCTCGTTTGTCCTTTCCTTTTTCAGGACGTTTATCTCCAAGTCGTCTCATGGAGATGTTTGGTCGTTCAGGAGGTGTTATTGAACGATTAACATTAGGTTCTATATCCTGATTTCTGTCAGGATTTATGTAAGAATCCTCTAGGCCTTGATTATCCTTATCATGAAACGATCCGCTATAATCGTTGTCTGTAGTATCATAATTTTCTGGATATCTTTTCTTTTTGTGGGGAGTATCATCATCACTATCACTATCATAGGTGTGATGACCGTAATCCATGTGGGAATTGGAATCAGATTCGTGTCCATTATTTTTCTCCCTTGTTTCTATACCTGGTGGACTATTAAATAGTCTATTTTCTAAGCCTTCTGTTTTTGCTCTAGGAAATTTGGTCTCATCAAATAATGATTGAACTCCAACAAATATAGAGTTATCATTTTTCATGAATTGATAAGCTTTAGAGCCATCTTCATATCCTATGAATGTCATGGCCTCTGCTTTTGGAGTAAGCTTATTTTGTCTAATTTCTTTAGGTACAAACACCCAAGCTAGACAACCAAATGTTTTAAAATAATGAACATCAGGTTTTTTATTATACAAATTTTCATATGGCGTCATCCATTTTGTTCTTCTTAATGGTGTGCGATTATAGGTGTGAATAGCATTTTTCATAGCAAACTCCCACCAAGATTTTGGGCATTGGGCATGGAGTCACATACTTTCTGCTTTTTCTAAGATTGCATTATTCAATCTTTCAGCACATCCATTTTGTTGGTGGATGTATGGTGCACTATGTTCACGTAATATGCCTTTTTGTTTTAAGAATTGATCAAATTCCCTAGACTTAAATTCTCCCCCTCGATCTGATCTGAAATGTTTAACTTTTCTTCCTGTTTGGTTTTCAAACAGTGTAATAAAGTTTTTGAAATTTTCAAACGTTTCTGATTTAGTTCGTAGGAATGCCATAAAGGCATATGAAGAATAGTCATCAATAATCATTAAACACCATTTTTTACAGTGATAAGATTCTTGTGGGAATTCTAGCAAGTCAGCATGTAACAACTCTAATGGTTGTTTTGCACGTGTTTGTGATATAGGATAAGACTTATTATGCATCTTTCCTTGTGCACATCCAGAACAAATAGGATTATCAGATGGTATTTTGATTTTATCATCAAAACCTTCTGTATGTTGGCTCATATTTTTTATTACATTTTTATTTGCATGTGCCATCCTATTATGCCATGTAGTGAAATCTACGAGATTCACCAATTTGTTTAATTTTTGTTTTATTGTTACTTTAGCCCAGTGTATCAGTTCAAAGCGATTTTTGGGTTTAGCAACTATAACATCATTTCCTTTGAACAAAAACACTGTATGTTCACTGTTTGATGTCTCAACGTAACCACCAATTTTTAATTGTCCAGATGAAATAAGTTTGTGAGAAGCCTTTGGCATGTAACAAACTTCCAATTTAGCGATATGTTTAAGTCCCTTTAAGTTTTCAAACTCAAGGACTATAGTCCCTTGTCCAAGTATCATAGCAGCTGATTTTGAATCAGCTGTTTTGATTTCTTCTGGTTCAGGATATGGATTATACTCTACAAAGTCAGATTTGTTGTTTGTAATGTGCACAGATGCACCTGAGTCTATTATCCAATAATCCTCACATATTTTTTCACTTTTAAAATTCGATGCAGATTTATTTAAACTAATAGCTATTATGCTATTTTTACATCTGCTATTTACGGACTTACCAATATCATGATAAGCCTTCTTCTGATGGTTACATTCCATCATCTGCGAAGAAGTCATTATCATAATATTCTTCTTGGTATCCTCCGATGTTATCATCATCACTGATTTATAATCAGTATTTGGATATTTTTTAGTGAAATTTACATACAATCTGTTGTCCCAGTAACCTGTTTCTACATGTTCCTCATGTATTTCTTCTTGTAGCTCTATTTGAGCTTTCTCGTCATCAATACGAGCTTCTGGAATATCCATTGGATTATTTTTCCAGGTAACAAAGTCTTCTTTAATAAGATCTTTTCCTTTTCCTTTAAGATCTTTGATCCTGTTCATAATTTTTAATGTTTCAGGATCAACTTTGTTTGGGCTGATTCTATCAGCGAGTGAAGAAGAATTTTGAGGTACATCCACATCCATTTTATGGCTTTCTGTTATAGCCATATTAGCGAATTTCTTAAGATCCGCTTTCTCTTTTCTTGAAAGGTCCCCAGGATCGTTCGCAGCTTTAGCCAAAAGATTTAATTTTTTTAGCTTATTTGCGCGATTTTTCTTATTGCGCTCCCAATTTGATCCTGTTCTGTTGCCAGGGGGTACATAGGCTGGTCTATTACTAGGACCTGCCTGTGCATTAGGCTGGGTATATTTCCCTTTAGGCAAATTTACTTTGGGTTTGAACCCAGAGTTAAAAGGTTTTTTGCCTTTATACAGTGGGTCAAAAAACTGCCCCAATGTTTGCATGTTTTGCAAAGATTGACATGGTGCAAAGCAATGACATAAGCAAAAATTTTGGAGAAATCACATGACATACTAGGACATGTTGGCTATTTGGCAAATCACAAATTATGTAATTCTGATCAAAACTGATTGCGCAATAAATCGAACAAAATAACCAATCATTGGGGCAGTTTTTTGACTCTCAAATATTTTCTCTGACTTTCAATATTACACACCAATACAAGGCAGGAATGGGCCGTGGGAATAATAAACAATGTCACATGACATTATTTGCATCAGTTTGTCATGTTGAACTTCATCCATTCATCTTCTTGACTCTTTACCACCACCATGAAATCCATCTCTGCTGAAAAGTGCACTTCTGTTGTTTCTCTCCTCAATGAGGGGTATTCCCATCGTCAAATCCAAGCTAGGACTGGTCTGGGGAAGGGTACCATTGGCAGAATTAGCAAGGAGGTGGAGGGGCATAAGGAAAATCATCCTGGTGGTCGTCCTTCCAAACTCTCTTCCCATGATAAACGGTCAATTATCCATCAAATCAGCACTGGGAAACTGGACAATGCTGTCCAAGCCACCCAGTTCATAAATTCCATCATCCCTACCCCTGTTAAACCTCAGACCATCAGGAATGTGTTGAAGGAGGCTGGCTTTAGGTCAGCAACAAAGAAGAAAGTCCCCATGCTCAAAAGGGTTCATCGCCAGCAACGTCTAAAGTTTGCCCAATACCATGCAAACTGGACTGTGGAGGACTGGAAGAGGGTGTTGTGGACAGATGAGACAAAAATCAACAGGATTGGGTCAGATGGGAAGGTGTATGTGTGGAAGCAATGTGGGGAAGCACTATCAGACAGGACCACCACACCAACTGTCAAGCATGGAGGGGGGAATAACTTGATGGTTTGGGGATGTATGAGCTGGAATGGGGTGGGGAAGATGGTAGAGGTGCAGGGAAATATGGATGCTGAGCAATATTGTGAGATTTTGGAGGTGGGGGTGGAGGAGAGTTTTGAAAGCTTGGAGATGAAGGAGGATGAGAGGTACTTTCAGCAGGACAATGACCCCAAGCACACCTCCAAAAAGGCAGATCAGTGGTTTTCTGACCACAACATCACTCCCATCAAGTGGCCTGCCCAATCCCCTGACTTGAACCCTATTGAACACCTCTGGCAACAACTCAAGGCCAAGCTCCAACAGTATGACACACCACCTGCAGGAGTACATGAATTGTGGGACAGGGCAGCAAAGGAGTGGACTGAAATACCACCAGAGACATGTCAGAAGCTAATAGAAAGCATGCCTAGGAGGATACAGGCAGTATTAAAGGCACAGGGGGGTCATACAAAGTATTAGGATGTAAAATAATAGAGGGTCAAAAAACTGCCCCAATGATTGATTATTTTGTTTGATTTATTGCACAATCAGTTTTGATCGCAATGACATAATTTTTCATTTGTCAAATAGCCAACATGTCCTAGTATGTCATGTGATTTCTCCAAAAATTCTGCTTATGTCATTGCTTCGCACCATGTCAATCTTTGCAAAACATGCAAACATTGGGGCAGTTTTTTGACCCACTGTAGTTTTTGCTCCCCCTTGCTACAAAATTGGCAGACTGCTCTTCCTTGTCGCCTTTGCGACGTTGGTACTCATTTTCGATCTCTGGTAGGAGATCTTTAAGTTTTGTTGTTCCTACTACCATTTTTAGAAGTATGTAGGTTTTGAATGAGTCCCAGGAAGCTGGCATCCTGTCAATGACTTCCATTAATTGGAAATCATCGTCAAAGGTTTTGCCATTTGCAGCCATTTCAGCCCAGAGTTCCATTAACTCTTGGACTGATTCTGCAGGATTTTTGTTTTTGGGGAATTCCCAAGTTTTCGTCTTTTTATAGACGTTAAATATTGCTACAGCCCCAGCTTTGGAAAATGCCTCAGTTAGGCCATCCCAAGTTTCTTTTGATGTGTTTTTGATATGGTGTCCCAAAGACTTAGGCAGATTTAGGGTTATTATTCCCCTTGCCTTTCCATCATTTTCTAGAAATTCTTGGTGTAATTTCCAAATTTGGTTGAGTGCCTGGACTCGACCAGCTGTGACAGTTGTACTACCCATCTCCTCTTGGTAGCTGGGTAGCCAAGGGTTATGTGTAATAGTACCCTCAACATACTGCCATACACTTTTTGACTGGAGTGTAGCTTTAACCAATCTGGACCATGTGGCCCAGTTACTTCTACCTTGTAAGGTAGGAATGGTGACATCACCACTTTTGTTCGCTCCTACTGGAAGATTACAGTTAAGGCCTTTGGCTAATTTATCAATATCAGCCCAGCCATAACTATAACCTTCTACAGGCTCGATGTGAAAGCTTGCTTTGCTTTCCCTGTGAATTTTAAAGCCAGTCTCCTTTCGGAGTTTATGGCTTAATTGTGACAAATCCTTAACTGTAGGATATGTCTTCCACACATATTTTGATAGTGCTCTATCTTTGATTGCTACCAAATAGCAGAGTCCAGGTTTTTTCCAGACTGGATGCTCTCGTGTGTGTTTAAAATTTCTTTTATTTGTTTTCACAGGAATGATTTCACCATGCTCAATTGGGGTTCCAACCTGAGCTTGTAGGTATGTATCATTTTCATCGTCTGATAATTCCCAATGAGAATTTTCAGAGCCATATAAGAGATCTTGGAAATCAGTATTTCCAAGCTCTTTTAACTCGTCATGTTTAGGTATGCGAGTTCTAGGCTCTTTGGAGCGAGCGGTGAAGTTAATTTTATCGGCTTCTTTTTTATCTAGCCGATTTTGTTTCTGACGCAGCTTTTTGGCTCTTTTCTTTTCTTGAGCCAGCTTTATTTTGTCAGAATCTAGCCAAGACTCCGCATTTATTGCGCGTGTCTTTGCTCCTTTCAATTCTAATTTGAGATGTCCTATCTCACGTGCCATTTCTCTTTGGTTTTTGAAATAAGTATTATTCTCATTTCGTCTAGCCTGCTGAGATTGACCTAGATGATCTAATGCTGCATCTAGATCATCACGTAATCGATCATTATTATCAATTAGGGTGTTGGAATTTTGTATAACTCCTTTCACTGTTTGTGAAATCTCAGCTATATTTTGTTGATCGCTAGCAACCATGATTTTGGCGTCTTCTACCAATTCATTCGCTTGATAGAGTTCATGTAATTTTTTATTTTGGAGAAGGGAATCGCTCCTTCTCTGTTTAATTACACGTATTTTATTGGGTAATGCACCCAATTTCATAAATGCAGTGGCTATTTTTCACCACTCATTTATTTCCCCTCGTGACCATTTGTCACCTTCCTCCTGCGTCTTTTGTCCTTTCTGGTCTCCCCCAGAGGATTGTACCGGAAGCAGGTCAATCTCCCACTTCGACGCTTCGGCAACAACCCTTGCTCCAAACGTCTTAAGCCACTGTTCGTGGCGTCTGTCTTGTTCTTTGACAGACAAAGAATAGGCCTGATTAGGGTCATTCTTCTTTTGGAGGCGAAGGGGACCACGCACATTCTTCACGCCGTTTTTAGCAACGGCGGCGTAATTTGGCCCTGAGGAAGGGCCAGGAACAGGAATCAGCGTCCTGTTTTCCTCGTTGCCTAATTGAGGGAAGGGGGTTGATGGCCGGTAAGTGCCATTATTAAGGTCGGCAATTAATTGCCGCGCACCTTCCATAGGCAATTTGGGATATTCATCCCTGATTTTGTTCCAATCGTTGATTGGAACAGCATTGGGCTTTCTATATTTAGCCCAGACTGCTTCATCGTGGCGGACCGTGTGTCCACATTCCCTGGCCATTTTCCTTTTATATTCTTGAGTGCGCCGATGAATGTGCGCCTCAAGTATGGCCTTCTGTTTGGCCTCCTCCACTTTTGCCCGGTGCTGGGCGATCGTCTCTTGATCTTGCCGACAAAGTTTGTCAGCAAGCTGAGAGTCGATCGAGGCCGATGGCCCAGAACTGGTAACCCGTGCCTTGCCAGCACGCTTTTTGTATGAGACAGGGATAAACATCCCTGCACCATCAAGGGGAGGAGTGATCCTCTCCTGTTTTACTTTAGTAACCGGCGATGCCGGTTTTGATCCCGCTTTATTTGAGCGGGGAGATCGCATAATGTTGGCGGATTCGCCCATTTCGTGCTGTTTGCCTTTGTATTTGGCTGCGAGGCCAAACAAGGCACGTTTATCGGATTCTTGATCCGATTCGAGCTCATTTTGAGCTTGTTCTTCTTCAGGGAGAAGGTCGAAATAGGTAATTTTGCGACCCTTGGAGGGGTCGGCTTGGTTGTTTCCGGATGAACCGGAAGAGGAAGTTGCTTTTCCGGCAGCAGAGCCGGAATAGGATTTTCTGGAGGAAGATCCGGAGGAAGAGGAGGTGGAGGCGGAGGAAGCGGCAGAGTTGTTGTAAGACATGTTTATCAAAATATTTATTTATTTATTTGAAAATTCAAAAAATAAATTCGAGGAGAGGTTGGTTTGGATTGGTTTGAAGATCTTTGAAAAATACGTTAGCTCATCGTTTTTAAGGAATGATAGATGCTAGCGCTAATCATCGATACTTCCGGTTATGGACGCAACAGATGGATCCCGGGACAGGGACTCATGGATCGCTTTTGGTTTCTCGGTTTCATCGCCAGAAAGGGATCCAGCCTTTCAGGAGTGCTTTGGGGCTCCAACAAATTCCCCAACAGCGGTAAATATCCCATCATTATGTAACTATTTTAAATCGTACTATTGCTGCTAAGGAGCAGTCCTATTACTAAGCAGGAAGCTAAGCTCGTGCCTGCCACTGATATGCGTAGACAGGGAACAATGTCCCTGTAGCACTATCTTTATACGGAATATTACATAATTATTTAATTAATGAGAATGCGGGACGAAAACCCGAAATTGGTATATGCGCTTAATTATTCACGGCCAAAAGGGGGGCGCGAAGCCTTTTGATCGGGGGATGGGACAGAACCCGATCCGATCTTTATCCATCATGAGATGGCCCTTAATCCAGAGGATGTTGATAAACCAGTATCCACAAACTGGTCCAGATCCGATCAAGACGATCGATGGATCTTAGATTATGGTTTTATTATGTACCCGGGTAACGCAGAAACCGGGGGCTGGACAAGTTTGCCATACTAAGTATTATTTTCACACCTCTCCAGGTGGTGCCCAGATCTCTGTCAAGATCGGACATGCTCATATTTCAGGTGAGCTCCCCGGGTTACGTTAGTGGACAAAACGAGTGTATACAGTCATCTACAGCCACTAGGGCGCTACTAACAAACCTGATTACCTTATTTGGTCATTACCAAATAGCGATCGACGAAGTCCCCTCGACAGCGACAGCTACATCGTCGAGCCGCTTATCTCCTGCGGTATCGAGGTGATCACCCATCAGGTCTGCGAGCAGATGGGGCCCATAACCTGTTGAAGTAGCACGACGACGGGCGCAGCGGAATAGTAGAGCTAAGTAAGTAAACACTTACTTGTGGTAGCTGTAGGTCACTCAGGAGCTGTGGCTCAACTGGTTGATAGCAGAGAAGAGAATGTAGATTGACGGAGAAACTACAGAGTATTTATACGTCTATCTACTATATCTGTGTCAGCGTTATTATGATACGCTGACTGAGTATTTGTATAGCATGACTGAGCAAATGTATTGAGCATAGCAATGTGCAGTCATTGTTGTGTGGAAAGCTGTGTGAAGCACAGCTTTGCACAGTTGCCATGTGAATACATGAGGTGGCTTTATTGTTCAGAGTTCTGTCCCATCGAACTCTATAATATCTGTCTAGATATAAATACAATGAACATTATATAATCATAGATTATTAGATAATGCTGATAAGATATGATAACTGTTGAGATCGGATAGATCCGAGATGTTTTCCCACAATACGAAAGACATTCGTCAACGTTCGTTTCAACAATCACATGACCATTGCCATGCAGTGCAAATTCAGTTACATTTTGCCACACACCCATGCGACACTGGCAGAGATCAGATCAATCTTCGATGTGGAATGGGCAATCGAGATTACAGTAATCACACACACACCAACAATAACCAGTGATGGATACATCAGGAAGTTTGACAATCATGTCAGACTTTGGAGGTGCCACTGCCAGCGCGAAGAATGGCAGCAACACTGGGATGTACAGTGACTCCTAGACGATATAGAGCATAGACAAATTCAGGAACAAGAGGCAGCATGGGCCAAACTCTTGGAATTACAACACATGCACTGAGCGGCAACTCAGGCACAATGGGCACTCAATCATGTGGAAAAGGATTGGAAGGTCCTGGAAAACCCTCTCAAGGTTGTATACAAAGGCGACAAAATAATCGGATGTATCAGGCATTAGCAGCATCAAAATACAACCAGTGGTTGATGTGGTGCTACAAAACCAAGGATGCTATCCGGTAATACAAGAACTACCATGAAGACATGCAGTTGGAAAATCATGTCATGGTCATCATGGAGTTATATGCAAATGAAGGCATGGTCATTGAACTGGTGGACTGGAATGCACTGATGCATGTGCAAAATGGCAATGGGAGCCATGAGGAACAAACCCAAATGGAAAAGGTGTTCACTTGCCTCATCCTCATCCTCATCCTCATCCTCATCCTCATCCTCATCCTCATCCTCATCCTCATCCTCATCACCATCATCACCATCATCATCAATGTTCATTTGTGATTGTCTCTCCATAACCTGGCTAGTATGGTACACAAGCATTGTGTGCAAGAACCAATCAAAGTTTCCAGCAGTCATTCTTTTCAAGATATGTTCAAAGCCACCAAGCCAGGAATTCAATTGCTCACAAGCCTGTGTATTGAATGCTTGCTTATAATAATGTCCACCCTGTGAATCAGACTCAACTACTACCAAGTTTGGTGCAGAGCCATCTGTAGGTGAAGGGTTGCACCATGTATGACATAATATATCTGCATCACTGTGATTGGTGTAGTGATAAGTGTCAACAATGAATCTGCTTGTTTTTTTCCATGTCTCCCAACTTCCATTTCTTACACAGGTTTTTAGCACATGACATGCTTTGTCAATGCAAATGTAAGATGGCCTTGATTCCTCTGTTGGATAGACATGTGCCAGGAAGTTCAATATATTTGTTGGGGATTCTGCCTTGAAAAACTTGTCCCATGCAATCACCACACCACATGGTGCACATATAGTTTCCACACAATACATTCTTGGTGGAATGAAATAGTCTCTAGTAACTCTTCTATCTGATGGCTCAGGTTGATCATGTGGATGTGGATTCTGTTGATTTTCTTGCATCCAAAGCCATGTTTCATCTGGTCTCCTCAATGCTCTTCTGTACCCATCCAATGTTTGGTGCCTGTGGTTGGTGAGATGCTGTTGCCATTTATCCTGGTGCCATCTACAGGCTTGTGTCCCTGCTACTTTGTCATTGCTGCAATTTGCACCATGACATTTTCTTCCATGTATATGCACAATAAACACCACCACGTGCATTAGCCAAGTCAGATGTACAATCTTTATATGCACAATACTGGTAATGAGTTTAACATTGGTTTTTTTCTCTTGATGATCAAACTTACTGTGTGCCCCATGACAATTCCATCAACAACAACCATCTTTACTGGTGCATGTTCACCTTCTGCATTACCAGCAGAACCTTGTACAGTTGTGATATCAATATCAGCATGTCCTCCACTTCCCATAAAGTCTGCCCTGGTTCTGTATGTTTGTGTGCACTCATCACAGTTGTCCTCCAGAGCACCCTGTATAACTCCTTTTTGTCCAAGGTTCACAAATGCTTCTCTTGTGACTTCATCACTGGCAAGGTCATTCTGTATTGTAAGATTTACATCATCCTTTGATGCAATAAAGTGGATGGACTCCTGAATGAATGCCTGCCAGATCTGCCTACGGGATAATTTACCCATCCCTGACAAGAATTTATGAGAAATTGAATTCCAAAATGCTGCATATGTAGCAGCAGAGGTATGGAAGTTATAGAATCCACTCAGCACTGCAGTTGTGAAGAGCCGATCAGCCTACAATGTTCTTCCAATCTTGATGTATTTTGCAGAGTTGAGATAGATTCTGTTAGATTTATTTGTGTTCTGAATTTTGACCTTCTCATGATCAGCATAGTACAGTCTGTTGCATCCAGGACAATGCCCACAAAGTACTGGTACTTGTTCATAGGCACAGAAATTCTTTATCAGTTTCACAAGAGGAATGTCATGTGGAGTTGTATACTGAACAAGAGAATGTGGATTACATGTATCAGTCTCACACACAGCAGCATCTGGACATATCATGTGGACTGGCTGGATGTCTCTATTGGAGATAGGTTTTATTTTTCCAATGAATTTTCCCTTCTTGTTGCAGGGGTATAATTTAATAGCTTGGCAAACAAGTGAAGCTTAAGGCCAAGTGCCCTAGCTCTTTCATCAACAGTCATACTCATTAATGATGTCAGAGATAGATTGAGCCATTGCTGTGGCTGCTTCCACTCTGTGCTGTCCCTGATGATAGATTTGGTCCTCTCTGTTTGCTCTTTGGGCTGGGGTTCCTTCTGTGTCTGCCATTGATTGGTATGTTTCTTCCTGGAAACTTTGGTACCCCAGGAGTCCTTGCATAATATGTGATATCATGTTGACCATGGCTCTGAAGGTTCTAGTGCCAACTCAGTGATGTCCATAGCCTTTGTGCATCATTAGTTGGATCTGTTTCCATCTGTGGACATGACCCTGGTTCTCAACATGCCAATCACATGTACCATCCTTTGGTGATCGAAGGTTTACCCATGCATTATTATTCTGTAGTTGTTCATCAAAGTCCCAGAGGTCCTGAACTTTGGGATATGCTGGCCATGTGTACTTTGACAATAACTCCGGTTTGATTAGTCAGAGATAGCAATATCCAGCCATTGTCAGGTGTGGTCCCTGGACCCATGAGGATGAGGATGAGGATGAGGATGAGGATGAGGATGAGGATGAGGATGAGGATGAGGATGAGATGGTAGAGGAAGGAGGGCACAATGTACAATAGTTTCTTGATTAAAAATGTAAATAGAACTTTCTGTATTTTTGAAAGAATTCAATGCTAGCAATGTCAAATTCAAGTACATTGCTGGTGGTAGCAACACTTACATTCCTATCAAGATACAGTCTAGGACCATGGCAGGAAGTCTTCAGTGGTAAGATATGACTTCACTGGGATGCACTGGGAATGCACTGGGAATGAGGTAGGAATGAGGTAGGAATGTGCTGGGACCATAGTGGACCAATTGGGAATTTGCTGGGAATCCAATGGGAATCCCAGGAATCCAGTAGGAATCCTAGGAGTCCACTGGGAGTCCACTGGGAACCATGGCTCAGTGGAAACTCCTGGATGATGAGTACAAGGTGGAAGAAATTCTGGACAGCCAAGTCAGTGGTCAAGGAAGTGGAACATTGGAATATCTTGTCAAATGGAAGAACTACCCTAGAGAGGAGTTGTCTTCAGAAACAGCAGCCAATGTGGCCAATGCAGCACAAATGGTCAAGAAGTTTCACAAGGAAAACCCTGCAGCACCACAGACAATTCAGAAACGGGCAATGGCATTCCAGAGATACACCAATTACACACAACCACAGGTGTCCAAGACATTGTTTGGTTGGGAAGATGGGAAATTTGAGCATGACTACCTCAAAAAACTGGAACAAAACTGGAGGAGGTGGAAAGGAGATTGTCAACCAATTTATCAAGAAGTCAACAGAACAGGAGAGTTTTCCTGGAAGTTAAAAAATCCAGAAAAACAACAAAAGGGTCAAATGAGACCTAAGAGAGGACAGCAGGGAGGAGAACAGAATGATGGAAAGGCAAAACCATCACCTCAGCAAAAGGGCAAAGGACATGAAGTACTGCTCCCAGTACTTGAACAGGAAAGAAGAGAGCGAGAAAAATGAGCAAGGGAAACAAGCACTGCTGAATCTCAACGAAATGAGATGGCAGATAATCCTATGGAACCCTTGAAGGAGGGATGAGATGATGCCATGGAGGAGATAGTGGAGGAAAATGAGGAAAATGTCATGGAAGACAAGGATGAGGGATTGGACACAGACACAATTATGGCATATGAGGACTGTCATATGGAGCGATGATGAAAGCTGGAGGAATTTTTGTTTCTTTTCTTTTCTTTCTTTGTAGTATAGTTTTTATTTTCAGGTGTTCAGGGAGGTCTAGGGGATGGGTACAGGGAACAAGGTCAAGAACAGGATGTGCAAACTGCAAAAGCATATCCACAGACAACTCAGAAGTTCACAAGGATGCGAACCTTGAAGGGGGGTAATGTTATGAATCAGCCCCTAAGTTCGATGCTTTGATGCATTCAACACCTTATCCAACATCTCACTTATCTAAGAGACACTATCTATTTACAATGCAAGGTGTAGGGCATATACTCACCAATGGAGGCTCAGTCAACTACATGCTACATGGAAGCCTTACTACAGGAAACAGTAACAGTAATGAGACAAGGCCATAGAGGGTGCAACAGTTGCCGAGGCTATATCACACATCATCACCAGTCTAGGATGCAGTACCAGAGATGGGACCAATGTACAGGTCATGATGGATACATTGGATGACTTGCAAAGCTTATTGGGAGAGTAAGATCATATCAAGTTATCTTATCTTATCTTATCTCTTATCACATCTGGATGGGATTCCTTATTGGTGTTATCAAGGATCTTATCATAGATAAGATAAGGAAGACATGAGGCTTAGCATGAGGATGCAGTATGGCAGAAGCACAGTAGGCACAGTCAGACATGAGGGAAGGGCAAGGAGGCTGGGTAGGAGTATATAAGGAGGACTGTAGGTAGAGTTACTCTAAGACTCGAGATAGGTTGTCTTGCTCAGGCAACTACCTAGTTTTCATCCAATTCCATTCTCTTTATTCTCATTCTTCTCTTTGCTCACTTGCAGCAAGCTTGAGTGTTGTGTTGTTTGAGTGTAGCTCTTAACACCTGGTGCACTGACCCATGTGAAGTGTTCCCCTAGTGTCCTATGATAGTCCCAGACCATATCATAGCAATTGGAGTGGTCCCAGACCGCTGAGAAATAAAATAAAAACATATGCTAGGATTGCATTCCTAACACTGCTGGCATCAACAAATACAACTTGTGTATATTCATAAATATGCACAGCCCTCTACTCTAGAGTGACATGCAACATGTTTGCATACATCTATTACCATGAGTTTCACAAGACCAATTTCTTCAAATGCTATCAAATCTTTCACCTGCCGTAACAGTTTGCAATATAACTGACATCTGTCACTGGTTGCAGAGCAAGTACCCATGATTATCTTGATTATCTTTAGGTTTGGGAACATGCACCTTAACTTGTGAAGAAGATTTGGGGATTCAAAAAATCCTAGGCAGGACAATTGATCTTCTATCAAATCTTGATAGGAAGTGAACCTGAGCCAAAATTCCTCTAAACCATTTGGAGAGGGAAGAGTCAACAATATCTTCCACATGGCCAACACCAAAGGAGGCTGTTGAATAGCATCCCTTGGAGGTCTAGTGAACCCAAAGTATACAATTCTAACATTGGTGCATTGGGTGACTTGAACAGGGTCCAAATATTTTGGTGATCCATCTGTTAAAAGTTGTTCACTAAGATATCATATGTTCAACATAAAAATGTGCATACCATGCAAGGTAGTAAGGCCAAGGTGATCAAAGGAAATCAAAAGTTGCTCTACACAATGGCCAATGTGATGCAAGAATCTCCGGGTCAAAGGAATATCATCATCATAAGGTCGGATATGGAAGGCCTGAACAGTAACATTGACACCTGGGTTAATTGATGGATCCAATACATCTCCCAGAAGTATAAGCGAGAAGTTATCAAGCATCCTGAACTGGAAAGAGCGAGGAAATATCGATAAATGGTGGGAGAGGCCTGGCCTTTCGCAGAACCTGAATCGTAGCTTTCGGAAGGCAAAAGTTTTGATAGAAGGTGGAAGTCGGCTGAAAAACATCTCAGTTTCTCCCTTGAGCCAGTAACCCACAGCATCCAACTGTAGATCATGCAAGTTCAATTGGAAGATAACTTCCAGAACTGGCTGTGGTACAACCTTCCATCCAAGTTTCGACATCTTGTGTGCTGATATGCTTAGTGACTTGACATTACAGAGGTTTGACGCAACGTGTGTAGGGTCCCACTTTTTACGGTAGCGGAAATGATGGTGGAACACATCCTGGAGGTGGATTTCTTTGACAGCCAAAGTAAAGCTGGTCCATGGCGCACCAGCATGGTGCAAAAACTTGTCAAATGTTTTGTGGTTGGTGAACTGGAGAGAGGAAAAGAGACAACGTCGGCTTTTCACAAGGGCTCGTCTGCAAACGAGGCTAAAGGAAAGTAATGATTTGTTGTCAAGATGATCAATAATCTCGTCGAGAATCTCGGGAGGGAACACCGAGACGGTGTGGCTAGATGTGAGCATGATGGCTGCATACACGTGAAAGTTGTTTCAATTGATTATAAAGTTTTAAAATGGCCATTTCCGCTCCAGCCGCATTTGACATTTTTTTTTTGGCAGACAGGTGGTATTATGCGGCAGGGCCGGGGGGCTACACGCAGCCTGTGTGAAAGAGAGAGCAGCGGCACCAAAGTGACCGTTCATTTAGCAGCGTCTATGCCCCCCTGGTGCGGCCTTTCAGCGAAAATACATTAAATAATTTGTGACTTGCGTATCAAAGGGGCCTACGCCCACCCAATTTGGGCATCTCCTACGATATAAATATCCCTTCATTCCCTACCAACACCTCCGTTTGACTACGCGCAGGTCTGTTGGCTTCTTAAACATTAGCGCACAATAGGTTAGTATAGTTCACGACGCACTGTATGTTGCATACCATGCGGCGACATAACGTGTAATGCACGCAGAAATACCCGAATATGAAAACCCCGATGCCAATGTGGTTAGGTATTTATCGTTTAGGAGATATGTCGGGACGCGATTCAGCATACTAATATACACAGTTGCATATCTACTACGTGAGCCTACATAGCCTCGCCCATACTTGACGGTGGGCAGGAAAGGTCAAGAGACCCCTTGACCCAGGTTTATATAGCCCCCATGTATCCTGTTGTGCCCTGTTTGGTATCCTCCACGTTTGCTCGGTACAAAACAAACCACAATAGTTAACTGCAGCTATTTCAGGTGAGCGCTTGCTTCCTTCTCCCATCGACCAACCTCCACAGAACACGGTCGGCGCTTACGCTCCTTATATCAGAAATACACGTGTGAATCAGCTATAACCTCGTCTCGCCAACAGCAAACGACAGACACCGGATTTCAATGTCAGTCGTCAATAGGAACAGCTCGCGAAAAGTAGGTCGGTGCTAGATTTCTTGCCGGTACCGGCACTTATTCGTTGATCTCGGTCTAGTCGGACGTGCCATCGTCATGGGACATGATGCATGATCACAGGTCCCTAGAACCAGTATAAAACTGCAACACTCGCAATCTTTCCAGTAGTGCTGGTCACTCCTCTCGCAGTCATCATGATATTCCGCCTCTCCTTCCTTACTGTCGTCTTGTACATCACCGCTCTCCAAGTCGGTCTTACCCAAGCTAGACCGGCGGGTCGCCTGTCCCTTGGGCGGCGAAGCACAAGGTTACAACGCCGAGGCCCCAGTAAGACTTTATAACGATAAACACTACCAGCCAGTAGACCAAAGTTTCTAGTGCATTTGGGTCATGCCTATAGACCACACGTGTTCGTAAAACCATTTAAAGAAACAGAGGAAAAACCAGATTTGAGATTTGACGCTCACGATCTCAAGTGTGTACTTTGATTGGTCATTTATTCTTCCTGACTCACAGTGCTAATTGAAGACCGGGAACCGCTGTTGCAGAGTAGGATTTCAGAAGGCGTCTATGATGTTGTTCGCCCTAGCCTGAATAAATGTCTGCAGTCGCTGGATACTTGGCTGTTTGGCTTCAACCCTGACATTGCATTTTTTGACAATTTGATCGGGCACCTTGATGCTTTGCCAACTATCCTTCGAAAGGCCCATCCGACCTCCCGGGCCAAGGCAGATCTATGTTCCTGCTATTCCCACAGTTTTCGTCTGACTGTATGCGTGAGCTGAGCACACACACACTCTCTCTCTCTCTTGAGCATTCTCGCATATTCAAGAATTTCACTGCCCATTTTATCGTCAGAAAGAGTTGTTGATAGGTTATCGTTCAAGTTCTTGCCCAGTAACGTGGGCGCCAAAAGTCACTTTCCCACTGACCTCCCCATGGTGAGCTTCCCGACATCATGGTGTACAGATCGGTACTTTGTCATTATCAGTGTTATGAGTGAGAATGAGAAACGATAGCAAGGTCTTTCGTTGATCAAACGTTTTCAGTGAGGGATCATCGATGAAGCTTCAAGCAGGACACAGCGCGAGGACCGCAGCGCCCGACTCATGCAAGCGTTGGCTCGCCACGCAAGCTCTTGTGGAAAATTGGCCCCAGCGCATGCGCTGGCTTTTGCTCTCAACTGAAAACTTTTTGCGGTTTGCGCGCATGCCCACGAGTCCAAATCTAATCGGGAGGCGAAGGCAAGTTATATTTGCTAACCTTCAGCACGACTCGCCATGGCAAAGGTAGTGGAGAAGGAGGATGACGGTCTGCCTCCGTGATGGCATCTGCACCAGCGGCAGAACCGACGCCTGGGCAGGAGGCGGCGGCGGCGGCAGTGGGGACGAAGGGTGTTGGTGAATGTGTCTAGTACGGTTACGGCCACGGCTGCTACGATGGGTCGATATGCATGGCAGGACGCGTCAGCCCCCCACTCGTCGTACGTGAACAACTCGAGCTCGAACGTTCAAGTATGGCTACGACAGCTATGGATATGGATAGAGGGCGGTGGGATATCGTTGGCAGGAGTGATGGGTCTAATACTATCGCCTCTGTGCTGGGCGGAGGTCACCTATCGGGAACGCGCACCACCCATCCTCCTGCCAATATACGATTCAAACCCCTCCTGATTTTCTGATCATCAGCAACCCAACCATCATGTGACCACCCGTCGTGACCACGACCATCACCATCACTCAAGTACTTACTCGCTCTCGCCTTTCATCATAACCGATACATCATGGATTCTTGATTCATCATTCACTGACACGCCGTTGACTGACAGATCTGACAAATGACAAATGATGGAATTGGACGCTTGTACTAATTGTAGAATGACATCACCAACGCTGTTTATGCGGCAACACTACCGATAATGGTCCCAGATCGCCTCTGGCCATTATGTACTGACGATAAAACGCGGATGAGACCAAGCCTGGCAGTCACGAGAGAAAATATTGAAATTCGGCGCATACAGGAAACATGCAGTACGGTTACAATACTAGACAACCCATCTAACAGTTGTCGCAGTTGCAGCTGATGAACCGTCATCAACCACACCATTCCGGGGAAGCACCGGCAAAATGTACGTACTTGTCGCCACAATGGCATGTGCCACCATTTTTCGTGCAGGAGCAAGCGTACGAGACCGGAACATCAATGTTCTGGAGAAAAAGTGATGTGAGTACGAATGACGTTGATGAGTAGAGGGACTAACAGAGTGCATGGTTATTTCGATTGGTGGTGATGATAATAAGGTGATGGTGTGGAATTCAAGTTAGGCTTTGGAAACTGATGGGTAGCATCCAACTTGCCTTTATATCATTTGTCGCACTCCCTGAGGCATTTATTGGAGCGAATAAGGACGCTGTTTCTAATTGGAGCACGCACCACCTTGTCCATTAAATCCCTCACCGCCACGTTTAAATTTAGGACTGTGTGACACACCGTGACCAAAGTTGACCCATAGACATAATGTTCAGGCGAAGCTAGTCGTCCATATCGTCGGGCTCATTGGACAAATGAACTTGTGCGTGCACTGGATAGCCATCATTCATGCCCATCACCCGTGCATCATGCATACTCACATATGTGTGTCCGATACGGACTGTCGTACTTTTCTTTTCCGTTCAAAACGGCGAAAATTTGGCGGACGTCGACAAGTTTTAATCGGACAACAAACTGTCTGGTAAGTATTTAGCGTTCCCCCTCCTGCTCAAGCGCTCATGGCTCCTACCTGCCAACTTTCACGATGGTGCAGGGCTCAGACGTTGACCCCTAGTTTCAAAACCTAACTTGATCACAAATCGAATCATTTTTCACCCCGTTAGTCCCGGTGTTGTTTTCCGCAGTAACTTATACTCGTCACGCCCTGAGGCATTTACTGGAGCGAATAAGGACCCGGAGTTTCTATTCTGGGCACAGGGCATAGTGACGCAGCAACTATAGGTCCAATCACCAGTTTCAGCCACTGCTGACATGTGTGAAGGGATCCGTAGAAGGCAGGTAGAACGTCCGTGCTGCCCAAAATAAGTAGGTGGCATGGCGAACATATTATAACTGCTCCCCAGTTTTCCCGATTTCTTAGAAGAGCTTGCTAGAGTCGGTCTTCACCAGCCCAAGCAGTATGCTTTGTACACACATATCCGAATCTCTGGCCCTATCTGGATCCAACACGTTTTTCTCCGCTCCTTTGGACTTGTAGACTGAGTGGCGCTCAAGGGAGGCGATAGTCGAAAAACCGTAACGAAACGCTGAGATATATATGCACAGGCTTGGAGGAAGGTACAAACGGTTCGTTACTACATATCAACTACATTTCTTCCGCAGAAATTACATGGTGATTCTGACTGAATTGTTCAATGTTGCTTATTACAGATACATTTGAAGCCTGTGCAAAATGTCGGTCAATAGATCACCAGGGGATGAAAAGAAAAATATAAATTACCCAGGCATACGCCTGATCCGCCGCACTGCCTTGCGCAAGCATTATTGGTACAGAAGGCCATTTCCTCCCCGGCCTCGATATTATCAGTCGGTAATGCGAGCGCACCGCTCTGCAAGAGAAGAGCAACAGCAAAGAGTGGGGCGATGAAAGTCTGAACACGGAAGTACATGTTTAAGAGACGACTTGTTCTTCTTTCTAGGCTAGAAGTGCAGGGTTTTATACCTCTTCCGACCAAGCCATCAGGATGAACCTATCAAGTTTACATAGCCGCAGTTGATGAAACGCGTCGACCTTGACGTACCGGCCACAGCTAATACACGTGTGAATTAGGGGTGGAGGGGTGATAATATGCAGACGTTTCCGTTGATGATGGTTAGTGTGATCAATGACCTCGTCTCGTCTTCAATGGACAATAGACAACAAACGACAGACACTAAAAATCAATTTCAGTAGTCAATACTAGGTCGGTGCGCTTTTCTCTTGCTGGTACCGGCACATGCCTTTTCTCTTGCTGGTACCGGCACTTGCTCGGTGATCTCGGTCTGATCGGACATGGATAGGATTTCAGAAGGCATCTATCATCTTGTTTGCCCAAGTGAGTTTGGCTTTAACAAGGCAGACCGATGAATACAGAACCATGGCATATGTTCTGGGTTATCCCCACATATTCTCGTATTACTGCACGCGTGAGCTGAGCACATTCTCCCTTGAGCGTTCGCGCATATTCAAGAATCCTATTTTATCATCAGAAAAAGAGTTGAAACTGGAGATCCCTTTCCCACCACATAGGACATGGGCACCTCGCGGGATTGCAACGCCCGAATCACGCAATGTTGACTCACTGCGCAAGTTTTTGTGGGAAATTGCCACTCAACGTGCACTGGGCTTCCGCTCTCAACTGAAATATTTTTGCAGTTTGTGTGCATCCAGACATGTCATCGGCCAAGCGCGTGTCAGCCGAGGTGAGGTGAGGTAGCTAGGCACGATCGATGACGTTGAGTAGATTGTTACTGTTGATCATTGATCATTAATAATATCGGGACGGCAGACAACAGACACCAGTTTCAATAGGAATGACGCGTGAAAAGTGTAACTGGGTTACTCGGCGATACGGCTATACGACGAATTTCTTGCCGGGGTGTGATCTCGGTGTAGTCGGGTGTGCCATCGCCATCGGCCCAAACCCCAACGTCAGAGCGCACAAGTCCGACTTGGCATCATCAAGGCTACTTACGTATGGCCGGATCGATTGTCCAGTGTTACCCCCAAAACAGGCCCAAACCTCCGAAACAATATATTGTATGCGAGTTACCACTGCACCAGTGACAAGGAAGTGGGTGCTGATGTGTTCAACGCTCATGTTGGCAGTGGGGTAGGAGTAGGAGATGGACATATACGAGAGGACCGAGGCGCCCGACGCAACCGCTCACCCCACCGCGTAGTTTTGGAAAACACATCTTCAACTGAAACTTTTTGCAGCTTGCGAGCACATGGGCACAGGGCTGGTCCTGTCGGGATAAAGTGGCCAAGTTAAATTGCTAACTCCAGTAGTACTGAAATAGAAATGCCATTGACAGGACTAGCAGGCCAGGATGACAACGTTCATGGACTGAATGAAACTCATCACTTTGCGCCAACGTATCGTCACGGAATTACAACCTAGTGGTCCCACCTCAAGTGCTTCCCGCCTCAAGTGCCTTCTGCCGCTTCTCCTCTCTCTCCTTGAACTTTTTCTGCGATTCTTGCTGCTTCAAAGCCGCTTTCACCTGTCTCTGACGTCTTCGTCTACCCTTTCCTCTTTTCGGACCGTCCACCACCAGTGGCTCCGTCATCCGCTTCTTTCGACGGGCAGCCTGCTCCGCGCGTGTTTTTTCTCGCTTCTTGTCCCGTTTTCGTAGCGTCGACATGGACGCTTTGAGAAGAGACCCGTATGCAGCGTAAAATTTGCCCAGATGACCGGGGACGACCTGGTAGAGCGGATAGTGTGAGACAAGCGTGATACATATCTGGATGAACCTTACTTTTGTGGAAAACTTGGTTTTGTTCCCGTCCATCACGCGCACAAAGCAAGGGTATTCACGCGTATCATCTCCTCCATCCTCACGATCCATAGTGGCATCCTCTCCATCGTGTAGCACTAAAACACACAGAAACTCTTATCAATGAGCGGATCTTAGCACGGAGTGACACGCGAGACAGCCAGACGTACATCGCTTGTGGGTGAGCCATATTGAGCCCTTGGTTGCCTCAAACAGCGCCGTCAGTTGTTTGATGAACTGGAAATGCGTGAGATAAAGTATTCAGAGGCACAGGGTACGGACGTACGGTGTCGTTATCGACAACCTGCATGGCCGGCGGAGGATCGGATGTTGCGAAAAGCGGAATTACCAAAAATAGATAGCACAAAGCTCCATTGAAAATCATGACGCCAAGCCGCTCTGTCGTTTTCTCTTACCTAGCACTATGCAAGCCTCGCGGTACCCAATTCCGACGCCGGGTGCTTCTCTGATTCTTTCTTTTCGACTGCAGGACCGCACAACGTTGATCATTGGCTCAGGACGGCTCGCAGCGTCTCGGGCATTCTCGGCACTGGAAGCTGATTCCAAGGTTGTCGTCCTTGCAAGTGGCGGCCATGGATCGGCCTGTGAAGAGCTGCAGTGGAGAGCCGGCCAGAGACAGCTGACTCTGCTTGACTGGGACACACTCCCTGCCTCTTCATCGGCTACGGATTTTGAACGAGATATCGAGGCTTTGCAATCTCTTCTCCAAAATCATGCAGATATCAGCTTTGTCTGCGTCACAGACACGCTGATCGGCAGTCCCAATAGGCGAAGCAAAGTCTCCGCGTCTCGTATCTACGAAATATGCAGGGTGCGCGGTATCCCCGTCAACGTAACAGATATGCCGGATCTCTGCGATTTTTCGTTCACCTCCACACATCGCTTTGAGAATCACATATCTGGAGAACGGACATGTCTTCAAGTGGGAGTTACTACTAATTCTAAAGGCTGCCGACTGGCGGGGAGGGTCCGACGAGAGATCGTTGCAAAGCTCCCGAAAGAAATCGGTGCAGCGGCAAATAACGTAGGGAGGCTTAGGGCCTTGTCCAAGGCTTCCTCTTCCGACTTTCATTCTAGCTTTGATGCCGGCGTGGACGTGGAAGAAGACGTTGGTGAGGATAGCGAAGAGGCTAGTCCAAACAAACCAGTTCCCCCACGTCCCTCTACAGAAACCGAGCTCGAGGCCACGACAAGAAGGGTGCGGTGGGTGGCTCAACTCAGCGAATACTGGCCTATACCTACGCTGTCCGCGATGTCGGAACATGACATGCACAACTTGTTGTCCGGGAAAGACATGCATCATCTTCATTCCGTGACTAAAGGCCTTGACGTTACCCACTATCCCTCTTCCATCCATTCAATAGAATTACCGCCACCGCCACCGCCACCAAAAACTGGAAAAATCATTCTCATTGGTTCCGGACCGGGCCACCCCTCATTACTCACCGTCGCCGCACAAAATGCGCTGACAAACATGGCCGATCTCGTCCTATCCGACAAACTCGTTCCTGACACTGTTCTCGCCCTTATACCCAGTCATGTAGAACTCCGAATTGCAAGAAAGTTTCCGGGGAACGCAGATGGTGCGCAGAACGAACTGATGGAAATGGCCATTGAGGCTGCGATGCGGGGCTTGACCGTTGTGCGCGTAAGTCGTATCGGTCTTATCCGTCCGATCTCAAGTTGAACGTTTCCTTCAGCTAAAACAAGGTGATCCGTCTGTTTTCGGCCGTGCGGGAGAGGAGGTTTTGTATTTCCGGTCGCACGGATTCGAACCGCTCGTTATTCCCGGCGTCAGCTCTGCGCTTGCTGGGCCGACGTTTGCGGGTATACCCGTAACGCAGCGTGGTGTAGCTGAATCGTTCATCGTTTGCACTGGAGTTGGTCGGAAAGGCAAAGAGATTCGGTTGCCTGGTTATCAGCGGAGCAGGACGCTCGTCATATTGATGGGTGTCGCCCGCCTTGGCCAAGTGGTCAAGGCATTGACGTCCGAGGAAGAAGATGCCGGTACTCGTCGTGATGGTCCCGTGTATCCGTTGCATGCGCCCATTGCGATCATAGAGAGAGCTTCAATGCCGGACCAGAGGACGATATTTTCTACTTTGAAAGATATCGTGGAGGCACTCGAGTGTGTCGGTGACCAGCGACCGCCCGGGATGATTGTCATTGGCTGGTCGGTCCTGGCACTGAGTGGGAAGGGAGATGTTACAGTTTTGGATGAGCCGGATGATCGAGATGAGGAAAGAGTTAGACAGTGGTTAGGATGCGGGATAGCTTGGAAAGTGGAGGAGGGACTGGCGGAGGGTTGGGCGGGAGTGTAGGGTACTATAGTATGGCGTGTGCTAGAGGTTTACTGACGGTTTTGAACCCAACTATCATATTCGTTATAATAATTTCTCCGTCACACGAGAGGATAAGTGGAGTTCCAACCATCAGATTATTGCCAACGCATTCACGATATCGGCATCGAATTATCGCAGATTTGAAAATCTTGAGCCCATTTCTGGGCGCCTCAGCCCCCTGTCACTACCCTCTGAATGGCATTCATGTTAGTCTCGCAAAAGATTGAATTCCAAACTAGGTTACGCTACACGTTGGATGATAGCGCTCCGTTTCAGAAATCTTCAAAGACGTCCCTGACAGGGGAAGTAATTTGTAATATCAATTCCGCGGTCCCGTTGAATTGGAGGCTTTTGACCTTGTCAGCCTCCTCGACTTGGGATTATTTTGAACCTCAATATCCCAAACTTCTTCCATTGGGCTGAATTCAAATCCCATAGGACGATGAGACACAGACGCATGTGACGCGAAAGAACGGCAGTGGATCCGGGGCGCGACGTCTGCATGAATGTCTTTCAGTACCTGCAGTAGTCCGGAGTGCGCTTGGCCAAAAATACACGAATTTCGTGCTCTTGCACACCACCTGATTCAGCATCGGGTGCTATCTGAACGGCTTTACCCACTAGTACCGTCTAGCCGACACAGATGTCAGTCCTTGCGTTTGGTAATTACCTTTACCCTCGTTATCAAGTCTCCTATCCTTGGGAACGATTCAAATTTGATCCAACTTCTACTAGTAGGGCGGATGGCCGGAACATGATTTAAACAACGAACGCGGGAGGTAAGCGGCATTAGATAAGATAAGATCATGAAAATCTCCATCCCCCCGTTGTTAACGATATCCGCTCAATGTCCGCACCGTCTTACCAAGTTCTGTGCGTGGGTAATCCCCTACTTGATATGCAAGTAGTGGATGGTGAAGCACTCCTCAGGAAGTATGGCCTCAAGACAAATGATGTCATACTTGCGGAGGAAGGCCACGTTCCCCTATATGACGAGATTGTCAGAGAACACAAAATCACCTATGTTGCGGGCGGTGCGTCGCAGAATGCGGCTCGGGGTGCTGCTGTACGTTATATTAAATTTGACAAGCATTCTGATTAGAATTGACTTCATGGCAAAGTATGTCCTACCGCCTCGATCTGTAGTTTACATAGGTTGTGTCGGGGATGACGATTTTGCCGAGAGACTCAGGTTGGCAAACAGAAGGGAAGGTCTTGATGAATTATACCTTGTGAAGAATGGTGAAAAAACAGGAGCCTGCGCTGTCATTCTCGCAGGACATCAACGGTAACGTGTGCGTTTTGTTGACCAAAAAAATTCTGAACTAGATTTGGCGTAACGATAGCTCCTTCGTGGTTCTATTACGCGCAGCTGAGAAATTTGATAGAGCACATCTTTCGTCCCCTGCCGTCGCCTCCGCCATCGACTCTGCCAACGTTTTCTATGTTGATGGTTTCTTTCTTACCCATGGCACCCCTTCCGTGATCGAACTCGGTGAAAAAGCGTGTGCAGCTGGAAAGGTATACATGTTTCTCATGAGACAACTCAAATCACGTTCTGCTCATTAGACCTTCATCCTCAATTTAAATGCACCTTTCATAATCCAATCCTTTGGTGCTGACTTACGGCAAATACTACCGTATTGCGACATCATTATAGGCAACGAGCTCGAGGCTCAGGCTTTGGCTTTTGCGAATGGGCAACCTGATACAAAAGACATGGCCGCTATAATAAAGACCATAGCCGTCCTTCCCAAGTCCAACCCTTCTCGTCCACGCATTGTGATAGTTACCCGAGGAGAGAAATCGACATTTCTTGTCACTTCTTCGGAACCTGATGCGCCAAAAGAATATCCAGTAGAAAAAATTGATGATTCAAAAATAGTAGACACAAATGGCGCTGGCGACGCCTTTGCCGGTGGATTTGTTGGCGCATATGTTCTGGGCAAGGACATGGACACGTGTGTACGTGCTGGTCATGCGCTTGCATCGATGTCCGTATAGCAGGTAAGCCCCACGATTTGGCTATCGATAAGTTTGAAAATGTTCATACTCAGTGGGTCAGGTCGGTGCGCAATATAAGTGGCCAAAGGTTAAAATCATTTAGAATAGCTGCAAATTGCCATAGTTTCTCGTACAGCTGTTAAATTACCCCAAAGCACTGAGTGCAGGGTATACATGCAGAGGGATATTCATCGATCAATCTCAACCCTGTTGTACTGTTAAGGATCCCGCTACCCATATAGATAAGTCGCCACGTTAATACAGAGGTAAGAGGGATACGTGTCTGTAGCCATTACGGCCTGACGCTTTTGATATTTTGAATTTTGAAAAGATACAGTGTGGGAGCACTGGTACATGTACACCCACTCCCTCTCGTCGTTGAACTCCTTTCCTTCCCAGACGAGTGGCGATTCCACATGCTATGGAAACCCTTCGGGAAAAGGAGAACCAGGACTGAGCGCGCAACAACTCAAAGTGTAAGGAAAGAGGAGCGACAGACCTGTTATTGAATAATCAGCTTAGTGCCCCGGAATGCCCTTCGGATTCGAAACAGGCTGGTCATGTTGTAAAAATGGTACATACATGTTGCAGGTAGGTATAGATATATCATACAGGTATAGCCGGTTACCGAGTGTGCGCAAGATGATAGAGTGTCCTCACAAGTTCGTCACAGTAGTTGAAAAGTGTCCATTAGTTATTTTGCGTCCATCTTTGTCCCCAATTCTTGTTTGAACGCCTCAAACCTCCTGCCCTCATTCTCCGCCTTTTCTACTGTCTTAACGAGCTTCTCCTCTCTAGTCTGTAAACGCTGTTCAATACCCAAAACTAGCAATCGAATGGATTCGATATGGGCTAGGGTAGCTTCTCGAGATTGCACAGCAGGATGCAACGATCGGCCTTCATGAACCGATCGGCCGTCCTCAGGTTGACTGGACGCACCAAGTATTGTGGAGTCAGGGTCCGAGAAAAAGGTATTTGACACATTGTTCATATCAGTTGATTCGTCCAGAATCCTAGAGCTTGAGAAAGCATGGGATGACGAGTGCGAGTGAGATGGAGGTCCCATGATCGACGATGCAATAGATGACACGGTAGATGAGCGGCGATGATGATAACGTGTCGAGAAAGGTGGACACGGGGTAATATCAAGTGATGATTGCCAGTTTTCGCCAGCGAGACGCGTAAGCTCGCGTTCTAGCAGTTGAACACGCGTCTTCGCTCTGATAATGCCATTTTCAATTCTTTGTTTCGCGAAGCAAGGTTGAATAAAAAAAAAAAACCTTTCAAGTTCTCCCATGCATCTTTCATTCTCTCTTTGTGACCCAGCTAGGATCAACTCCAGATCCTTCCTCTCGGCCTCGTACACTTGGAATTGCTCTGCAGATGGTCGGGTTGCCAGCTGATTCTGAAAGATATGTATTTGATCGCGTAGCTCAACGTCGAAGGAACGGTAATCAGCCTTTTCACATTGGATTCACTGATATGTGTGACATACCTTGTCATTCTCTCTGTCTTTTTCCAATAATTGTCGTCTCAACACGTTTTCATTTGATTCACTTCCCTCGCGAAGATTGCCAATATCGTCTGATGCAAGCGCAAGGGATGGTCTTGGGAGATGTCTTGTCTGTGTGCGTCTCATTGGAAAGATTGGGACTTGTGAGCCGCAATGTGTGGACCAAACAAGAAGACGAATATGTACCATCACTCCCACGCACTTGTAGACATTGGGAAATAGCTATACTCCATGCCTCTCTCCCTTTTTAAACTCGTGATATGGATTCAATCGGAGGCGGAAAAGACGGCTGTACGGTCATCGGCTGAAGTTGAACTCTACCTCATTCGTATGATAAACGTGAACGCGTGTTCACAAGGGAAACGGATAAAACAAAGAATACCGCCTCGTCCTCAATAGGATTCAACTAACAACGCGACAGTTGCGAAATTCTAAAATGCTAGGCCTCCCACTAATGGGTTGCCGATGGAAGAGCGACCTCGAAACGCAAACGTACATTTCGATTCTCAATTCTCTGAAATTCAACTCATCTCGAAAACTCATCTCGAAAACTACCCATACGACGCGACCCCCCGCCCCGAAGCTCCCCCAATTGTGCCTTGAAACTGCTTCGGCAATCATGGGACTCTCTCGTTGACTAGTGCATTCAGAAGTACACCACGGACCATCTTTCATACTTCGATCGCTCTCTGGTCTGATCAGTATCGGTACCATCGATATTAATCAAACTCGAGAGCTTAAATCGATCAAGTTCTATAAAAATTTATCGAGTGCTCTTCCCAACGTGCCAAAGTCTGTGTGACTGGCAATGGGACATAACACTTGTCCCAAGTTACTATACATTATCGATTATTTCGCCTCACTTCCCTTCGTCTCATCTCTAATAAATGGTTCTATCGAAAACTGTTGTTCCTCCGGAGTAATGGAATATAACTTCTGCCAAACCGGTTGAAGCTCTTTGGGAAGTTTCCACGCTAACTCCTCATTACGCAACCACAACCGCAACAAATGGCGTCTATGTAGCACATTGAGAAGGGTATAAGCTTCATGAGTAATCTTGTCATCGATAAGGATAATATAAACTCACGTATGTTCTGGCGAGTCTGTGAACCCATCTCGGGCATGGAAGACACCAAGGTTATTGATGTATTGTATGTCGCCCTTCCTGAAGCTCAACCCTAGGTTGAACTTCTTGCCCAAGAAGTGCAAGGCATCTAAAGCCTCAGCTTGCGCTTCTGAAATCGGTGGAATATTAGGTGAGCGCGGGAGGCCTAGATAGCCTGTGAAATATGGTCGAGCATACTGAACAATGATTTTATTATCGTGGAAGAAGAGAATGGGGCGTTCGGTGTATGCAGGGTTTCCGCCAAATCTAATTTGAAATTTTATAGAAGCTTTACGAATCATTCGAGACAGCAGTGTACTTACTCGTCAACGGGCCATGGTTCGGCAAGCGTCCTAACCAAATCAGGTCTCGTAGCCGCCAGCTCGTTATAAGCTTTCCAGGAACTGCTAATCCTTGATGTACCACCATGCGCAGCCACGTCCAAAGCGAAAAGTGTAACGATGTCCCCTTTATCGGTGTGGAAGACTTGCTTTTCAGTCGTGTATGCAGGCGAGCCAACAAGGCGTGTGGAATGTGCAGGCAACAGGTCTTTGATATGACTGAGAACGCCATTTCCCTTCCGATCTTGTACGCCACGCAATTCACCGATATACGAAGAGATGCCAACATACACCAGAATATTGTCCTCTCTGGAGTAGTTATCAACGGGGATAGTGCGGAGGACGAAGAATCCGCGTCCGTTGTGCAGTTCATTTGAGAGGCCGCGCAGCACTGGGCCCAACTGCGGTAGGAGGAAGGTCGAAGGCGAAACACAACCCAATGGTTTTCCAAGAGCTGTTCGGCAACGTTTTGAGCAAGTAAAAATTTGGCATGTAGCTGATGGACTGACAACGAAAGTGCTTCACAGCATCATCTATCTCTTTGAGTTGCTCGGGATTTAGTTCATAAACCCACTCCCTCTCATCTTTGAAGTCCTTTCCTTCCCAGACAAGCGGCGATTCCACCTGTTGTGGAAACCCTTCGGGCAAAGGAGAATCAGGCAATTCTGGATTCTCAGTTAGCCTTCGTGCGGTTCTTTCTTTATATTTGTCTTCATCGAAACGATATTCAATGTCCGGTTGTTGCGGCGCGGGATGGAGAGCAGAGTTTGTCTGATCTCCCGCGAGGTAGTTAATAGGGTGAGCGACAGTTACCGAGGTCATTGAAAAGTTGATACGTGGAAACGCCCAAGTCTCCTATTTAAGGTTGTATGACACTCGATGGCGCCAATATGGCGTTTCTTTTGTCAGCGGGTCCACAATGGCTCCACATGGAGATTTATCGTCTCGAACGCGCATGACACTCCAGAAAACTGGTCTATATTCGTATCTTATCGCGTACTGACACATGTCTAGTAGCATGAAACAAGTTCATGTGGAGAAGCTGGTTACCTGTTAAGGATATCCTGTCAGTGCGTTCGGATATCGGAGAAGTTGCTTCGCGATCAGAGACTTGAATGGCTCCCGAAGGAGAATGGTTCACCGTGCAAGCACGTCACCAAAGTTGAAGCAAAGTTGTCATCACTGAGAAATAATAACCAACAGAATAACTAACCTTTGGTTTGGAATAAAAACTTTGCATGAAAAGCTAGCAGCACTTCAAGCTTAACGAATTTGAGTTAGTCAGCAACTATACAGGACCAGCCTTGAGTTTCCCACGGAAAGAGCCTCCACTCACAAGTCTGTGAGACGCCCAAAGTCAGAATCAATTCATCATTGAAGATGCAAATCTTCGTCAAGACCCTTACTGGAAAGACCATCACCCTTGAGGTGGAGTCTTCGGACACCATCGACAACGTCAAGGCTAAGATTCAAGACAAGGAAGGGTGCGCTGCAGGCTGATTACCAAGCGCAGCATGGACTTATCGTGCCTTGTTCCTTGCCAGTATCCCTCCTGACCAGCAGCGCCTCATTTTTGCGGGAAAGCAGTTGGAAGATGGCCGCACGCTTAGTGACTATAACATCCAGAAAGAGTCAACCCTTCATCTCGTCCTTCGGTAAGGTCTTGTTCTCGTTATCTGCTGACCAAGCTAAACCTTTAACAAGTCTTCGCGGTGGAATTATTGAGCCATCGCTGAAGGTCCTTGCCTCAAAATACAACTGCGACAAGCAAATTTGCCGAAAATGCTATGCCCGCCTCCCGCCTCGTGCAACCAACTGCAGAAAGCGGTCATGTGGACACTCATCCCAACTTCGCCCGTGAGTTTCATTTGAATCTGCATCTTGAGAATCCCTGCTTATGGTTCCCATTAATAATAACAGTAAGAAGAAGCTGAAGTAGTCGTGGCTGTGAATTCGTTGGGGAGTATACACTTGCAATAGGAATTCGTCTATTCATGCATGTATCTTCCAATTAGCATACATTACAATCCCAAACGCTCTGGTTGATTTCAAAGAGGAAATTCCTTTACCAGGAAGGAATTTTCCGATCCGTAAGCCAGAACTATGGTTCCGGGCAAGTTCCAAGGAACGTCGCACATCGTTGGAACGTTGCTCAGTCTACATCGTACAACCTTTCCTTCCTTATTCTCGGCCGCCGGCGATAACACGTTCATCCAACGATACCAACCCACTAGCCATCAAATTAACTAATGATTTATTTGCGCAAATGGAGAGACAATCACGGAGCGGAACCTTGTCAGGGTGTTACCCGCCACTAGAACCACTGAAAGAACGTCCCGCATTGCATATGTATAAATATTCGGCGGGTCCCGGAGAAGTGAATGCCTATCAACGTCCGTAGTTGCGAAATGAAATTGGAAGAACCAGGAAGTGAACGGGATTCTGATAAAATTAGCAGCCACACTGAATAATATCATCCATATCTCGAATGAGAATTGGTTTTGCACAGCTTCGATTCTAGCCAACACGTACAAGCACCGTAAGTGGGACCTTACATCGGACAAAAGAATACATCTAACTTGATGTAGTATGCCCGTTTCTCTAATTGAAGACAACGCTTTCATACGCTCGCAGAAAATTGCAATTATAAAGCCCCTTTTCACCTTGTTATATGCGGTATTTTCATTTACTACCATCAGCACTCGTGTAAAGACCGAGACTTTGATTGACAGGGCACAGAAAAACACGAGGTCGAAAGTTGCTCAAAATGGCAAAGCTCAGGCTCAGAGTCACACTCACGCAAATCAGTAACGCGACGTATAAATGACCATCGACCTGTAAAAGCTGTCGCTAGCGCCAACTTTGATGCATTAGTCCGGCGTTACCTCCATTTCCAGCGATCCATCCGTCCCTGAACCCAAAGTCCCCATCCATGTCGAACCTCCAAGTGACATCGTTCGTGTTTGACTGTCCTCCCTGCACTATTTCCACCGGCGGATCAAGTGGACCAGTAAGCAAGCTCAAGATTACCGCAAAGCGATATACCTTTGGAAATTCAGCAGAAAATACGGAGGGTCTTACTCTCCTATTCGCTCACTGTATCGGCTCTCGTAAGTCTTCACTTCGCTTGACTGGTGAATAACGTTGTGATGACATGTGCATAGACAAGGAACAATGGGAGCCTACAATTCTCCGTATATTTCATCAGCAGCAGCATAAAGGTGCTGCACACCGGGTACGCGAGGCATGGTCTTTCGATTGGCAGAATCATGGATATGCTGCCGTCCTCAATCGAGAAGCAACAAAATTGCGACCGGATGGCATCTGTACGATACGTTCTCTATTTTTTCCACAAGTTTTTTGATCCGAGTCGCTGCAAGAAGCTGTCAATGAGTGGGCCTCGGCTATTGCAGCGTTCGTACGCACGCCATATATGAAAGGCCATCGAATCCTCCCTCTTGGGCACTCCGCGGGTGCGGCTGCCGTGTAAGCGGAGTAGTCTATCTCTGTATTAGATGACTCAACACAATACCAGGTTGATATCAACGAAAGAATTTCCCATCGCCGATATACCCTACGTCGGCATCGTTCTTATAGAACCGACAATGGCCCCCAGGGATGTATTCTACGCGCGTTATGAAGAACGGAAAGCGGCTCTAGATTTCGCTGTGAGCACAACTTCAGTGCGCAGGGACACATGGCGCTCGAAAGAGGACGCCTTTGCTTATTTCATGAAACGCGTACCTTGGAAGAACTGGGATCCGAGAATTGTTAAACTATTAGTTGTACGTCCCAGCCTCATGCATCGCCGCACATCCTAGCCTTCTCATCGATCACCGCTGTCACAGGATTACGGGTTAGAGGACACGGCAGAAGGCGTCAAGCTCAAGTGCGACCGAAGGCAAGAAGCCGTCTCATACGGCGATGCAGAACCCCACTTCGAGGGTGCAAATTTGATTACTAGATTATGTCATTCGTTGCCTATCCACCTCATCTTTGGTGCGCGCGATGACCTCGTGTTCGTCCTGAAGTGTTTAATTTCCTTCTCCCCTCGTGGTCGCTGACCGTGATATATCTCCTCCCAGGCCGGACTTCATCAAGCACTCCTTGAGCGACACTTCGCAGGGCAGGTTCGTCGCTTCTGTAAGTCGCGTCAAACACGCTGGACACATGGTAGTCAAAGATGCAACCGCCCATTCCTGAAAATTGATTGATTGCATCATAGGTTGTGCAAGAACAGCCGGAGCGCCTCGCAGATTCGATCTGCGATATTCTAGATAGCACGCGCAATTATAGCCCTGTCCGTTCAAGGCTGTGATGTGGACTTTGATCGTATTGTAGAACCGTCTCGGACAGTATCTGTAAATGTAGACATTACCGGAAATAAATCGGACATGGCTTATCGCTTCCTTCACGCAAGACGAGCGGTATCGACTTCACTTCCCACTGCGGACTAAAGACGCCCGTCTGAAGTCGGGGTGGGCGTCCATCACCAGACGAAACAATCGTCTGGCTACTAACGGCAGCGCTGCGGGGACCATTGCTGCTGCCGTTATTATGAATCCAATGTTGTATACGGGGCCATTATGTGTCGTATTGTTGGAATTAACAGTAGAGATGTCGTTGGAACCGAAGGCATTATTGGTTGACCTAGAAAAAATTGTCGCCGCTGACAGCTGTGGTAGAGTTGTTGACATTCAAAGCTATTTGGTTCTGCTTTTGGGAAAGAAACCGATTCAGCGATTTGCTTCGTACTGGGATTGAAAGGAACGTACCGATAACGCTCATGCATGGTCGGACCATTGTTCGTCAAATTATTGGAATTTCTCGTAAGCGTATTGTTGGATCCGAACACGTCGCCGCTCGATTGAGAGAGAACTCGAGAACGAGACAGCTGAGTTGTTGTTGTCGTTCGTCATTGTTACTAGAACGAGTAAGCACAATTCTTTTCCGCGCCGTACAACCGAGTGTTTCGTATGACCGAATGAATGTATTCAAGTCGATGTGACTGAGCACGTTGATGAGCAAATCCGTCAAGGGAGGAATGGGCGAGTCCGTTGCGAGTGTATTGATGAGAGAACGTTGATGAGAGAGCGCGTAGGATGGGTGCGTGTGTTGATGGGCGAGCACGTTCCATGAGTGAGGAGCGGTTGTTTGAAAGGGCGGGTAGCAGGCATTCGGCTCTGGTGTATTCATTGTCTTCTGCTTCATCTTGGAAACTATCCCGGCTCAAACATTGCCCCCTTCGTCGTAATATGCTCCATGAGTAGCGATTAGGAGGCCGATAGCATCCGTCGTGGTGCTGAACGCGGCTCTCGAGATCGCGAGAAAAACTACCACAATTGTCTACTTGAAGGATCAACGGCACGATAGTGGGAGAATACCAATCAAAAGCGTGATTGTGATCAATGGTGCTGGAAAACTATACGGCTGGTCGTGTGGTACTGGCAGTATTACAATCGTTACAATCATTGTTATTGGTATCATGATACGTTTCTTTAACACTATGTTATTTCATGGATCTCGAACAGATCTTTTACTGGTAACCCAAGAACGTATTGAACAGTCTTGTCATACCATGGCGCGACCTCTTTCTTTGCACCGTGGATTTTCTGCGCTCTAAAAGTCGGCTCCAAATCGTCTGGGACAACAAAAAGAATAATCATCTTTCTATTTCGTTTCGGTCGAAGATTCTCCAGGTAAGGTTTTTGAAGTGAACTTTCAATATCCTTCAAACCTTTCAACTTTATCTCGTGTTTGGCAGCAGTAGTCACTTGCAAAGCGATAAGAGGTGAACGTTCAGGATGGGGAATTTCGGGTTGGTACAGGAAAGAATCAAAGGATGGAAAGACGGGAGATCCTGGCCGGAGATAGTGTGCTTTATTACTCTTGACGGACAGTATTAACTCTTCTGACAAATCGGTGAAACTGAGGTGATTATCTGCGTTGACAGTGAAGTCAACTTTAAGAGTAGCGGCGCGGTTATCGAGGGACTTGATGGTGAAGGTTCGGGAACGCTTCAGGTATGGGTGAAGATAATATTCGAACATGTTTCCGCGGAGCCCAGAAGAATCGGGGTACCCTTTAATTTTACAGTAGAACTTGTATGCTGCGCCCTTGCAAGGGTTCGTTTGTGCAGCACATTCAACATTTTCAAGAGAGCCCAGGCCGAAACCGGCTCTGCGACAGAGGCATGCCAGAAGCGATTGTCGGACGATTCTGGGTGCACTTGGAATGCACGATGGGTTATGTGACTGTCGTCGCCATTTTGCATTTTGGAGGTAACCTTAAACAAGTTCTTGATCTGTTCAATTGCGTTCTTGATCGCGTTTTCGGCTGCGCGAAGATCAGTAAGAGATGCTGCTGCTTCGAAACATGGACGAGGTATGTTTCCGCAAATAAGGGAAGCTTGCTGAAGCCGCTTGAGAGTGATGTCGGTCATTTGCAGGAATAGTCTATTAATTGTAAGCAGGGGAACCAATCAAGTCAAAAACACGCACGTTGCAACAACAAACTCTTCTCGCGACCATGGCATCATCGTAAACACCGCATTCTGATTTGCAAATTGTTTAAGCCAGCTTCGGTCCATCCTGCTTCTTGGGGAAGAGGTTAAAAGTATGCGATGTTTGGAATCATCCAGGAGATAGTCCGCAGGTTCGCAGCGTTTAGCGTCGGCATCGACAAGTGTAAGTACATCATCGTACGATACTGCCTGCGTGTCCTCTGATGTGTTTACGCCGGCATCATCAATAATGAAGACCTTGCCGTAGATGTCCTGAAACACGAATCGCTGGCCGCGAATCATACAAAGGATGAGGATGGAATACAACAGGCATGTTTTTCCTAGTTCGTTGGTTAGAAGTGATAGTCAAATGCCAATAATGGCGCTTACCAATACCTGGCTGGCCTGTAAAGACGGCGCTTCCTCGTATGCCCTTCAGGTGTGTCCTGTTGTTAAAGATGTCTATCATAGTACCCCACTCGTTTCGGAAGAGCATCAACCGTGGCGCGCGAAGATTGGTCTTCAGGTTGAGGACAGTCAGGTCAACATACCGGATGGTGTAGGGGAAAATCGGCTTGGCTTCCTTTGAAAGATGGTCCATGTGAGAGCCAGCATAGCCGTGGTTGGGATCGATGTTCATGGCGTCGTCGTCGTCAGCTACAGCGTCATCGTCGTCGTCAGCCACAGCGTCGTCGTCATCAGCCACAGCATAGTTGTCATCGTCATCAGCCATACCGTCGTCGTCGTCGTCGTCGTCATCATCATCATCATCAGCCATAGCGTCGTCGTCGTCCGAGCCGTCAGCTACATCATCGTTGTCAACGACACCAGAAGATGGGGGCTGGGTGGCATCGAAAACCAGTCGGGGGACTAGGCCGTCACCAAAATCTATCTCGAGAGGTTTGCTGTTTTCGCGTAAGAAGTCAGATTTCTTGGCAAGAACGTCCTTCGCCACGTAAAGGTCAGAGGTGCGCCCAGGATTCTCTATGTCCAGCAGATCTTGAAGTTCTTTGAAGTGTCGTTCGGTCAGGTTTGCGGTACGGAAAATCTTGCCGAAGAATTCATGCTCTTCCCATAGCTTACGATGGATTACAGCCAGCCAGGATCTGGTGTCATCTATTGAATGGAGTAGTGCCGATGGTCAAACAATATGACAACTATAAGCCTACTGGAAGGAAGTTCCACTAGAATATGTACATGATCTTCGAGGAGTTGCGATTGCGGAAAGACCGACGACATCTTCTGTCTAGATATTTTCAACTCTTCGGCGAATGTCTCCACACCGCCTCGCTTTCTAATACGCTTCCAGAGGGAGCCTTCAGGATCCACAGCTTCTGGGACGCTTAGCTGGCAAGATAGTCAGTGACTCAGTGAAAACACAGGTCCCGGTCCGAAACTTACCTTCCAAAGGACTAGCTTGGAGTAAGCGAGATGACGAAGAACTATTTCCTGCCTTACGATATCCTTCTTCAAGTTATCGACGTCGGCGTCGGGATGCGCAGACATCTTAAATACAAGAGAGCTGCCGTAGACAGCACACCAAAATGTGCGAGTCTCCATACCATACATCAAGTATGGCGGAAGTACGATGTGGCTGGAAGGATGAAGCGGATTTTGGTAAAGATGATAAGCTACGTTGGATTGGAGCTCGTTCATCGCGATAGTTATAAGGAGGGCTCAACAATCGGAGTTTAAATTCACCCCTCGCCATACGTCATCGCGATTCGATCATCCTTTATGACTACAGCACGTCAACGTGATGTGACATAACACCTCACGCGCATCAAAATTTCAGCACAGCTCAACACATGGTGACCTCATGTTAGATTGGTACTGTTGTACTGCAACATTCCTTCCTTTATCATATCCCACTCATAAAATTGTCTCCAACATCTCACTGTCATTACAAAATATTTTTCAACCTTCTAATGAACCATGGATAACTTTGACTTCCACATGGCATATGATCCATCATAGTACATCAGCAAACCTTGGGTTTCCCCACAGTGCCCACAGTGCCCACAGCACCCACAGCACCCACAGTGAATCTGCAGTGACTTGGCAGAATGTTTGCAGACAGCTGCAGTGCCCATAGTGACCACTGTTGAAATGAATGTTGATGAATGTCTTTCGTATTGTGGGAAAACATCTCAGATCTATCTGATGATTAGCTTTGGCTCAGCATTGGATGGTAGCATAGCCACTGCTTAGTCAGCTGGTTGATAGTTACATTGTCACAAGTAGTCACCATAGGAATGAATACCCTACTCCTCCCTCGATAATTCCCTTCGTTTTGGTTTTCCTGGGTGTCTTCTCATCTCGGTTGGCCTTTCGTACTACGTCGCAGGCATCCAGCTATTGTCACATCGTCACAGCGTCACACAGCGCCTGCCGAATGCATTGCCGCACCCACTGGAGGTGTCAGGAATTCTCCAGGACCTGCCCCAGCTCAGTATTATCTAATAATCTATGATTATATAAGTTCATTGTATTTATATCTAGACAGATATTATAGAGTTTGATGGGACAGAACTCTGAACAATAAAGCCACCTCATGTATTCACATGGCAACTGTGCAAAGCTGTGCTTCACACAGCTTTCCACACAGCAATGACTGCACATTGCTATGCTCAATACATTTGCTCAGTCATGCTATACAAATGTTCAGTCAGCGTATCATAATAACACTGACATAGACATGTAGATAGATGTATATAAACCCTGTAGTTTCTCTGTCAATCTACATTCTCTTATCTGCTTTCAACCAGTTGAGCCCTAGCTCCTGAGTGACCTACAGCTACCACAAGTAAGTGTTTACTTACTTAGCTCTACTATTTTGCTGTGCCTGTCATTGTGCTACTTCAACAGGTTATGGGCCCCATCTGCTTGCAGACCTGATGGGCAATCACCTCAATACTGCAGGAGATAAGTGGCTCGATGATGTAGAAAGCCACCTCATGTATTCACATGGTGACTGTGCAAAGCTGTGCTTCACACAGCTTTCCACACAGCAATGACTGCGCATTGCTATGCTCAATACATTTGCTCAATCATGCTATACAAATGTTCAGTCAGCATATCATAATAATGCTGACATAGACACAGTAGATAGATGTATATAAACCCTGTAGTTTCTCCGTCAATCTACATTCTCTTATCTGCTTTCAACCAGTTGAGCCCTAGCTCCTGAGTGACCTACAGCTACCACAAGTAAGTGTTTACTTACTTAGCTCTACTATTTCGCTGTGCCCATCATCATGCTACTTTGACAACCACAGTACTGACAGTGCTGACAGTGAATCCACAGTGAATCTGCAGGGAACTGGCAGTGAATTGGCAGAATGATTGCAGACAGCTGCAGTGCCCCCAGTGACCACAGCACTGACAGTGCTGACAGTGAATCTACAGTGAATCTGCAGTGAATCTGCAGTGAACTGGCAGTGAATTGGCAGAATGATTGCAGACAGCTGCAGTGCCCCCAGTGACCACAGCACTGACAGTGCTGACAGTGAATCAGCAGTGAATCAGCAGTGAACTGGCAGAATGATTGCAGACAGCTGCAGTGCCCCCAGTGACCATGGCACTGACAGTGCTGACAGTGAATCCACAGTGAATCCGCAGTGAATTGGCAGTGAATTGGTAGAATGTTTGCAGACAGCTGCAGTGCCCAACAGACTATCACAGACTGTGGCAGTACTGCACAGAACATATACCTTATATCCAGGCTCTGTGGGGCTCTGTGGGGCTCTGTGGGGTTCTGTGGGCCTCTGTGGCATATTGGTACAGTTTTTTATCATACTCTGTCACAGACTGCCACAGACTGCCACAGAGCCCAGCAGACTGTGGCAGTACTGCACAGAACACATACCTTATATCCAGGCTCTATGGGGCTCTGTGGGGCTCTGTGGGGTTCTGTGGGGCTCCATGGCTTATTGGTACTTGGACTGCCACAGACTCCCAGCAGACTGCCACAGACTGCCACAGACTCCCAGCAGACTGAGATCCCAATGCAATGGAGATTGATGTGGTTATCATCAATGCATTATCAAAAGATGAAAGAGAGTAACATGTCAAGGAAGGACTGTGTTTCATATGTCACAAAGGGGGTCATCAATCACTGAGATGCCCCATGAGGAAACCAAGCAGTGGAAAGAAGAAGAAGTGTTTTGGGAAGGGAGTAAAGGAGTCACAACCCCACTGTCACATCAGAGTGACTTCCATGTGACAAGGTTGAGGGATATGATGAAGAAGAGTCAGAAGATGCTAGTAGAATACAAGTATGATGGCCATCAGGGCTTTGATGGTGCACTTGTCTTCAGAAGATCATCTCAATCTGCTTGCTGAACAGAATTTTTAAACAGGGATTGCACATCAGTGGATGCTGATCCTCAAACATTGGATGCTATCTATATTTGCAGTGTAACAGTAAAATCTTTAACCAATAAAAAGATTTCCATCCCCATTTCCATTGAATCCAATAAACCCACTGAAACTGCTCTAGTTGACTGTGGAGCAGAAGGCCTGTTCATCAATGCATCCATTGCCTCAAATTGGAAGCAAGTACCCTTAATCCAACCCATCAAAGTCAAGAATGTTGACAGATCAGAAAATGAAGCAGGAGAGATCTTAGAAAGGTGTCTGATCACCTTTAACATAAATGGCAAGACTATGATGCACTGGTTCTGGGTGACATCATTAGGTGATCAGAACTTTATTTTGGGGCTGCCTTGGCTCGAGGAGCATAACCCAATAATAGACTGGCAAGAAAAGACTCTGGAATTCCATAACTCCAAAAAAGACAATATCTGTGCATGCATACAGTGGGTCAAAAAACTGCCCCAATGTTTGCATGTTTTGCAAAGGGTGACATGGTGCGAAGCAATGACATAAGCAGAAATTTTGGAGAAATCACATGACATACCAGGACATGTTGGCTATCTGACAAATGAAAAATCATGTCATTCCGATCAAACTGATTGTGCAATAAATCAAACAAAATAATCAATCATTGGGGCAGTTTTTTGACCCTCTATTATTTTACATCCTAATACTTTGTATGACCCCCCTGTGCCTTTAATACTGCCTGTATCCTCCTAGGCATGCTTTCTATTAGCTTCTGGCATGTCTCTGGTGGTATTTCAGTCCACTCCTTTGCTGCCCTGTCCCACAATTCATGTACTCCTGCAGGTGGTGTGTCATATTATTGGAGCTTGGCCTTGAGCTGTTGCCAGAGGTGTTCAATAGGGTTTAAGTCAGGGGATTGGGCAGGCCACTTGCTGGGAGTGATGTTGTGGTCAGAAAACCACTGATCTGCCTTTTTGGAGGTGTGCTTGGGGTCATTGTCCTGCTGAAAGTACCTCTCATCCTCCTTCATCTCCAAGCTTTCAAAACTCTCCTCCACCCCTACCTCCAAAATCTAAATCTCACAATATTGCTCAGCATCCATATTCCCCTGCACCTCTACCATCTTCCCCACCCCATTCCAGCTCATACATCCCCAAACCATCAAGTTATTCCCCCTTCCATGCTTGACAGTTGGTGTGGTGGTCCTGTCTGATAGTGCTTCCCCATGTTGCTTCCACACATACACCTTCCCATCTGACCCAATCCTGTTGATTTTTGTCTCATCTGTCCACAACACCCTCTTCCAGTCCTCCACAGTCCAGTTTGCATGGTATTGGGCAAACTTTAGACATTGCTGGCAATGAACCCTTTTGAGCATGGGGACTTTCTTCTTTGTTGCTGACCTAAAGCCAGCCTCCTTCAATACATTCCTGATGGTCTGAGGTTTAACAGGGGTAGGGTTGATGGAATTTATGAACTGGGTGGCTTGGACAGCATTGTCTAGTTTCCCAGTGCTGATTTGATGGATAATTGACTGTTTATCATGGGAAGAGAGTTTGGAAGGATGACCACCAGGATGATTTTCCTTATGCCCCTCCACTTCCTTACTAATTCTGCCAATGGTACCCTTCCCCAGACCAGTTCTAGCTTGGATTTGATGATGGGAATACCCCTCATTGAGGAGAGAAACAACAGAAGTGTGCTTTTCAGCAGAGATGGATTTCATGGTGGTGGTAAAGAGTCAAGAAGATGAATGGATGAAGTTCAACATGACAAACTAATGCAAATAATGTCATGTGACATTGTTTATTATTCCCACGGCCCATTCCTGCCTTGTACTGGTGTGTAATATTGAAAGTCAGAGAAAATATTTCAGAGTCAAAAAACTGCCCCAATGATTAGTTATTTTGTTTGATTTATTGCACAATCGGTTTGGATCAGAATTACATACTTTTTAATTTGTCAGGTAGCCAACATGTCCTAGTATGTTATGTGATTTTGTCAAAATTTCCGCTTATGTCATTGCTTCGCACCATGTCAATCTTTGCAAAACATGCAAACATTGGGGCAGTTTTTTGACCTACTGTATGGAATCTTTGGATCCAGGTGGATCTAGAAGATGTGACAGAATATAACAACACTCTAGCCAAACAATACATGATGTCACACAGTGGGATTGTCACCCAGGCAGAGGTCAGCTTGCTGTATGTGGATGAGGACTTGATACTGGAAGTAGTGATTCGGAAAATCACTGCATCACAACAGATGGAGCACTGCTACAGAGGTCAGGTAGAACCTGGATCTACTGAAGGACTAGAGGTACCTTCCGAGTATATGGAGTGGAACTCAGTATTTGAAAAAGAAGCCTCGGAGCATTTCCTGAGTCAAGACCCTGGGATCATGCCATCAAATTATGAGACAAGTTTGTCCCTCGTAAATCAAAGATCTATAACCTATCACCATTAGAACAAAACTCACTAGATGAATGGATCAAGGAACAGCTAACAAAAGGATATATCTGACAATCAAAATCACCCCAAGCATCACCCTTCTTCTTTGTTCCAAAGAAGGATAGTAATGCCCTGAGACCCTGTCAGGATTACTGTTACCTTAATGAATGGACTAAGCTAAATTTGTACCCTTTACCCTTAATCTCTGACCTGATGATCAAGCTTAAAGGAGCATGCTATTTTACAAAGCTAGATCTCAGATGGGGATATAACAATGTAAGGATCAAAGAAGGCAATGAATGGAAGGCCACTTTTGTCACCAACAGAGGATTATTCAAACCAACAGTTATGTTCTTTGGACTCTGGAATTCACCTGCGACATTTCAAGCCATGATGGATGACTATTTTAGGGACATGATTGATGAAGGATGGATCATCATTTATATGGATGACATCCTGATATGTGCACAAACAAAACAACAACTCGAGTCACAAACTAAATGCATTCTGGAATGCTTACAAAGAAATGCAAATTTGCCAAGGAAGAAGTGGAATTCCTCGGCATGATTTTTTCCCACAATATGATCAAAATGGACCCTATCAAACAAGTACACTTGTTTTTAGGATTTGGAAACTATTACTGCCACTTTATCACACATTTTGCACATCTTGCAAAACCCCTTCATGATTTAACAAAGAAAAACAAAATCTGGGACTGGTCACTGGAATGCCAAGTCTCCTTTGATCTTCTGAAAGAACAATTCATGACTGCCCCTGTATTAGCCATGCCTGATGCAACTAAACCCTTTATTCTAGAAAGCAATGCATCCAAATGGGCTGTAGGAGCAACTATACTCCAAGCAGACAGCAATGGCCAGCTGCATCCATGTGGATATCTTTCTCATGCCTTAACCCCTACCAAACACAATTGGCAAATATATGACAGGGAACTTTATGCTATAGTTCACACACTTGAAGAATGGAGATACCTGCTCTTAGGAGCACCTCACACCATCACTGTTCAATGCAATCATAAAAACTTAACCTATTATTGCGCACCTCAGCGCTTGACAGCACACCAAGCCTGCTGGTGGAATAATTTATCCAGATATAATCTACAGCAAGTGCACACCCCTGGAGCTAAACTGACTCAAGCCAATGCTCTTTCCCACTGCCCTGACCATGCCAATGGAGAAGAAGACAACAAAACAGTCACTATGCTCCCACACTCTATATTCATCCAATCGCTATCATTAGATCTTTGTGAAATGATTATTAATAGCAGCGCCACTGACACATTTGTTGAAAAAGTCAGACACTGCCTCAACAAAAATACCCCACTTCCATTTAGAAGCACTATCTCCAACTGGAAGCTAGACAATGGACCATTATTATACAAAGGAACACCCTATGTTGCTGATGATCTAGATCTATGCCATGATATCATCAAAGAATACCATGAATCGCCAAGTGCAGGACACCCTGGATTCTTCAAAATGCTTGCTTTGCTCAAGACTCATTATTGGTGGCCAGGAATGACTGTCTTACTAAAGAAATATATAGATGGCTGTGGAACCTGTCAACATATGAAACCAAACACTCATCCCACTGCTGCACCCCTAACACCAATCATTTCACATGCCCAATGACCATTTCAACAGATAACAATGGATTTCATCACCAATCTACTGATCTCTGATGGTTATGATTCTATTCTTGTTGTGGTTGACCAACGGCTTACAAAAGGGGTAATTCTATTGCCTTGTCACAAAACAATCACCACCAAACAAACAGCAATGCTCTATATCAAAGCAGTATTTAAACACTTTGGACTTTCTGATATCATGATCTCAGATCAAGGACCACAGTTCGCAGCAAAAGTCTTCAAGGAGATAACCACCACACTAAATATAAAACATCAAATGAGCATCACCTTTCATCCACAGACTGATGGACAATCAGAACATCTAAATCAGGAACTAGAGATCTATCTCCAGATATTCTGTGCTTATGATGTAGCCAACTGGAGCAGAGTCTTTCCCATCACCAAGTTTGCACACAATCAATGCACTCATCAAGAGCTGAAACAATCACCTTTTCACCTCATGTATGGAACAGACCCTGTGGCACTACCAGAAGTAGTTAGCAGAATGGATGCACCTGCAGCAGATGCACATTTAAAGCAACTCCATAAAGCAACAGAAGAAGCACTTGCATGTTATGAATCAGCACCTAAGTTTGACACTTTGATGCATTCGATGCCTTATCCAATGTCTCACTTATCTAAGAGACACTATCTATTTACAATGCAAGGCATAGGGCATATACTCACCAATGGAGGCTCAGTCAGTTACACACTACATGGAAGCCTTACTACAGGCAACAGTAACAGTGACAAGACAAGGCCATAGAGGGTGCAACAGTTGCGACAACTATATCTGTTATGATGATCAAGTCGTCTGTCAATCTACCCGATGACGTAATGCCACAAGGATCGTCCGAGACGATGGCGATGAGATAAGCCTGGCGAACATGAGTGGGTAAACAGCGCTGAGCCTATAAGGCGAGACTCAGGTTTGAGAAGAGGTTTATAGGTGCGAGAGCGTGTGAACTACGACTTGAAATCTCACCACAACCGGTTAAGGTTGCCAGAGACTAACTTGTGCTTACTAACAAGCTTTGCAGCGAGTTATAAGGTTTATACAAGCTAAGTCAAACTTAAGGTTTGACCTATGACAAACTCTGCTATTTATATGTGAACCTACTGTCTATAAAAGGTAAAGAACATCATAGGTATGATGTAATGATAGTAGACGTCATAACGCGTCATGAGTGAGGTCATAGCGACATCAGTATGACAGAACGAAGGTAGGCATATGGCATAGGTAAGAATAGAGTCACAGCAGACGTTGTGTGACATTGCATAAGCATATGAAAATAGAAGAGATTGCATAAGCACCGAAAGAGGCAGGTGCTGACATAAGAAAAATAAAAGTGCACATAACTGTAACACTAGCTCTTCGCTAGATTACTTGTCCACAAGTAATACTATACACTAATAAACAAAAAGGTACAATGAGCACTCACTCAACGTTGTTGTGCTTGGTTTCAGTCCACCAATTGGGTTTTCCGAGGCAGAATTTGTCATCTTCATCATCAGGGCAATGTTGTCCTGCTAACCAGGCACAATGTTCTTCCTTGTTGTCGAAGGTAACAGTTCTGGGGTGGGTTCCCTGCTGGAATCCTTGGTGTGTGCAACGAAGGGGATGAGGGCACATTGAAGGAGGGCGTTGAGATTGGTTTGATGGGCATGATGATGTGCCAGGGGTAGACCCTGCATTCTCGATGTGTCTAGGAACTGATTTCGGTAATGCGAGATGATGGTTAGGGTCATGTTGTGATGTGATGTGTCCTCGGGAATTACAGATGAGACAATGAGGGTGTCGAGGTTGTTTTCAGGGCACCTGGGGAGTGGCAGGTGTCATTGCCTTGCCCTTTCCTTTCTGTCTGGGTGGTGTCTCAGGGTTGACTGTCGAGAATGCGACAGGTGGATTCAAGGGTATCGTCATCAAGGGTTGCACTGATGGCTGATATGAGTTGCCTTTTTTGCGATGCGCTATTATCACTTCAACTTCATACTCTTCCTGGCCTTCTATCAGATCAGGGGGAGGTCTCGTGTCATTTGGTCCATGTATATCAGTTTCCTTGTATGGTGTAAGGAGTGCTGCATGGAATACTGGGTGAATGTGCCATTGGGTTGGCAACTTTAGTTTGTATGTTACTGGTCCTAGGACTTTCTCGATTTGGAATGGTCCTTCCCTTTTAGGTGCCAGTTTATGTGTTTCATATGGTATGCGAAGGTTCTTCGATTCTAACCATACGTTGTCTCCTTCCTTAAAGGGTTTAGAGTGACGGATGGTGCATTTCATATTTTTAGATGTGCTAACTCGTGTGCTGCAAGCGCTTCTTCTCTTGCTTTGTGGAGTTGCTTTAAATGTGCGTCTGCTGCAGGTGCATCCGTTCTGCTAACTACTTCTGGTAGTGCCACAGGGTCTGTTCCATACATGAGGTGAAAAGGTGATTGTTTCAGCTCTTGATGAGTGCGTTAATTGTGTGCAAACTCGGCAATGGGTAAGACTCTGCTCCAGTTGGCTACATCATAAGCACAGAATATCTGGAGATAGATCTCTAGTTCTTGATTTAGACGTTCTGATTGTCCATCAGTCTGCGGATGAAAGGTGGTGCTCATTCGATGTTTTATATTTAGTGCAGTGGTTATCTCCTTGAAGACTTTTGCTGCAAACTGTGGTCCTCGATCTGAGATCATGATATCAGGAAGTCCAAAGTGTTTGAATACTTCTTTGATATAAAGTGTCGCTGTTTGTTCGGCGGTGATTGTTTTGTGACAAGGTGATAGAATTACCCCCTTTGTAAGGCCTTGGTCGACCATGACAAGAATAGAATCATAACCATCAGAGATCAGTAGATCGGTGATGAAATCCATTGTTATCTGTTGAAATGGTCATTGGGCATGTGAAATGATTGGTGTTAGGGGTGCGGCAGTGGGATGAGTGTTTGGTTTCATCTGTTGACAGGTTCCACAGCCATCTATGTATTTCTTTAGTAAGACAGTCATTCCTGGCCACCAATAATGAGTTTTGAGCAAAGCAAGCATTTTAAAGAATCCAGGGTGTCCTGTGCTTGGTGATTCATGGTATTCTTTGATGATATCACGGCGTAGATCTAGATCATCAGGAACATAGGGTGTTCCTTTGTATAATAATAGTCCATTGTCCAGCTTCCAGTCGGAGATGGTGCTTCTAAATGGAAGCGGGGTATTTTTGTCGAGGCAGTGTCTGACTTTTTCAACAAATGCATCAGTGGCACTGCTATTAATAATCCTTTCACGAAGATCTAATGATAGCGATTGGATAAATATAGAGTGTGGGAGCATAGTGACTGTTTCGTTGTCTTCTTCTCCTTCAGCGTGGTCAGGGCGGCAGGAAAGAGCATTGGCTTGAGTCAGTTTAGCTCCAGGGGTGTGCACTAGTTGTAAATTATATCTGGATAAATTATTCCACCAGCGGGCTTGGCATGTGGTCAAGCGCTGAGGTGCGCAATAATAGGTTAAGTTTTTATGATCACATCGAACAGTGATGGTGTGAGGTGCTCCTAAGAGCAGGTATCTCCATTCTTCGAGTGCGCGAATTATAGCATAGAGCTCCCTGTCATATATTTGCCAATTACATTCGGTAGGGGTTAAGGCATGGGAGAGATATCTGCATGGATGCAGCTGGCCATTGCTGTCTGCTTGGAGTATAGTTGCTCCTACAGCCCATTTGGATGCGTCACTTTCTAGAATAAAGGGTTTAGTCCCATCAGGCATGGCTAATACAGGGGCGGTCATGAATTGTTCTTTTAGAAGATCAAAAGAGACCTGGCATTCCGGTGACCAGTCCCAGATTTTGTTCTTCTTTGTTAAATCATGAAGGGGTTTTGCAAGATGTGCAAAATGCGCAATAAAGCAGCGGTAATAATTTCCAAATCCTAAAAACAAGTGTACTTGTTTGACTGTAGTTGGTACAGGCCAGTCCCTAATCCCAGCTAGTTTGATAGGGTCCATTTTGATCATGTTGTGGGAAATGATCATGCTGAGGAATTCCACTTCTTCCATGGCGAATTTTCATTTCTCTAATTTTAAATATAGGTCGTGATGTCATAAGCATTCCAGAACGCGTTTAGTTTGTGACTCGAGTTCTTGTTTTGTTTGTGCACATATCAGGATGTCATCCATATAAATGACGATCCATCCTTCATCAATCATGTCCCTAAAATAGTCATCCATCATGGCTTGAAACGTCGCAGGTGAATTCTGGAGTCCGAAGAACATGACTGTTGGTTCAAATAATCCTCTGTTGGTGACAAAAGCAGCCTTCCATTCATCGCCTTCTTTGATCCTTACATTGTTGTATCCCCATCTGAGATCTAGCTTTGTAAAGTAGCATGCTCCTTTAAGCTTGATCATCAGGTCAGAGATTAAGGGTAAGGGGTACGAATTTGGCTTAGTCCATTTGTTAAGATAGCGATAGTCCTGACAGGGTCTCAGGGCATTACTATCTTTCTTTGGAACAAAGAAGAAGGGCGATGCTTGAGGCGATTTTGATTGTTGGATATATCCTTTTGTTAGTTGTTCCTTGATCCATTCATCTAGCAAGTTTTGTTCTAATGGTGATAAGTTATAGATCTTTGATTTACAAGGGATGAACTCATCTCATAATTCAATGGCGTGATCCCAGGGTCTTGACTCAGGGAAACGCACTGAGGCTTCTTTTTTGAATACTGAGTTCCACTCCATATACTCGGAAGGTACCTCTAGTCCTTCAGTAGATCCAGGTTCTACCTGACCTCTATAGCAATGCTCCATCTGTTGTGATGCAGTGATTTTCCAAATCGCTACTTCTGGTATTGAGTCCTCATCCACATACAGCGAGCTGACCTCTGCCTGGGCGACAATCCCACTGTGTGACATCGTGTATTGTTTGGCTAGAGTGTCATCATATTCTGTCACATCTTCTAGATCCACCTGGATCCAAAGATTCCGTATGCATGCACAGATATCATCTTTTTCGAAATTATGGAATTCCAGAGTCTTTTCTCGCCAGTCTATTATTGGGTTATGCTCCTTGAGCCAAGGCAGCCCCAAAATAAAGTTCTGATCACCTAATGATGTCACCCAGAACCAGTGCATCATAGTTTTGCCATTTATGTTAAAGGTGATCAGACACCTTTCTAAGATCTCTCCTGCTTCATTCTCTGATCCATCAACATTCTTGACTTTGATGGGTCGGATCAAGGGTATTCACTTCCAGTTTGAGGCAATGGATGCATCTATGAACAGGCCTTCTGCTCCACAGTCAACTAGAGCAGTTTCAGCGGGTTTATCAGATTCGATGGAAATGGGGATGGAAATCTTTTTATTGGTTAAAGATTTTACTGTTACACTGCAAATATAGATAGAATCTGATGTTTGAGGATCAGCATCCACTGATGTGCAATCCCTGTTTAAAAATCCTGTTCAGCAAGCAGACTGAGACGATCTTCTGAAGACAAGTGTGCCATCAAAGCCCTGATGGCCATCATACTTGTATTCTCACTAGCATTTTCTGACTCTTCTTCATCATATCCCTCAACCTCGTCACCTTCCATAGATGTGGAAGTCACTCTGATGTGATGGTGGGGTTGTGACTCCTTTACTCCCTTCCCAAAACACTTCTTCTTGTTTCCACTGTTTGGTTTCCTCATGGGGCATCTCGGTGATTGATGACCCCCTTTGTGACATATGAAACACAGTCCTTCTTTGACATGTCGCTCTCTCTCATCTTTAGATAATGCATTGATGATAACTGCATCAATATCCATTGCATCGGGATCTCTGTATCTCGGCAATGGTCTTCCTCCTCCTCCAGTGTGTGATAGTCCTGCTAAAACACCTAGTCTGCTTTTGGCATTTGCATATCTTTGTGCAGCGTCATACCAACCCTGTAGATCAGCTGGGTTCTGCATAAGGATCTGTTGGATGCTTTCAGGGGGAAGTCCCTCTGAAAATAGAGGAATGATGGCGGCTTCTTCTTTGATTTTGGACTTTTTGATGAGTTCCTTGAACTTGTCCATGTATAGTAAGATCGGCATCTTCTTGCGTTGTCACACTATTTTGTATAGCTCCATCATGGCCCTTCCAGGGCTGTCCACCTGTTTCCAGTTACTCTCAAATGACTCCTTAAATGTGGCCCAAGTTCCCCATGCTGCTGCATCATTTAGGTCGCTTAATTTAGCTAGCTTCCATTGGCCTGCATTTCCACCAATGTGCATGAGTGCAAAGATGATCTTCTTTTTATCAGTGTTGTATCCAGTATTGATCTCAAAGAACATCTCACAATCATTCATAAATAGCTCGGCTAGCTTGTGGTTCCCTTCAAATTTAGTGGGCATGGGACCCTTGATGCATTGATTGGCATTTGCGTCAGCCATTTTGATATCAGGGTCGTTGTCTGGTGGTGGTGGTGGTGGAGTAGGTGTTCTAGGAGGCAGTGGAGTAGGGGTTCTTAATGGAGGTATAGGCGATTCAGAAGTTGGTTCTTCTTCTGGTTGTTTGTCTGAAGATGGTCCACTAGTCTGTGCAAGATCTAAAGATAAAAGCAGTCTTGGTGTGTTTCCTAATGTGGAAATGAACTGCAAGGGGCTAGGTCATGCTGTTCCTAGCTCTTGAAATGCTTTGAATGGGGCAGTCTCAAATAGGTCACTAGATTCAATCGTATTCTCCTCTTGGGAAGAATCAGAATCTGAGTCACTAGGTGCATGGAATTTGCCCTTTCTGCTAGAAGATTCTCCAGTTACTTCAGGTGATCTAAGGTGCTCAGGGACGTTGTTGATCCCTCCAGGAACATAGTATGGTCCTTGAAAAGCTTCGTCTTCTACATAACGTACTTCATCGTTTTGGAGGTCTTTATGCTCACCCCCCTATTCCACGCGGAATCCGTGCGGAATCAGCATCATTCCGCACGGAATCTGCGGAATCCATGTGCCATTCCGAGCAATTCCACACGGAATGTGTGGAAATTCCACTCAGAATATTCCACACTGTCACTCACAAGGTCCTTATGCATATGGCATCTCATCTACTCCCACAATTACCCCATTCACATTCCCATCATGTTCCCATATGACTGATGACATTCTCACCATATTCCCACGCCACCTATTCACTTTCCCACCATGTTCTCATACAGTTTCAACAATGTTTTCACACTTATGCTTACATATTCACTGTGTTCCCATTTACCTGCCCATTTTCCCACCTGGCCACATTCCCACAATGTTTCCACACTTCATATTCACATTCCCACGATGATTCCAAACTTCATATTTACTTTCCCACTATGTTCTCACACAATTCCTACAAGGTTTTAACAGTCATGCTTATGTTCTCACTGTGTTCCCATTCACCTGTCTATTTTCCCACCTGGCCACATTCCCACAATAATTCCACACTCAATATTCACTTTCCCACGATGATTCCACACTTCATATCCACTTTCCCACGATGTTCTCACATAGTTTCTACAAGGTTTTAACAGTCATGCTTACATTCTCACTGTCCCCATTCACCTGCCTATTTTCCCACCTGGCCACATTCCCGCAATGTTTTCACACTTTATATTCACTTTCCCACCATGTTCTCACACAATTCCTACAAGGTTTTAACAGTCATGCTTACGTTCTCACTGTGTTCCCATTCACCTGTCTATTTTCCCACCTGGCCACATTCCCACAATGATTCCACACTTCATAATCACTTTCCCACGATGATTCTACACTTCATATTCACTTTCCCACCATGTTCTCACACAATTCCTACAAGGTTTTAACAGTCATGCTTACATTCTCACTGTGTTCCCATTCACCTGCCTATTTTCACACCTGGCCACATTCCCACAATGATTCCACACTTCATATTCACTTTCCCACCATGTTTGCACACATTCCTACAATGTTGTAACAGTCATGCTTACATTCTCATTGTGTTCCCATTCACCTGCCCATTTTCCCAATGTGGCATGGATGAAAATATAGTCACAGCAAGTGATGTGTGACATTACATAAACATAACAGAAGATGAAGGGATTAATGAGGGGAATAGATGAGATATGGGTGCAATGTGAAAGGGAGGAGGCTAAATTATGGTGAGAAAGTAGGTAATGTGTGAACATGGTGGGAAAGTAAACATGAAGTGTGGAAACATTGTGGGAATGTGGCCAGGTCAGAAATGGGGAGGTGAATGAGAACAGTGAGAATGTAAACATGACTGTTAAAATATTGTAGGAATTGTGTGAGAACATGGTGGAAAAGTGAATATAAAGTGTGGAATCATTGTGGGAATGTGTCCAGGTGGGAAAATGGGCAGGTAAATGGGAACACAGTGAATATGTAAGCATAAGTGTGAAAACATTGTAGAAACTGTGTGAGAACATGGTGGGAAAGTGGATATGAAGTGTGGAATCATTGTGGGAAAGTGAATATTAAGGGTGGAATCATTGTGGGAATGTGGCCAGGTGGGAAAATAGACAGGTGAATGGGAACACAGTGAGAACGTAAGCATGACTGTTAAAACCTTGTAGGAATTGTGTGAGAACATGGTGGGAAAGTGAATATAAAGTGTGAAAACATTGTGGGAATGTGGCCAGGTGGGAAAATAGGCAGGTGAATGGGGACAGTGAGAATGTAAGCATGACTGTTAAAACCTTGTAGAAACTATGTGAGAACATCGTGGGAAAGTGGATATGAAGTGTGGAATCATCGTGGGAAAGTGAATATTGAGTGTGGAATTATTGTGGGAATGTGGCCAGGTGGGAAAATAGACAGGTGAATGGGAACACAGTGAGAACATAAGCATGACTGTTAAAACCTTGTAGGAATTGTGTAAGAACATGGTGGGAAAGTGAATATAAAGTGTGAAATCATCGTGGGAAAGTGAATATTAAGTGTGGAATCATTGTGGGAATGTGTCTCGGTGGGAAAATGGGCAGGTAAATGGGAACACAGTGAATATGTAAGCATAAGTGTGAAAATATTGTAGAAACTGTGTGAGAAAATGGTGGGAAAGTGGATAGGTGGCGTGGGAATATAGTGAGAATGTCATCAGTCATATGGGAACATGATGAGAATATGAATGGGACAATGGTGGGAGTAAATGAGATGTGGATGCCATATTCAGATACAATGCACATGGATTCACTTTGAATCCATGTATTCCACTCGGATTCCACTCGGATTCCGTGCGGATTCCACGGATTCCGCGGATTCCGAGCGGAATGGGGGGGCCAGTGGAAAGTACTGACATTTCCAATGTATTCCGAGCATTTTCCGAGCATTACCGATGCATTTCTGAGCAAAACAGCAAAACTCCGACACATTTCCGAGATATTCCGGAGTGGAATGCTTACCGATGCAAACTCCGGGTGACAACCATTCGGGAACTATGGTAGAATGCCGAGGAATTGTACCAACCAGCTATGGAACAAGGACACGGGTGGCAATTCAATCACTAATGGCACGTGCACTAGTTGATCGACAACTAGCTGAGGCAGGGTGGCCTTTCAGTTCAAGTTGCCATATGTGGAAAGGATTGCCAAACATGTTGAAAGTCGTCCAAGAGACCACTCAAGTAGCAGGAAGATATAAAAAGGAGTTTTGGACTTAGTAGAAGTAGGATACCATTACCCACAGTTACCGTTATAGTGCTGTTTGTTTTCACCGTGTTCTATCACTCTCATTAATACATTCTCTTCGACGTGATCACATTCCCTCTCATTTGCCAACATTGGACCAGCAACTCCGGACTTTCCCGCGCAACTCTGGACTTTATTTAACATGCTCCAGCCTTTCCTTTGCAACTCCAGACTTGTTTAACATGCTCCAGACTTTGTTTAACACGCTCTGGACTTTGTTTGAACCACTCTGGACTTTCCTGCATAACTCCAGACTTTACTGTACCGCTCTGGACTTTCCTGCACTGCTCTGGACTTTCCTGCACTGCTCCGGACTTTCCCGTGCAACTCCGGACTTTACTGCACTGCTCCGGACTTTGTTTAAACCACTCCAGACTTTCCTTTGCAACTCCAGACTTTCCTGCACAATTCTGGACTTTGTTTACTGCCTTTTTTGGATAAGTTGGCCCATGCTGGAATTTTCCAAAAAAAAACCCATGCAAAATAAAATGGTTGTAACTCGCTGAAATCTTAGCCAAAATGCATAGGGGTATTGTGCATGCCATGTGGGAGGAAGCATGATGGGAATGGGTATGTAGTTGTGAAGGGTATTGTGCATGCCATGTGGGAGGAAGCATGATGGGAATGGGTATGTAGTTGTGATGTCCCATTTGGAAGGGAGCTGAACCAGAAAATTCATCGGATTTCTTTGATTGACGGATACGAGTTGATCTTGCATTGTGAAGCAGGAGCCTTGATGGCTTCACATCTACTGTTGTATCCCCGCCAATCTAGAAATGGGAGGGATCAGCTTCGTCCAATGAATTTATGAGGAACAAGGAACTACGCACCACTTGATTTGCCCAGAAGCTGAAGTCCTGTAATGTTAGCTCAAAGCACATCCCATCTGATTCCATGTAACAATATATGTCTTTTGCTGAACCATTTGAATGATATTCACAGCGCCATCTTTTCTGTAGTTCACCAATTGTCCTTTGGCGCTTTTCCATAGTTGTCTCCGATGCCCATGATGCCACATCAGATATTGACTCATTCTGTGAAAAGATACATAAACAAGCATGTATGCTGGCAATATGATGAAAGGAAGACCTACAGATCCTTTCTTCTTCCCTTTACCATCTGATTGATTGGTTGTTTTCCCCTCTGCTGTTGGATCTTCGAAGCAAACAGTGATGTTTTTTGGTGCACGCTTTGAGACTTTTCCATTAGCAAGCCACTGTGGGACAAGAAGAGCTCTCATCCGCTCAAGGAAGATTTGAAGTTTGTCTTCATTTCGAATTGAAGTTGATGGTGCTTTGGCTTTGTCATTTGAAAGTTTATACCGCAGCTGCACAACCTTTGGGTGCCTGTTGAACCTCTCAGCTATAACATTATGAAGATCTGAGAGAGAGATGGAAGATTCAATGCCAAATGGACTGTAGCTACCATCAGAATTCTTCACAGCAGCTGGAATCTTGAATGCTGAGAAATATCAGTGAGAAACTTTGCATGTCAATATGCGTGTACATACTGCAAGTTTCCAGGTCATAATCATTGCTGCTATTGATATCTGACTCCTCTGAACTGTCGTTTCCTTTGCCAGCCTTGCCAGCCCTCTTGCTAGATGGCTTTTGCCCTGCTCCCTTCTTCCCTGGGTGGACAGTTGGCCTCTGGCATGGTTCCAAAATCTCCACAGAGTCATCATCTGATGAGTCTGAGTCATCGTCTTGCCCAACGTGCTGGCTGCTATTTGACCCATCGCTATCTTCATTCAAGGCCAAATATGCTGCCAGTGTAACCGGTTGGTCATCATCCATTGGTTGAGTTGATTCCTCATATTGACTCAGATATTCATTGGATTCTCTAATCACTTCCATTGAACCCAAACCGTTCCAAGCATGAGGTGCCAGGAGTGACTCGATTACTGGGATAGGACCTAAATCATCTCTGTGGGAATGGGTATGTTGCTGGCCTAAACCCTGAGACTGAAAGTCACTTGTTTCAGAATAGCCACGCTTTTGACTTGTCCTGGTAGCTGTTTTGGTCTCAGCCTGAGGCTGCACAGTCACCGTGATGGTAGAACAATAGAAGGTGGGAGACTGTGACCACGGGTTGCACATTGTGTTGTGCATTGACTAGGTGGCTTGCTGCTAGCAGCGCATTCAGCCTGCATCCCACTGGCTTCACATCTCTGGCATGCCACATTGTATCCATTCAAGTGTTCACATTTGAGTTTCCGTGCCCTGCAGCGTTGACAAGCATTTGGCTTCCTTGCACTGGCACCTGCCTCAGCATCTGGTGAGATGGTAAGTCTCCTATGTTCTGATAGGCATAGTATTACTCACTGCTTCATAGCTCATTTGCAGCTACTGTCTTTGCCACCCTTTTTTTGGGCAGCATGGGAAAGCAAGCGAGGAGCAAAGAGTGAGCAAGGCAAATTATGTACATAACAGTATGCTGGTAGTCATCAATCTGATGCCCTCAATCTGGAAGAAGAGACAATGGACTGTACCAGCCTGAACATGAAAGCATGGATTTGCTACATACATACATGTATGTCATGTAGCTGGTACATAGGAACTAATAACCACAGTACTTGTACCAACTATGACAATCCGCGAGAGAAATTGAATACAAGGCATCCATCAGACAGAAGAAAATTTCCTCATCTGATAACTCAGTCATTGCCATCCGGACTAAATCACCATTGTGTCGCAAGTGAAATTTCATTGCTGAGAATGCAAGCTCAATAGGGTTGAAATCCGGGGAGTATGGAGGGAGAAATTCGCAGCACATGCCCCTATGAGATATCAGATTCGTCTATTGATCTATGATTATAAAGCTGACCTTGCTTCAATCATTTCAAGGATATCTGGATGTTTATGAATGCGACAGTTATCCATGACAATAACAGAGTTTGGGGCAGGAAACAGTTGCATATAATCAAGAAGGCGGTTCACAAAGCATCAAAACGTTTCTGTACAATATGAGCCTTCAATAATTTCACAATGCATGATGCCGTCATTGTACGAGAGAGCAGGAAGGACAGAAAAACTATGGGAAGGGTCAGTTACTGAAGAATATTGAGGGAAAATTCCTTACTGTCGCCCACGCACAAAGAAAGCTTTGCAGTGCGCCGGTGTCCCATGAACAGACCAAGCCTTCCCTCGATAAGTTGTTCGGCGATCAACAGAGCTCTCATTGACAAAAATTAGCTGTTCTGGAGTGTAAGTGCTGATTCTGGTTATATATTCAAGCTGCTTTTCATATGAATGCTCAATTGCAGTGCATGAGAGCTATATCAATAAGTCAGTGACTCAAATGTCAAAATGAGAATATAATACAGTACCTTCTTCATCGTGAGTTCCCCAGCATTCAGAGTTTGCCAAATTGCTGACCTTGAAACACAGATACCACAATTCACTGCAAGAAGGTCTCGTAATTTGTCAAGATAAAGGTCAGGAGTCTCTCAAATGGTTGCGAATAGAAACTAGTTCATCAGCAACTGTAAAATGCACCAGATAATAATAAGAAAGCATGCTTACATTGACATCTTCATCTCAAAGTACCTGTGACCTTCTTCATCGCTCCTTTTCCTCATCTGGGATAGTGCCAGTCTCCTCAAAATGCTGCAGTATTTGCTTGACAGTCCTGTGTGATAAACCAGTGTAAATTGAGATATCTTCTTTAGAAAGGAGTGCAGAGAGCCGGACAATGATTTGCTGGACGTCACTAGAGGTTTTTTCCACCTTTCACCATGAGCAAAAGCGTGTCTGCTGTTCAGTTGTCATGTCACTGTAACAAAATTCTCACGAAGCCATGACCCAAATATCATGACCTCCGAAACATGCAGCTATTACACTCAGTCTGCTTCAAAATGAAAGGATAAATTAATCCGAATCTATTCCGCTACTTTCTATGCATTTTGGCTAAGATTTCGGCAAGTTATGACCATTTTATTTCGCATGGGTTTTTTTTCGGAAAATTCTGGCGTGGGCCAACTTATCTGAAAAAGGCAGTAAACCGCTCCAGACTTTCCTGCACTGCTCCGGACTTTCCCACACAGCTCTGGACTTTGTTAAACACACCCCGGAGTTCCCTCACACACTCGGACTTCAGTTAGCGCACCTGGACTTATTGCAGCCACCTCTGGAGTTTATTGGGTTTGACGGGAATCTTCAGGACCTGCCACAAACCACTCCCACTTGCGTCTAACATCTCCATTAGACGGGGAGTAGACATATCATTGGTGTAGCTCTCCCTGCTGTGTGGCTGTCAAGAAAGGACTTGGCGAGCAAGCAGATCTGGGCTTATGTCAGGAACACTGAGCCAGATCCATTTTCAGTCAGTGGAGGATTTGCAAAAGGCATGCACAAAGGAAAATGGGTATTGATCCTGTCCAGGGAAAGTGATCAATCCATCAATGCTTGCCCGAGGGCAGCCACTCACTATCCCAGCCCACTACCTCTTTCCTGACCAGCCATCATCAAATACACAGAGTGTGGTGGTAATCAGCAGTGATGACGATGACATTGGTAAGGTTTTTGTAACACGCAAGCAGCAAAAGGAAGGTTTTTTTCCTGTGGCCCCTCGAGGTAGTAAGGGTCCTGCATTGTATATCATGGAGACAAGCAGGTTGGCCCAATGCGATCCTCAGTGAACATGGCCTCAGACATATTTTTGATCGTCTTGTACTAGTAATACAAATATGAATTTTGATGCAGAGTGTTATGACCATTTAAGCAATTTGTTAAAATACATCCTAATATTTGCAACGAGCTTCCATCTCATCCCTTGTGGTTGGAAACAGTTGCAGTCACATAGCTGCTCCAACTCGTTTAGCCAGGAGGGTTGCAACTGGCTTGCAACCAGCTTGCAACCAAGCCATAAGGTTTGCAACCTAATAACATGATTGAGCTGTTTTGTAGATGACTATATCCTTTGTCGGTTGTGAGATTACATGGAATGCTAGCTTAACAGTCTGTCCATTTCTGGACATTCACATCTTTAAGGATCCCAAGGACCCATATAAGATCCATTTTAAACTGTATTGGAAGGCTAGAAACCATAGGGAACAAATAAGTTGGATCTCTCACCACCCTTTTGATGTTAAAAGGGGTACATTCCTTGGTGAGATGTCAAGGTTGGCTGTGTTGTGTAGTTCACGAGAATACTACAATGACTCTCTGTATGAATTACAGGGTTTGTACAGAGCACACAGTTACCCTTCTGGGCTGTTAAACTCTTGGACTAAGACCCATATACTAGATAAATGGGAAAAATGATATAGTTCACTTACACCTAGTGTAGATGATGGAGAGAAAGTGACATTTGTCATCTTGAAATCCGAGTTTAACCCAGTACTTAATTATTTCCAAGCTAAGGAACTTAGTGATACCATTGTATCATTGTGGCGGGACTCTATGGAGAAATGGACTTGCAGTGTTATACCCAGTATGTATACTTCTACAGGAGGATCTGGGCATAACAATATGTGCAGTTTCATCAAGGATACCCTCATGGCCAGCACCTTCATTTATGATGTTACCTCCCAAAAGGGCAGTGATGGAGACCAAGGAGATGCAGGACCCAGAAGGTTACCCAATGTAACCAAACTAAATTTGATGATGTGAGCAAAATGGCTTATATCGCAAAAAAGAACAAGGAATCTGTTCAATCTTGTGAATGTCTGGAAACGCATGGTATTAACTAGTTTAGATCAAGATCTGTTTGATGATCTTAACAAGTATAGACCTCAGGGTGGCCACCCAGAATCTCCGGAATCTGGTCATGACCTTTACTGGGAAGAGGTAGTCCCAGACCTGGACTCCCTGCTTGGCAAATGTCAAGCTCTGGCAGAACCTGAAATGGTTCCTGCTAGGAAGCGACTGGCAGTTTCTACTGTCAGACAAGAGGCTTCTCAAGGCAAGTCTTCTGCTTGGGGAAGGTGGGCTGGTTGAAGGACTGGCCCATTGGAACCACTACAAAGAGAGGGACCGCTCACGCATTATTTTCCCTGCAGTAACACTAAGGGGAAGCGTAAGGCTGATGTATAGGTTTCATACCACCTGCACCTTCATCCTTGATCTAATGTCCTTAGTAATACTAGGCTTAATTGTGCACAAATCAATTATCACTCATTCGGTTGGAGCCATTAATGAGTTATAGGGTTGAAATGACCTTGTATAGTGTTCCCTAAACCTTAAACCCATGAGTCATTCCATTTAGCCTGATACCAGGCATATTTGATTTGTGTAAACTAATAATTATATGTTGTGTCTCTTAGTAAAACCCTAAGAGCCCTATTGGTAACAAACCCATTGTACTGATGACCCACATGACCATGTCTGACCATCCATGTGGGCTGCTCATCTGTTGTGATAGGTCTATGTATGTTTACCACTTAGAGCTTTGCTCTAAGTGGGGGACTACAGTGTCTGATATGCGAGTAACACTCAATTGTCAGTTGTGACATGGCACAATACCAATATGGTAGGTCTGCTGAACCATTTGGTCTGACAGGTTAACTGGTCCAGTGGCTGTGTTCATGGTCGAGTTATCCGATGATTTGTCAGCATCCCACAGGACAATCGGGGTTATCAGATGACTCCCATGCACAGACCAACACAACAGCAATTTCACCTTTTGAAGCCAGCCCAGGGTAAACCTGCCCTGAATGACTGGCCAGGTACATATTCACCAGGGGAAGTCTGATGAGCCCTAGCAAAACTTGCCCCCTGACTGCCATCAGTGGAGCGAGTTACTTCCCTAGGATCCACCTGTGACACAAGCTCCGCAATTGCTTCGCGATTGCTCCACTGCCCTAAACCCTAAGGAGAGAAGAGAATGTAGATTGATGGAGAAACTACAGGGTTTATATACATCTTTCTACTGTGTCTGTGTCAGTGTTATTATGATATACTGACTGAGCATTTGTATAGCATGACTGAGGAAATGTATTGAGCTTAGCAATGCACAGTCATTGCTGTGTGGAAAGCTGTGCTTCACACAGCTTTCCACAGTTGCCATGTGAATACATGAGGCAGCTTTATTGTTCAGAGTTCTGTCCCATTGAACTCTATAATATCTGTCTAGATATAAATACAATGAACTTATATAATCATAGATTATTAGATAATACTGATAAGATATGATAACAATTGAGATTGGACAGATCCGAGATGTTTTCCCATGATATGAAAGACATTTGTCAACATTTGTTTCAACACACCCAAGCACAGTAAAGATACAAGGCAGGCCACAACAAGATGTATCCTGTTCATGTCATGACTCAGATGCTGCTGAGTCTGAGGAGTCTGGGAGTGATTTTGTACAGGATGAAAGTGTCAGCAGTGAGAAGAGTGAGGAAGAGAGTGAGGAAGAGAGCACTGGCAAAGATGAGAGTGAGATAGAGAGTGGGGATAAGCCAGTTAAGAAAGTTGTGAGTTCTTTCATAGCTAACTCTTGACTAAATTGAAGTAAAAGCAGGGACTTGAGAAGGGAGAGGAAGGCAGTGATGAATCTGTTGAAAAGGAGAAGGGGGAAACTGTGAGTACCATTAGTAGCACCTTTGACTAGCTGTTAAATATAAGCAGGATCTTGGAGATGTTGAAGAGATGGATGAAGAGGAGTGTTAGGACTAACCCCAACAACCCCTAGGCTTCCAGAGATGAGATAGAGAGGAGGCAAGAAAAGAGAAGTAGATTGCTGGAGGGCAAACTACCTAGAGTCTTAGGAACTTGCTACTACAAGAGACACTACTTATATACTGCTACCCTTGGTCCGTGTGCAGCAACCCTAAGCCCTAAAGGCTGTGGTGCACAGCAACGATCTAGGCCTTAATGATGTACCTACACCTAGCCCCTTCTCTAGACCAATCCAGACTTGTCCGTCCTGTTGGTAACCCTAACCTCCAGAGTCTTCACAGCCGCTCACTGACTCACCCTTGGGCGTCCTAACATAGGGGTGGTGCCGTCCTGCCTTAAGTAGTATCTCCCCATAGAAGCCCCAGATAAATAAGTAAAAATAAGGAAAATAATGAGAAAAATCCGATGATCGTAACATATCCCTTTCCTCAAGACTTCGCATCCTGAGAAGTCGACACCACGCGGAATACTTGCATGGCTCCAGTGTTCGAAGCTTTCTTGGGGGAATCAAGCACGGGTGTAACCATCCCACCATGCTCAAGATTTCTTGAGAATGCCCCTGACGGATCCAATTCTTCATATATCGGTCTTTGATTTCCCTTCCACCTCTGCCAATTCTGTTCCAGTTTTTCCAGGTAGTCGTGTTCAAAATGGCCATCCTCCCATCCAAACAATCGTTTGGGCACCTTATCTTGTGTCAAGTTCTTGTAGGGTCGATAAATCATTTCCCATGCCTTGCGTGGTGCACCCGGTGATAAGCCTACTCCGGCACTGCAAGAGCACAGGCCAAATGAGTAGGGGGCTGGGGCAGGTCCTGGAATATTCCCGACACCTCCAGTGGGTGCGGCAAAGCGTTCGGCGGGCGCTGTGTGACGCTGTGACGCTGTGATGATAGCTGGATGCCTGTGACATAGTACAAAAGTCCAACCGAGACAAAAAGACAACCAGGAAGGCCAAAACGAAGGGAATTATCGGGGGAGGAGTAGGGTATTCATTCCTATAGTGACTACTTGTGACAATGTAACTATCCACCAGCTGACTAAGCAGTGGCTATGCTATCTCCATCCAATGCTGAGCCAAAGCTCATCATCCCCATCCAACTTAAAGATTTGACCATCCTTGGTCAACAACATGCCAAATACCACAGATTGGTGAAGTTTGGTGACAACTGAACTTGGGCAGACAGCTGCTGAGATGTCGTAAACTGGGCGTGAAGAAACGTCGATAATTCTGATGTACATGTGCAGACTTGACGAAGGGCGGTTATCTGGCCACGGTGGCGGATAAGCGCTGAGATGTCAAAAAGTGGGCACCGGTGGAAAAACGTGGAAAAAACGGTTGCGCAGACTTTACGAGGGGCAGCTGTGTGCAAACTGGTGGCAGCGGTCATAAACGAAGCAGCATCGATGGCTGCATGATGTTGAAAAGGTGGGACAGGCAAATGAAGGGCAGTGGTGTTGAGATGTGGGTGCAGGTGTACTGAACAAGTCACAGTTGGCCGGTAGTCGATAGCGGAATACTCTGAGGTAGGTCGTAGGGGTCATAAACGAAGGTGGATTTGGTGATTGCAGGTGTCGGAAATGGCAGCGTCAGTGAGACGAATGTGATCGGGGGGCATAGCTGTCGGAAAGTGGGCGCTTTGTGGTGTATGATGGGTGCTCGTCACAAGACTGGTCCTATAAGTCATAATAACGGTGTGGCGAATGTCGGATGGGTGCCAAACGAAGGTGGACATGGGCTGTTGGCATCGGAAACAGCAGCGTCGGTGAAACGAAGGTGATTGGAGGGCACCAGCATCGGAAACTGGGCGCGTCACGGTGTATAGTGGGCGTTCGTCACAAGACTTGTCGCAAAAGTCATAAAATAGGTGCGGCGAACGTTGGAGGGGTGCAGATAGGCATCAGAACAGCAGCGCCAGCGAAACGAACACGATTGGGGGGGCATAGACGTTGGAAAGTGGGCGCATCACGGTTTAAAGCAGGTGTTCATCACAGGACAAGTCGTAGAAGTCGTCATAAAGGTGTGTCAAACGTCGGATGGGCGCAGATATCGAAAACGAATCCAAACGAGGCTAGGAGGGGCTCGTCAAGCAAGGGTGTTGGCGTAATTTTCCTATTTTGAAGCCCCTGCGGTGGTCACCATTATGATAAGCCTACTCCGGCACTGCAAGAGCACAGGCCAAATGAGTAGGGGGCTGGGGCAGGTCCTGGAATATTCCCGACACCTCCAGTGGGTGCGGCGAAGCGTTCGGCGGGCGCTGTGTGACGCTGTGATGCTGTGATGATAGCTGGATGCCTGTGACGTAGTACGAAAGTCCAACCGAGACAAAAAGACAACCAGGAAGGCCAAAATGAAGGGAATTATCGGGGGAGGAGTAGGGTATTCATTCCTATAGTGACTACTTGTGACAATGTAACTATCCACCAGCTGACTAAGCAGTGGCTATGCTATCTCCATCCAATGCTGAGCCAAAGCTCATCACTGGGTTTCATTTGTGGAACTTCTTTATTTCATCCTGTGTGTTGGACAAATTCTCCACGGGTTCCCAGGTAGACTCTTCAACCGGGTAATGCTTCCATTTGACGAGGTATTCCAATCATCCACTGCCACAACCACTGACTTGACTATCCAAGACCTCTTCCACTTCGTATTCATCGTCAGTGGATTCCTTGGTCATTTGAGCTTCCTTACATTGGGTGGCCTTTTTGTGCTGTCGGGGGAAGGTAGGTGCATGATATGGTTTGAGCAAGATCTCGTTGAACACATTGTAGACCTTCCATGACACAGGAATTTTGAGTTTGTAAGTGGACTCGCCCACTTTCTCCACTACCTCCAGAGGGCCTATGAACTTCCTGTCCAACTTCTTTGTCACTCGGATGGTGGGTAGATGCTCGGTACTGAGGTATACCTTATCACCGGGTTGATACTGGTGCGCAGCCTGTCGATTGCTGTCCCATTGTTTCTTCATTGCCGTCGCAGTTTTCTCCAATGCTACCCTTGCCTTTTCATGGGCGTCTTCTACCTGCTTGGCTAGTTCCTCTACAGTGAGTACCTTGGGTTTGTATGTTGGATTTAGGCCTTTGTTCGGGTGGCAGCCATAGTTCATGAAGAACGGGGAGTATCCTGTTGACGAGTGGACTCGGTCATTGTGGCAAAACTGAGCCACGGTGAGCCAATCGCTCCAGTTGTCTTGGCAGTGATTGACAAACATGGTGAGGAATTCCTTGACCTCCTGGTTAACACGCTCGGTCTGGCCATCAGTCTGTGGGTGATATGCAGTTGACCTGTTTGGTTGAATTCCCAACATCCCATATAGGTCGTCCATGAACTTGGATGTGAATTGCAGTCCTCAATCACTGATGACTTTCTTTGGAAGTCTGTGTTCCCAAAAAATGTTGTCTCGGAATAACACCGCTACTCCTTGCAATGTGATTGATGAAGTTGTTGGCAAGAAATAAGATTTCTTTGAGAACCAGTCTACTACTACCATGATCATGTCGTTCCCTTTGGATTCCGGTAATGGCCCCATAAGATCTACTGATATCACTTCCCATGGTTTGCTAGGGACTTCGTTTGGGATTAGTGGGGCCGCCCTTGGTTGTCGGTCCGGTTTGGCTCGTTGGCATGTCTCGCATCCTTGTGTGTATTCTTCGATGTCTTGTTTCATGTTGGGCCACCAGTAGTTCCTTGTCAATAATTCCAATGTCTTCATCACACCAGGGTGTCCCCACGAGTGATGAATCTGGATGAGATTCTCCCTGATCCCTCAAACAGTTGGCATGTATACGTGCTCCTTCCATGTAACCAGGCCATTTTCTTGTTTGTATTCCGGGTTTCTTTCTGCCAGGCCTTTCTTAACCTGGGTCTCGTAGTGTCTAGGGGTCCCGAAGTTCAGTTCTGAACTTCGGTTCGAACCAGAACCGGCAGAACCGAACCGATGGTTCGGGTTCAGTTCTGGTTCTGGTTCAGGCAATGGGTGTTGGTTCTGGTTCTGGTTCGGGCAGCTACCAGGATTCAAGAACTGGTTCTGAACCAGAACTGAACCAGAACTGAACTTCCCAAACCAATTGTGTGTGAGGCTGGAGGCATTCCAGCTGCATCACATTGAATTACACTGTCAGGTACATTTTTCATAGCATTTCCACACATGGACACATCAAAACAGTATATTTTCCAAAAATTTCCCATGGTTCAGAGAGTCAGAATCATGACTTTGTATTAGCCCTGCCTATACTTTTGCTGAAGTTCAATTCTGAACCATGGTTCAAACCTACTATACACAAATTCCTATCATTGCACAGTATATTCCATGGATGTCACTGTTACAATTATGCACACTTTTCATTTTCTTATGTCAGCACCTGCCCCTCCTGGTGCTTATGCAATCTCTTCTATTTCTACATGCTTATGCAATGTCATGCAACATTTGTTGTGACTCTATTTTTACCTATGCAACATGCCTACCTTCATTCTGTCATACTAACATCACTATGACCTCACTCATGATGCATTATGATGTCTACTACCATACCTATGACATTCTTTACCTTTTACAGACAGCAGGTTTATGTATAAATAGCAGAGTTTGTTGTAGGTTGAACCTTAAGTTTGACTTAGCTTGTATAAACCTTATAACTTGCTGCAAAGCTTGTTAGTAAGCACAAGTTAATCTCTGGCAACCTTAACAGGTTGTGGTGAGATCTCAAGTCATAGTTCATGTGCTCTCACCTATAATCATCTTCTCAAACCTGAGTCTTGCCTTATAGGCTCAGTGATGTCTACCCACTTGTATTTGCCAGGCTTACTTCATTGCCATCATCTTGGACAATCCTTGTGGCATTACATCATTGGGTAGATTGACAGACAACTTGATCATCATAACAGTCACATGACTTACTGATTGTTCCCACAGTTCAGGAAGTGAGAATTATGACATTAATTTGTTTGTAGCGATTGCCAGTGGTTCAGTTGCTTGCTGCTCACTTATCTGCAGCCTACCTGGCTTGCCACCTGCAAATCAACTGCTTGCTGCAGTATATATGCTTTTATAAAGCCTCCTGTGAGTGTGGCACTGCTGTATAGTAATGGGGATGCAATTTAAGCTTGTTTTTTTGCTCTAATTTCCAAAAATGGAATTTTCCCACGGTTCTTCGGTTCGAACCCGAACTGAACCTGAACTGAACTAACAGAACCAGTTCAAGTAGGTTCAGGTTCAGTTCAGGTTCAGTTCAGGCAAGTACTAGTCAGTTCAGGTTCAGGTTCAGCCAAAAATGACCCTGAACTGAACTGAACTGAACTTCGGGAGCCCTAGTAGTGTCATGGTGCTAAGGTCGCTATCTCTTTCACAATGTCCTCTAGTGCCCTGTCATCATCATATACTCATACAAACAACTCCTCCTTGAGTAAGATCACTCCCTCATTGTCGTTAGTTCTGCGCTCATGCCCTGTGCATCGTGATAGAATGTCAGCTTTGGAGTTTGATTTGCCCGATCTGTGTTTTATTACAAAGTTGTAATCTTGAAGTTCCGTAACCCAACGTGCCTGTCTTCGGTTCAGATTCTGCACTTTCCAAAAATATGTAAGGTTCTGGTGGTCTGTCAATACTTCTACTGTTTGCTTTGCGCCTTTCAGGTAGTGAGACCATTCATAAAAGGCATGCATGATGGCCAGCATTTCCTTGTCATATATCTCGTAATTCCGTTCTGCATCATTCAATGATCTCGAAATGAATGCCACTGGTTTCCATGACTCATCCTTGCACTGTTGGGATAGAATACCGCCGATGGCAAAGTCCGATGCATCTACTTCAATTCAAAATTGTCCTTCATCATCTGGGATCTTCAGTACGACCTCCCTTCCCACAAGCTCTTTCAGTCCCTGAAAGGCCACCAATTGCATGGAGGTCCAGTGCCATTCTGCCTTCCCCATCAGTAAAGTTAACAGTTTGGCCATTTTCACAAATCCCTCCACAAATCTTTGATAGAAGTTGATAAAACCTAGGAACTGTTGAAGCTCGCACTTATTCAGTGGTTCGGGCCACTCTGTTATGGCTTTGATTTTTCCGGGTTCCATGCTTATCGAATTGTGGCTTATGACTAGTCCCAAGAACTCGATTTGGTCTTTATCAAACCAGCATTTCTCTGGTTTCAGGGACAATTTGTGTTCCTCCAGTTTCGCAAGGATTCGGTTCACGTGCCCTTGATGGTCTTTTTGGTTTTTTGAGAATACCAGGATATCGTCCATGAAGATGACTACCCATCCTTCCACTATCTCCACTCAAAAGATGTCATTCATCATAGTTTGGAAAGTGGCTGGTGAGTTTGTGAGACCAAAGAACATTACTAGCAGTTTGAATAAACCCCTATTGGTTCTGAATGCTGCTTTCCATTCATCTCCTTCCTTGATTTGAATGTTATTATAACCCCAGCAAATGTCCATTTTGGAGAAGACCTTGGCTTGAGACAACTGATCCACCAGTTCTCCTATCAATGGTAGTGGGTACCGGTTTTTTACTGTCATCTCATTCAGTTTGCAGTAGTCCTGTACCGGTCTTAACTTCCTGTCTTTCTTTTTGACAAAAAAGAAAGGTGACGCCATTGGAGATTTGCTTGGTTGTATCCGTCCGGTGTCTAGGTTTTCCTTAAGAAATTCGTCTAGCTGTTCCTGTTCCAGGTGACTTAGTGGGTAGATTTTACAATCGACTGGATTGGCACCTGGGATCAATTCGATTGCATGATCCCAGGGTCTTCAGGGCGGGAGTTTGTCGAAGGTTTCCTTTGTGAATACCTTCTGGTGTCTTAAGTAGTGCGCTGGTACAATCTCTTCTAAGGTTCTCTTCCTGGCCTTTTTGTGTTCCTTCGCCACTATATCCATGGTGACTGATCGTGCTTTTAACTCTGGTTCTCCTATATGAATAGCGAGTAACCGGTCTCCTTCTTCTAGTGGTTCCATGGGGTCTACTTCGTCCTCTGGTTCTCGTACCTCAGATGTGTTCCAACAAGTGCCCGGGCATCAGTTGAAGTTTAACTCTTTCCGTTTCCAATTGATAGATGGGTTATGATGCTGCAACCAATCATGTCCTAGGAATAGGTCAGTTTTTCCTAATTGTGCCACCCCGCACTCGATTACCTCTTCATGGTCCCCTATTCTCAGTTTGAATTGGACCATGTATTCCAAGCTGCCCATCGAGTTTCTTGTGCCATCCGCATTATACACTGGTACCAGTTTAATCAACTTTCATTTGTTAAACTTGTGTCGTTCCACAAAGTCCAGACTGGCACACAATTGTGTGCATCCACTGTCTAACAGTGCCGTTACGTTAACCGTCGTTCCTGTATCCATGGCTGTGATTACTCCTTTTACGTCCATTTCCTGTCATCCAAAGGTTTTTACAACCTTTCTTTGCAAGTGCGTGAGATTCCACATTGTGTCTGCTTCAGTCATTTGGTTTAGGTCTTTTAGTAATTTTTCGTCTATTTCCTGCTCCCTACTGTTGTGTACCCATAGTCGCAGACATTCTAATGCTGTTTTAGTATCCTGTTGCCAAATTCGTCTTAGGACCCAAGGTTCAGTCCATACTTGGAGACGTTTTCCTTTTACGCTCGTTGTAAAGTTCCTCACATGATGTATTTGACGAGAGCATTCGTATGGAATTTCCGGGAGTTCTACTCCTGACTCCCTATATACATGTGTATTGTCCAAGGTACTATTACAGGCCAATAGAGCAGAGCGCTCGTCTATTGGCTTTCTCCAAAACCCTGTTCCTTTCCGAAGTCCTTCCATTGCTCCTCCGTGAGCTCTCCCAATCTTAACTCCCACATACATCCCTTTCCCTTCCATTTGGATTTCCTGGGCTCAGGGCAGTCTTGTGCGAAGTGGCCTGGCTTGGCGCAGTTGTAGCAGTTTCCTCTGGTTTGCTTTGACTTGTCTACATCCATGGCATCTGGGTCTCACTTTGAAGATGAAGCGGTCAGCGGTGCTGCGAACTGGTACTGGGTGGGTTTGTTATCTTTTGGTAACTTTTCCCGATATTTGTTTGTTCGTCTATCTGCGCCGTACGCCTCCTGAGCTTGGTGGTATGCCCTAGCCAACTGGATTGCTCGTTCCTGGATGTTTGCTAGGGACGCGTCTTCTTTAAGATTTCCATGTTGTATTAAATCCCTGCCGAGTGCCGGATTAATATGCGCCAGGAATTGTGCAGTTAATGTGGCATTGTTCCATTCAACGAGTGGTGATAGTGCATTAAACTGGATGCAGTAATCCTCGATTGGGCTGGCCCCTTGTTTGAGTGCAATCAAGGAGTCAATGGCCTTTTGTTTTGTTTCAGTGGACATAAAGAACTTGTGCATTTGTTCTTTAAAGTCAGCCCAGTTGTTGAACGGAAACTTCTTTGTCAGCGGCTCGCATAGCCAGTCAAGTCCATCTCCTAATCGCCCATTGTTGAGTTCCTGCCAAGAGATATTTTTGCTCCAAGCCTCTTCTGCTTGTTTGGTCTTGTATTCCTGTTGTGCGTCTTGCACTGCCCTGAGTTTAACCCCCACCCAATCCCCTGCTCGATTATCCTTGCCTTTTCAGATTCGATATAGACAGATCGAGATCTTCCTTTCCAATGCTGTTTCCCGTGATAGTTGGAAGTAGGTCTCCATTTGTCTTACCCAAGCATCTACCATTTGGGGATCTCCTTCATAGTGGTCCGGTAGCTCTAATTTGGTAGTCAGTGATGGGACTATTGGGTTGGCCCAACGATATTCGTTGATTATGTCCGCTATCGATTGAGCCGTTGCTGTAGCTGCTTCTACTCATCTTTGTCCCTGCTGATAAATTGCATCGTTCCGGGCTGCCACCTGTACTGGAGTTCCCATGGTTTCTGTAAGCGGTTCGATGGTGTCCTCCTGGAATGTTTGGTAGCCCAGTAGTGCTTGCATGAGGTGGGTAATCATATCCACCATGGCGCGGAACGCGCTAGCCCCTACTCGATGATAGCTGAACCCTTGGTGCATCAGAGTTCTCATCTGACTCCATCCCTTGACTGCTCTGACCATTCTTTCTACGTGCCAGATGCTTGGGTTTCCATAAGAAGCTCGGACCTTTGCACAGACTTCTCGATCTCAAAGGCTGTCATCGAAGTTCCAGATTTCCTGGATTTGTGGGAACGTGGGCCAGTTGTATGCAGACCAATACTGCCATTTGAAGAGGATCAGGTAACAGTATCCTTCCTTATCTGGATGGAACTTCTGTTCGGGAAGACTTTGCATTGGGTATGGATAGGGGAGATCAAATGCATTCTGGACCATTCACTGCCAGTTGTTGATTTCCATGCATTGATGATCGTGGAACCCCTTGTTCCATTCTCCCTGCATTGGCCTGGGTCCTAACCAGTCCTCCATATGTTGAACCACTCCGCCGTGCCATGTCCAGTCACTGCCTGCTGTTCGGACTGTTGCCTTACTTTGCTCTGGGTCTGCCAGGACTGCCCACGCATAAGAGAGTTTGTGGGCCCTTTGGGCGCATTTCTCCTTTTGGTAGTCCTTCAGGTCACTGACAATGTCATCAATGATTTGGGTTTTGGTCTTCAGTGGCGGAGTTGGTGCTCGAAGTTCTTTCCCGAACTTCCTTATGATTTCCTGATGGGGTCACGATGGCGGTATCCCATGGGAAGTTCCATGCAGTGCTAATGAGGGCGGTGGAGTGGCCTTCCTTTTGCCTTTGTCCTTTTTTGGTTTGTTACTATCTCCGCCGAACCGTGCTGGTGGGTTGAAGGTCATGAGTCTTGCAATTTGTTCTAGGTCTTTCCAGGTATAGGAGTCATCCTCCCGTGGTTGGATCATTTCTTTTTCTAATATGTGGAACCAATCACGTTTGATGTTGTCCTGGATTCCGAATGTGACCAAAGTATCCCTGAGCTCTGGCTCCCATGAGATAATGTCCATGAGAGTTGGCCATAGTGGCCAATCGTACTCGCCGTAGAACTCCTTTTTAAACAAGTACATGTAGCAGTACCCACTCTTTCGGTATGGAGTTTCTCCTGTGATTAATCTCAGGTTTCCCCCTGGTAATCATGGTTCCCGTTGCTTTGGTTCCCATTCCTTAACCCAGTCCAGTTCGCCTAACTGTTTTAGGAACATATCCATATGGAGTAATTTTTCAATTCCCAGTCCTCGGATGGTTTGGAATTCTGCGGGTCTTGGTGGATTCGGTAGTCGGAACTTTATTTTGGCGTGCAGGTAAGGGTCATATTGTACCCCATTGAGGCATTCCTCATTTTCTTTGAAACGCTGTGTCCTTGCGTAAGCCCCTGGCTTTATGTTTCTGTTTTGGGCATGCATGAGGGCGTTCCAGTCCTCTGGTTCGATGATCATTCCTTTGCTCGGGTATAATTCTGTGACGACCATGAGATGATCCTGGATCATCTCGTCTCCTTTGTATTTGCAATATTTTCTTATCGCTTCCTTGGCGTTATGTGTCCACATGAGCCACTGGTTGTATTTTGATGCGATCAGCACCAAGTAAACCAGGTGACTCCAGTTGCCATTGTATTCCATACTGAGAAGGTTCTCTAGAACCTTCCAGTCTTTCTCTGCCCAATCTAGGGCTCTCTGGGCTCAAACGGCTGCTCGACGCATTCGTCGCATCTCCAACAGGTCTGCCCAAGCAGCCTCCTGCTCTTCACGTTGTTCGCAGTCTAATTGGTCCAGCAGCCTTTGGACCTCATCATGTTGCTGCTTTTCCTCCCTGCGGCAGTGTTTCTGCCATAACCGAACATGGTTATTGTATTTCCTGATGTAGGTATCGCTGATGAATGTCAGCGTGCGTGTGGTAATGGTAGTGTCAGTAGCCCAGTCCGCTGAGAAGATTGCACCAATTTCCTCTAGTGTCGCCTGGGCATAAGGTAAAACGTAATTGAATTCGCAGATCATTTTGGGAGGTGTCGGGGGGTGTGAGTAGTGTGGTTAATTCTTCAACCGGCTCTGTTCTATCTCCAATGGCAGTCGGTCTGTTCTTTTCTGCAGTCGCCTAGTTACTGCGCAGCTGCACAGGTTGTCATCTGTTCTCTCATCTCTTCGTGCTTTCCTTCGCACGAGGTTGGTTCAATCAGGTCAATAATGCACCCCGACTTGAATCTTCAATTTAATTCTGTCACTTGCCAATACAAAGCTAAAGCGCCTGGGATTTCACCCTACAGATTGATGAGATCTGAAACAGGACTTTCGGCCCCTTCCTACACTCGCAATGTACTGGTTGTTTTGCTCGTTCCTGAGCTTTTCTGCAGAAATCGGTGTAAGCTGTTCACCAGTGCCTGCCCACACTTTCAACAACACACGCCTTACTCTCGTCCAACTTCTGTTGTGTAGACAGTAGGGATGGATTACCCCGTAGTCACCAGTGCGACCTGATGAGACTATCTGTTGTCGTGGTCATAGTCGTCAGACTCCTCGAGGCTGTCAACAGTGGCGTTGAGACAGATGGTTTCTTCGTGGACCTCTTTGTCGCTGTGAGCCACAATGAGCAAGACGTGCTCGGCGCTGTAGCAGACAACAAAGGGTAGGGGTAGAAAGACTCTAGGTTATGTTAGGACTAACCCCAACAACCCCTAGGCTTCCAGAGATGAGATAGAGAGGAGGCAAGAAAAGAGAAGTAGATTGCTGGAGGGCAAACTACCTAGAGTCTTAGGAACTTGCTACTACAAGAGACACTACTTATATACTGCTACCCTTGGTCCGTGTGCAGCAACCCTAAGCCCTAAAGGCTGTGGTGTGCAGCAACGATCTAGGCCTTAATGATGTACCTACACCTAGCCCCTTCTCTAGACTGATCCAGACTTGTCCGTCCTGTTAGTAACCCTAACCTCCAGAGTCTTCACAGCCGCTGGCTGACTCACCCTTGGGCGTCCTAACATAGGGGTGGTGCCGTCCTGCCTTAAGTAGTATCTCCCCGTAGAAGCCCCAGATAAATAAGTAAAAATAAGGAAAATAATGAGAAAAATCCGATGATCGTAACAAGGAGGGGCTGGAATATATTGATGCGACAGAGAATACAAAAGTAATGTGCATTGTCATATTCCAAGTTATACACAACTAAAATACATTTGGACAACTAGTCCCCAGATAATTCAACAGGATTGGTGAGTAATGTATTACTCAATCATAAACTAGCTTACAATGAATTTCTAGGATGTTCCTGGAAATACCTTTGAAGATAATGGTAATTGTATTTCTGCTTTACTACAGCCCAAGCTGACTTTATCAGACATTCACATGGGTAGCCCTCCCCCCTTACATGGCTCCTCATCCACATCAGCTGGAGTTTTACATGGCAGAGCTTATGGAAATGTGTTCAATATGGCTGATGCAGATAAACCCATGGAGACAGATATTGGGGCAATGATTGGGAAAGTCAGGATATATAATACTGGAGAAGATCCTTCTTCTGTGAAGCCTCACATGACCATCAAAGCTGAAGTGAACCAAAATGAGGTGGCTTTATTGTTCAGAGTTCTGTCCCATTAAACTCTATAATATCTGTCTAGATATAAATACAATGAACTTATATAATCATAGATTATTAGATAATACTGATAAGATATGATAACGATCGAGATCGGATAGATCCGAGATGTTTTCCCACGATACGAAAGACATTCGTCAACGCTCGTTTCAACACATCATTGTGCTACTTCGACACAGAGGCATGCCACAGCATGGGCTGTCTTACGTCGACAAGCAACTTTATTAAGTGGCGACCATTGCTATTCATTGTTGTTGTCGAAACATCATTTTACTCGTCCATTATGCGACCGAGACGTACAGCAAATCATTCCGCATCATTACTCTGTATCGACCCTCCATCCTCCTCGCCCTCCACAGGCTCATGGGGTGGCATCTTATAACACATCAGAAAGTTCGCAGTCATTAAACTCGACGTGCATACCGTAATAGTAACATTCGCTGCTAAGAGGTCTACATTGGACCACCCAACGTATATCACCGGATGTGCCCTCGGGAAGGACAGGTTTTTAAAACCTTCCGCAACACCCTTGACCACAGCAGCATCGTTGCCAATGAACACCATTCTCCATGAAACATCCTTCAAATGATTAGGCAGGGAAGAGCGTAGCTTCTGTAAACCCGCGAGCGGTGATGTATGGTTGGGACTGATGGTCACTTGAAAGACGTAGACCACATCATCAAGTACGTATGCACTATCGATGCCAGGAGTATTCCTGGGCGCAACCCAAAAATACGGGGGTGTCCCTTCCTTGAGTGCGGCCAAAGTCGACGGAATGAGCTTTTGCTCCGCTGTAAGATCAGAGGATTCGGGTGGCCCTTTCACCCAATTGCAAGTTATGGGTCTCGCCGCAGCAAAGTAGTTGTGAAACAACATTTCGTAAATGCAACCAGCGGCCGCACGCGTGTCATTTGATTGGCTCAACGCATGGAAGAAACTTAGCTTGACATTAGTGTTGTGCTGTTGGAGCGCTTGCCCTAGGAGCCGGCAAAGGGTTGGTGTTGGCACGAAAGCACAGGGGACCATACGACGAGATCCTGAGCCCTCTGGCTTACAGAAAAAAACTTGCGATGGTGCCTCCTCGAGATTCTTCTTTATTATCGAAGATATGATTTCAGGGCATGCTGCGACAGCCTCATGTGCAAGCCGCTTGTACCGGTCTTTGATCGTCTCGTCCGTTAGTTTTTGGAGTTGCAACAAAGTTCGAGGAACGCCACCCCATTCCCGTGCGAGAAAAGACATGCGCTCGTTACCAAGTCCCATCAGCTTGCTGGTCTGCTCGTCAGATATCGCCCGAAATGACAGGGTACAAGCCGCTTACGCAAGGCTCTCAATCTCTGCCGTGGACCAAATATCCATGACATAACACTCAGCACCGGCATCCTTGCTCCATGCCTTCCATCGGCTCCGTTTGGGAGAGGTTGCTTGGATGGTTTGGACAAGATTGGATTGAGTATAGAATACCGGCGGGGGACGCTCGACTTCGATACTTGAGTCAGAGAGTGCCAACACTGGGCCATACGACACAAGTGACCCTCGATCGGAGTGAATAGTCACTGTGTTTCTGAACACAGCATATTGCCCGTAGCAATGCTGATCTTGCCACGCAACAGTACGTTGTTGCCCGAGACGTTCGACGAGCGCGTAGATGAGGAAGAGCGATTTACCTGGAGGCACAGAGCTGGGATCAAAACACATGCACCTGACAATATCAATGACTTACCGATGCCAGGTTGCCCCGTAACGTATGCGCCTCGATTATAGCACTCATTTGTCTCCAACTCATGCAGTGCGGTGCGATACTCCTCTCTCACGAGTATCTTGCTAACCTGGGCGTTACTCGTCCCATAAAGAAAACCGAGGGCACTGGTATATCCCTGTAGATCGATGTAATCGGCTCCTGTGGCCGGATCGTGCTTCATGACAGCCTGTGGATTACCCCATACTGCACTCGCAAAGGAATTCAAATTGTCCAGTACATATTGAGTTGGGAGATGGACTCCAGCTGTGGAAGGGATGTGAGTCACAGGTTTTGAAATGAGCAATAGTCGACGGGTTTACACACCGGTCTTTTGACGCTTTGCTTCTGGATCGTCCTCGTGCGCTGGCGAGCGTCGGCGTGCCTGGGAAGCTGATGACGTAGGCGCCAGGATGGTAATAAAATAAAAGAGATCACGAAAATACGTACGTGTAGGCGGGGCTTCCACGATGATATGGAGGTGCTTGCGAGGGGCCGAGGAGAAATGTTCCGATATATCATCAAGAGCGTTTAATTTGACGCTGCCTGGGATCTGCTGTGGGCGTTGAACGTCTCTAAGCTTCGTGCTAGTCTCCGTAGAAGAAATAGGTGGAGATAGCTTCCCGAAAATCAGATGTCATCGACCCGCACAGGGAAGATTCGCCCACCTTCCAGATGTTGAGATCCGAGGCAGCAACGTGGTTGAGGTGGGGGGCCTTCTTCTCCTTGATCAGGTCTTTGAGAATGCTGACATTTTTGTTCTTCGGAATTTCGATAGTAAACAGGTGATTTTGATCATCACCAAGGACGAAGCAGTTGAGTTCGCTGGTCATGATCGAGTGTTGCACGTGTCACATGTCACACTCAGTAAGAATGGATAGTCACCCAAAAGTCATTGGTTATTTTCTGCAGTCAACACCAGTCAAACTCAAGTCATGGACAGTTGCCTAAAAGCCAAGTGTTGAAAACGAACGTTGACGGATGTCTTTCGTATCGTGGGAAAACATCTCGGATCTATCTGATCTCAATTGTTATCATATCTTATCAGTATTATCTAATAATCTATGATTATATAAGTTCATTGTATTTATATCTAGACAGATATTATAGAGTTCAATGGGACTGAATAATAAAGCTGCCTCATGTATTCACATGGTGACTGTGCAAAGCTGTGCTTCACACAGCTTTCCACACAGCAATGACTGCACATTGCTATGCTCAATACATTTGCTCAGTCATGCTATACAAATGCTCAGTCAGCATATCATAATAACGCTGACACAGACACAGTAGATAGACGTATATAAACCTAGTAGTTTCTCTGTCAATCTACATGTTGAAACAAACATTGATGAATGTCTTTCGTATCGTGGGAAAACATCTCGGATCTATCCGATCTCAATCGTTATCATATCTTATCAGTATTATCTAATAATCTATGATTATATAATGTTCATTGTATTTATATCTAGACAGATATTATAGAGTTCGATGGGACAGAACTCTGAACAATAAAGCCGCCTCATGTATTCACATGGTGACTGTGCAAAGCTGTGCTTCACACAGCTTTCCACACAGCAATGACTGCGCATTGCTATGCTCAATACATTTGCTCAGTCATGCTATACAAATGCTCAGTCAGCGTATCATAAAAACGCTGACACAGACATAGTAGATAGACGTATAAATACTCTGTAGTTTCTCCGTCAATCTACATTCTCTTCTCTGCTATCAACCAGTTGAGCCCTAGCTCCTGAGTGACCTACAGCTACACAAGTAAGTGTTTACTTACTTAGCTCTACTATTCCACTGCGCCCGTCGTCGTGCTACTTCGACAGGTTATGGGCCCCGTCTGCTCGCAGACCTGATGGGCGATCGCCTCGATACCGCAGGAGATAAGCGGCTCGACGATGTAGCTGTCGCCGTCAAGGGGACTTCGTTGATCGCTATTTGGTAATGACCAAATAAGGTAATCGGGTTTGTTAGTAGCGCCCTAGTGGCTGTAGATGACTGTATACACCGTTTATGTCCACTAACGTAACCCGGGGAGCTCACCCGAAATATGAGCATGTCCGATCTTGACAGAGATCAGGGCACCACCTGGAGAGGTGTGAAAATAATACTTAGTGTGGCAAACTTGTCCAGCCCCCGGTTTCTGCATTACCTGGGTATATAATAAAACCATAATCTAAGATCCATCGATCATCTCAATCAGATCTGGACCAGTTTGTGGATACTGGTTTATCAACATCCTCCGGATTAAGGGCCATCTTATGATGGATAAAGATCGGATCGGGTTCTGTCCCGTCCCCCAATCAAAAGGCTTCGCGCCCCCCTTTTGGCCGTGAATAATTAAGCGCATATACCAATTTCGGGTTTTCGTCCCGCATTCTCATTAATTAAATAATTATGTAATATTCAGTATAAAGATAGTGCTACAGGGACATTGTTCCCTGTCTATGCATATCAGTGGCAGGCACGAGCTTAGCTTCCTGCTTAGTAATAGGACTGCTCCTTAGCAGCAATAGTACGATTTAAAAATAGTTACATAATGATGGGATATTTACCGCTGTTGGGGAATTTGTTGGAGCCCCAAAGCACTCCTGAAAGGCTGGATCCCTTTCTGGCAATGAAACCGAGAAACCAAAAGCAATCCACGAGTCCCTGTCCCAGGATCCATCTGTTGCGTCCATAACCGGAAGTATCGATGATTAGCGCTAGCATCTATCGTTCCTTAAAAACGATGAGCTAACATATTTTTCAAAGATCTTCAAACCAATCCAAACCAACCTCTCCTCGAATTTATTTTTTGAATTTTCAAATAAATAAATAAATACTTTGATAAACATGTCTTACAACAACTCTGCCGCTTCCTCCGCCTCCACCTCCTCTTCCTCCGGATCTTCCTCCGGAAAATCCTATTCTGGCTCCGCTGCCGGAAAAGCAACTTCCTCTTCCAGTTCGTCCGGAAACAATCAAGCTGGCCCCTCTAAGGGTCACAGAATTACCTACTTCGACGTCGCCCCTGAAATGGCAGAGGAAGAAGCCAAATCGGATCAAGAATCTGATAAACGTGCTTTGTTTGGCCTTGCGGCCAAATACAAAGGCAAACAGGTAATTGCCCAATTTAAATTGGGACAAATTAAAAATTCTAAATTAATTAAAAAGTGCGAAATGGGCGAATCCGCCAACATCATGCGCTCTCCCCGCTCCAATAAAGCGGGATCGAAACTGGCATCGCCGGTTACTAAAGTGAGGACCCCATCCTCGCTTCCTTCTTTACGCACAATCTCTGACTCATCGCACCCACGATCCCCCCCTGTTCAGGTAAAACAGGAGAGGATCACTCCTCCCCTTGATAATGCAGGGATGTTCATCCCTGTTTCATACAAAAAGCATGCTGGCAAGGCACGAGTCACCGGTTCTGGGCCATCGGCCTCGATCGACTCTAAGCTTGCTGACAATCTTCGTCGGCAAGATCAAGAGATGATCACCCAGCACCGGGCAAAAGTGGAGGAGGCCAAACAGAAGGCCATACTTGAGGCACACATTCATCGGCGCACTCAAGAATATAAAAGGAAAATGGCCAGGGAATGTGGACACACGGTCCGCCATGATGAAGCTGTCCAGGCTAAATATAGAAAGCCCAATGCTGTTCCAATCATTGATTGGAACAAAGTCAGGGATGATTATCCCAAGTTGCCGATGGAAGGTGCGCGGCAATTAATTGCCGACCTTAATAATGGCACTTACCGGCCATCAACCCCCTTCCCTCGATTAGGCAACGAGGAAAACAGGACGCCGATTCCTGTTCCTGGCCCTTCCTCAGGGCCAAATTACGCCGCCGTTGCTAAAAACGGTGTGAAGAATGTGCGTGGTCCCCTTCACCTCAAAAAAAGGAATGACCCTAATCAGGCATATTCCTTATCTGTCAAAGAACAAGACAGATGCCACGAACAGTGGCTCAAAACGTTTGGAGCGAGGGTTGTTGCCGAAGCGTCCAAGTGGGAGATTGACCCGCTTCTGGTACAATCCTCTGGGGGAAACCAGAAAGGACAAAAGATGCAGGAGGAAGGTGACAAATGGTCACGAGGGGAAATAAATGAGTGGCGAAAAATAGCCACTGCATTTATGAAATTGGGTGCATTACCCAATAAAATACGTGTAATTAAACAGAGAAGGAGTGATTCCCTTCTCCAAAATAAAAAATTACATGAACTCTATCAAGCGAATGAATTGGTAGAAGATGCCAAAATCATGGTTGCTAGCCATCAACAAAATATAGCTGAGATTTCACAAACAGTGAAAGGAGTTATACAAAACTCCAACACCTTAATCGATAATAATGATCGATTATGTGATGATCTAGATGCAGCTTTAGATCATCTAGATCAATCTCAGCAGGCTAGACAAAATGAGAATAATACTTATTTCAAAAACCAAAGAGAAATGGCACGTGAGATAGGACATCTCAAATTAGAGTTAAAAGGAGCAAAGACACGTGCAATAAATGCGGAGTCTTGGCTAGATTCTGACAAAATAAAGCTGGCTCAAGAAAAGAAAAGAGCCAAAAAGCTGCGTCAGAAACAAAATCGGCTAGATAAAAAAGAAGCCGATAAAATTAACTTCACTGCTCGCTCTAAAGAGCCTAGAACTCGCATACCTAAACATGACGAGTTAAAAGAACTTGGAAATACTGATTTCCAAGATCTCTTATATGGCTCTGAAAATTCCCATTGGGAATTATCAGACGATGAAAATGATACATACCTACAAGCTCAAATTGGTACCCCAATTGAGCATGGTGAAATCATTCCTGTGAAAACAAACAAAAGAAACTTTAAACACACACGAGAGCATCCAGTCTGGAAAAAACCCGGACTCTGCTATTTGGTAGCAATCAAAGATAGAGCGCTATCCAAATATGTGTGGCCGACATATCCTACAGTTAAGGATTTGTCACAATTAAGCCATAAACTCCGAAAGGAGATTGGCTTCAAAATTCACAGGGAAAGCAAATCAAGCTTTCACATCGAGCCTGTAGAAGGTTATAGTTATGGCTGGGCTGATATTGATAAATTAGCCAGAGGCTTTAACTGTAATCTTACAGTAGGAGTGAACAAAAGTGGTGATGTCACCATTCCTACCTTACAAGGTAGAAGCAACTGGGCCACATGGTCCAGGTTGGTTAAAGCTACACTCCAGTCAAAAAGCATGTGGCAGTACGTTGAGGGTACTATTACACATAACCCTTGGCTACCCAGCTACCAAGCTGAGATGGTTAGCACAACTGTCACAGCTGGTCGAGTCCAAGCACTCAACCAAATTTGGAAATTACACCAAGAGTTTCTAGAAAATGATGGAAAGGCAAGGGGAATAATAACCCTAAATCTGCCTAAGTCTTTGGGACACCATATCAAAGACACATCAAAAGAAACTTGGGACGGCCTAACTGAGGCATTTTCCAAAGCTGGAGCTGTAGCAATATTTAACATCTATAAAAAGACAAAAACTTGGGAATTTCCCAAAAACAAAAATCCTGCAGAATCAGTCCAAGAGTTGATGGAACTCTGGGCTGAAATGGCTGCAAATGGCAAATCCTTTGACGACGATTTCCAATTAATGGAAGTCATTGACAGGATGCCAGCTTCCTGGGACTCATTTAAAACCTACATACTCCTAAAAATGGTAGTAGGAACAACCAAACTTAAAGATCTCCTACCAGAGATTGAAAATGAGTACCAATGTCACAAAGGCGACAAGGAAGAGCAGTCTGCAAATTTTGTAGCAAGGGGGAGCAAATCCTATAAAGGCAAAAAACCTTTTAACTCTGGGTTCAAACCCAAAGTAAATTTGCCTAAAGGGAAATATACCCAGCCAAATGCACAGGCAGGTCCCAGTAATAGACCAGCCTATGTACCCCCTGGCAACAGAACAGGATCAAATTGGGAGCGTAATAAGAAAAATCATGCTAATAAGCAAAAGAAATTAAATCTTTTGGCTAAAGCTGTGAATGCTCCTGGGGATCTTTCAAGAAAAGAAAAAGCGGATCTTAAGAAATTCGCTAATATGGCTATAACAGAAAGCCATAAAATGGATGTGGATGTTCCTCAAAACTCTTCTTCACTTGCTGATAGAATCAGCATAAACAAAGTCGATCCTGAGACATTAAAAATTATGAACAGGATCAAAGATCTTAAAGGAAAAGGAAAAGATCTTATCAAAGAAGACTTTGTTACCTGGAAAAATAATCCAATGGATATTCCAGAAGCTCGAATTGATGACAAGAAAGCTCAAATAGAGCTACAAGAAGAAATACATGAGGAACATGTAGAGACAGGTTACTGGGACAACAGATCGTATGTAAATTTCACTAAAAAATATCAAAAAACTGATCATAAATCAGTGACAATGATAACATCGGAGGATACCAAGAAGAATATTATGATAATGACTTCTTCGCAGATGATGGAATGTAACCATCAGAAGAAGGCTTATCATGATATTGGTAAGTCCATAGATAGCAGATGTAAAAATAGCATATTAGCTATTAGTTTAAATAAATCTGCATCAATTTTTAAAAGTGAAAAAATACGTGAGGATTATTGGATAATAGACTCAGGTGCATCTGTGCACATTACAAACGACAAGTCTGACTTTGTAGAGTATAATCCATATCCTGAACCAGAAGAAATCAAAACAGCCAATTCAAAATCAGCTGCAAAGATACTTGGACAAGGGACTATAGTCCTTGAGTTTGAAAACTTAAAGGGACTTAAACATATTGCTAAATTGGAAGTTTGTTACATGCCAAAAGCTTCTCACAAACTTATTTCATCTGGACAATTAAAAATTGGTGGTTACGTTGAGACATCAAACAGTGATCATACAGTGTTTTTGTTCAAAGGAAATGATGTTATAGTTGCTAAACCCAAAAATTGCTTTGAACCGATACACTGGGCTAAAGTAACAATAAAACAAAAATTAAACAAATTGGTGAATCTCGTAGATTTCACTACATGGCATAATAGGATGGCACATGCAAATAAAAATGTAATAAAAAATATGAGCCAACATACAGAAGGTTTTGATGATAAAATCAAAATACCATCTGATAATCCTATTTGTTCTGGATGTGCACAAGGAAAGATGCATAATAAATCTTATCCTATATCACAAACACGTGCAAAACAACCATTAGAGTTGTTACATGCTGACTTGCTAGAATTCCCACAAGAATCTTATCACCATAAAAAATGGTGTTTAATGATTATTGATGACTATTCTTCATATGCCTTTATGGCATTCCTACGAACTAAATCAGAAACATTTGAAAATTTCAAAAACTTTATTACACTGTTTGAGAACCAAACAGGAAGAAAAGTTAAACGTTTCAGATCAGATCGAGGGGGAGAATTTAAGTCTGGAGAATTTGATCAATTCTTAAAACAAAAAGGCATATTACGTGAACAAAGTGCACCATACATCCATCAACAAAATGGATGTGCAGAAAGATTGAATAATACAATCTTAGAAAAAGCAGAAAGTATGCGACTCCATGCCCAATGTCCAAAATCATGGTGGGAGTTTGCTATGAAAAATGCTATTCACACCTATAATTGCACACCATTAAGAAGAACAAAATGGATGATGCCATATGAAAATTTGTATAATAAGAAACCTGATGTTCATTACTTTAAAACATTTGGTTGTCTAGCTTGGGTCTTCGTACCTAAAGAAATTAGACAAAATAAGCTTACTCCAAAAGCAGAGGCCATGACATTCATAGGATATGAAGATGGCTCTAAAGCTTATCAATTCATGAAAAATGATAACTCTATATTTGTTGGAGTTCAATCATTATTTGATGAAACCAAATTTCCTAGAGCAAAACAGAAGGCTTAGAAAATAGACTATTTAATAGTCCACCAGGTATAGAAACAAGGGAGAAAAATAATGGACACGTATCTGATTCCAATTCCCACATGGATCACGGTCATCATACCTACGATAGTGATAGTGATGATGATACTCCCCACAAAAAGAAAAGATATCCAGAAAATCATGATACTACAGACAACGATTATAGCGGATCGTTTCATGATAAGGATAATCAAGGCCTAGAGGATTCTTATATAAATCCTGACAGAAATCAGGATATAGAACCTAATGTTAATCGTTCAATAACACCTCCTGAATGACCAAACATCTCCATGAGACGACTTGGAGATAAACGTCCTGAAAAAAGGAAAGGACAAACGAGATGAAAAATATGACACATATCTTAGAAGGACTTCACGCCTCAAAAAACCTAGACTCATGCCTGACAACACATATGGTCAGAAAGCCCCTCTCAAAATAGAAAAAGACATACAAAGTACTAGAGAGTGGAGCAAAAGAGTTTTTGGTAAAGGCAAAGGGAAAGCTAAACCTACCCTTAGTCCAACTTCTTCACGAAAAGCTTTACAAAATCCGTTACAACAAATTGAAATGGATAAAGAAATGGAAGAAATATCAGAATCAGAAACAGAGTCAGAACAATATAAAACACCATCTGCCTCAGAATCTGAACAATCATCCATTAAAGAAACAAGACCAGTTTCTGGTGGAGAATCTATTCCAGATTTGAATAGACAATCATCCTCTGATAATGAAACAGATCCATTTAATGAATCAAGTGAAGAAGAAGTCAATAGAGATTTACAGTCTAAATCACCTAGTGATGATCTCGTATACTTCTTAGAAAAACTACTCAAAGAAGGAGGTAACAGATTTGTTAACTACCTTCTATGCAAAGCCATAAGTCCAAACTACTCCAAAAGTGTAGATCAATGGACATATAAAGATGCTTATAAATTAAAAGCTTCTAATCCCAAAGAATGGGAATTATGGCAAAATGCAATGAAAGAAGAAGTACAGGCTGTCCAAAAGACCGTAAACCTGTAAAATGTAGATGGGTTTATGCGGTCAAAAGCGATGGCCGAAAACGTGCTCGACTAGTCACTAAAGGATTTTCACAAATACCTGGAGTAGATTATGATGATACATTCTCACCAGTTGCACGGTTTGAGACTGTGAGACTCCTTATGGCTACAGCAGCGCTAGAAGATTGGGAAATCGAAGCGCTAGATGTAAAGACAGCGTTCCTTTATGGAGACTTAGAAGAAAACATATATATGGAACAGCCAGAAGGATTTATTGTCAAAGGACAAGAGCACAAAGTCTATAAACTTAAAAAAGCCTTATATGGACTAAAACAAGCTTCATTAGCTTGGAATAAGAAAGCAAATCAAAGTCTACAAGAATTAGGCTTTGGACGGTGTCTTACAGACACTGGAGTCTATGTTTGCTATAAACAGAAATCAACTATAGTAGCTATATTATATGTTGATGATGTGTTATTCATGGGAAACAATAAAAAGTTACTCATGGAACTAAAACACAAATTTATGAAAAAATGGGAATGTAGAGATCTAGGACCCATTAAAGAATATCTTGGAATGACAATTGTCCGAGATAGAAAAAAGAAATTGATTATTCTTGATCAAATTAACTATGCAAAGAAAGTAGTTAAACGCTTTGGTCAAGAAGATTCAAAACCTGTTCATACTCCTTTACCAGCAGGATATACACCTGGGAGAATGAAGGTACTGCAACTCCTCAAGAAAGGAGTTATTACCAATCAATTATTGGATCTCTACTATATCTTACTCTTGGCACGAGATATGATATTACCCAAGCAGTAATCATGATGTCACAATTCATGGTTAATCCATCTAGAGAACACATAGCAAAAGCCTTATATATTATAAAATATGTCAATTCTTCCATGAATGGAAAATTGGTATATGATGGCTTTAACAAAGATGGAATGCATGCTTACTCTGATGCGGATTGGGCTGGTGATCCAGTCACAAGAAAATCTGTAACGGGTAATCTAGTTCTATTGGCAGGATCTCCAATAAGTTGGATTTCCAGAAAACAGAAAACTGTTGCATTGTCATCCACAGAAGCTGAGTACATGAGTCTTTCAGACTGCTCACGCCAAATCATGTGGATAAAATCCCTATTCAAAGAACTGGGATATGACATTGGAGCTGTTGATCTTCATGTTGATAACAGAGGATCAATATTCTTAGCAAAGAATCCAGCTCAAGAACATAGAACAAAACATATTGATATTCATTATCATTATGTTAGAGAACATGTTGAGAACAAAGATATTAACATATCATATGTTCCCACAAATGAACAATTAGCTGATATCTTAACAAAAAATTTAACTTGGCAAAAGTTTAAAGAGTTGAGAAATGAAATTGGCATTGAGATCCTCAATGAGGGGGAGTGTTGAAACGAACATTGACGAATGTCTTTCGTATCGTGGGAAAACATCTCGGATCTATCCGATCTCAATCGTTATCATATCTTATCAGTATTATCTAATAATCTATGATTATATAATGTTCATTGTATTTATATCTAGACAGATATTATAGAGTTCGATGGGACAGAACTCTGAACAATAAAGCCGCCTCATGTATTCACATGGTGACTGTGCAAAGCTGTGCTTCACACAGCTTTCCACACAGCAATGACTGCGCATTGCTATGCTCAATACATTTGCTCAGTCATGCTATACAAATGCTCAGTCAGTGTATCATAAAAACGCTGACACAGACATAGTAGATAGACGTATAAATACTCTGTAGTTTCTCCGTCAATCTACATTCTCTTCTCTGCTATCAACCAGTTGAGCCCTAGCTCCTGAGTGACCTACAGCTACACAAGTAAGTGTTTACTTACTTAGCTCTACTATTCCACTGCGCCCGTTGTCGTGCTACTTCGACACACTGGTGCATATTCAAACGTCACTCAGTGTGACATCTGTGACATTTTCATTAGCATCACATCCACCATGCCCTCCACATGCTCCTCGTCTCACAGGCAAGCCACTGCCACTCACTCAGGCTGCAAATGGGCAATGTCTAGCATCTCGACTCACAGTAATCCTGGTGATAAAAAGAAGGTAAAGGGAACGAGAGCGGCTGACAACGAGGCAGATAACACCATTGATAAGAGAAAACGGGGCAAGGGCAACAGGTGTGCCCCCCCATTCCATTTTTTTTGACTGCTAACTGAAAACTGCACAGGAAAACATCCGCCGCCCATGCCAATGAAGATGCCATTGCGCAAACTACGACAAACGATCAATTACCAAGGTTCGTACCGCTCGATTCATTTGTTTTTGTACATAACCTCATGGATTCACCAAATCCATCCCATCTACCCAATCGGTCACACATCAAATCATCCTACTGCACACACTGGCACTCACCTGGCCCATCCCGGATCCACCTGGCTGCCACGTCATACCCATCACCCACCTGCGCTCACGCTGCCCTTCTGATTTGCTGCATCACCAACCACAACACCTGCCATACCCCCATCCCACCTGCTACATCACACCCACCACCTGCACTCACCTGGCCTCTCCTGTCATCCACATTGCCTGCCGCACCTCATCTCACCTGCCATGTCACACGTCACACCCACAAATCAACCTGGCCCATCCTGCCTGCCGCATTGCCGCTGCGCAACACTCACCTGGCCCATTGTGGATCCTGCCTGCCACCACCTGTGCTCACCTGGCCAATTCTGTCATCCACATCATCACTGCACCTCGTCTCACCTGCCATGTCACATGTCACACCCTCAACATCAACCTGGCCCATCCTGCCTGCCACGCTGCCGCTGCGTGCATGCTCATCTGGCCCATTGCGGATCCTGCCTGCCATGCCACCACCTCTCACCCATGTACCCCAACACACCTGCTGCACCTCTGTCACACACCTTGGCATGCCATGACCATGTCACTCCATCTCTTGTGTGGGCCACAACTTGTGTCTTATAATTATTGTATTTTTAATCTTGTATACATGTTGTATGTAACTTATATTGATTATAACTGAACAAATTTTGCAGGAAAGTGGAGACTCTGTGCACCCCCCTCCTCGTACTGCCTCTGTGCCTTTGGCTAGTACCAGTGGAAGACCAACCAGGAAGGCTGCTCTTCGTCGCTCTGACATGGTGATTGAGGAGGGAGGAAGTGAGGAAACTGGTAGCAGCTATGAAAGAGATGATGATGATAATGATGATAATGATGATGATAATGATGATGAGGGGACCACTGATGAGGGAGAGGAGGAGAAGGAGGGAGAAGGAGCTGGGGAGAAGGAAAAGGAGAAGGAGGAAGAGGTCCATCAAGCTGATGGCTTGACTCTGGTATGTTCAGATTATGTGTGTAAAGGAAATTGATGAGGAAATTGATGAGCACATAGGAGGAGGATTCCACTGAGACTGGGAATTTGGCAAGTCTAGATTTACAATATGACATCACCTTCATAACCCTAGATGGCAAGGCTGGAAATGGTGGAAGCTTGAAGACTGGAGAAATTGGAATTGGGAATGACAAGGTGTGTCTGATGATCTGGGTGTATACAGGCCACTCATTGAAGGCAAAAAATAGATTTCTGGAAATGTATTCCAAGAGGGCAATGAAGGTATGATCCTTTCTATGTGACAAATATCTGTCATCACCTCTTGGGAAAGATGTAGACCTTCAAGGTGCATCCCGTATCACAGGAGGCATTATCAGAGGGAAAGCACTTGGGAATGTCCTAAGCCTTGCAGATATACCTGAGGTCTTAGGAGACAAACTCAAGCCTCCCAAAGGGGAGGTCAGAGTCTTCACCTCTCTTGTTGACCCCACTAATCTCAAGCCTACCATGGTTGTCAAAACCACCACTGACACTAGTTTGATTGTCATTTTGAAACAAATGCAGAAGAAGTATCACCCCATGGAAAGTAAGTGTTTAATTCTCATTTTAATTCATCTACTCACATTTAAACATGTAGCACAAAATCCCAGGATTTATATCTTGGAAAATGGTAATTGGTGTGTCAGGGGACAGTACCAGGACATATTGAATGATCCTGAGGATGAGGAAGAGGTTGAATGGTCCTATGCTGATGGAATATTCAATGTCAACATGTGTCTGGTGAGTGCTCAATATACAATTTGATATCAAGTTAATTACCAATGTAGGAGTATGATAAATCTCAGGTTTCTACATCATCCACTCCTGCTCATTCCACCACTCATTCCCATTCCACCACTCCTGCTCCAGAGAGCAAGGGAGTACATGGTCTATTGTCAACTGATGAACTTATTGCTGCATTGGGCATTCCCAAGCATCTCACAGGAAAGTCCACCAGAGATGTGGGACTCAAAGTCTACTATTCCAAGTATCAGGCCTGTGTCAAGGCCATTGACACCATGCAAAATATGTACAGAGAGGGCAGTTGGCCATCTCTCAAGATGGTCACCAAAACTACAGTTGTTGAACTGTTTGTTAGCAAAACCATGTGGCACTCTCATGTGCAGCATTTCTTCAAGAACATTGCAGACTATCCTGAAATGCAAATGTGGCTGGAGGGAGCTGAGGGGGCTCCAGATGACATAGAATTATGGGGGTTCACTAAAGCATCTTATACATTCAATGACTTGTCTGCTTACATGGAAAACCTGAACAAGTTGAGGAAGAGTAAGGGGAAGGGGAAAAAGAAAGAAAATAAAGATGGTGACAAGGAAGGTGACAAGGAAGGTGATAAAAGCAAGAAGGGTAAGAAGAAGAAGGGAAATATGTGAGCACTGATAGTCCCTATTTCATTGTTGATTACATTTCTGTGATAGTTTTCTTATGTTGTCCAGAATTGTTGTAAAATCTATGGTCATATGGCAAATATTTGGACTTTTGGCTTGGTTGCCTGTAGTTGCAGCAGCAGAAGAGCAGCCATTTCCAGACATTAGATTCAGTGTCTTCAGCCAATTTATTGAGGCCAACTTTAATTCCACAATCACACTGTCAACAGTTGTGATGCTCTTGCTGACAATGACTGAGAATGTCAGCCTTCTGAACTTACATGGCTGTCAACAAAATGCTGTTTATCCAGAGGAGAAGAGTAGTACTGCCACTGGATGGATAAGAGCACTGGCAAGACAAGTGTTAATAAAAGTAGGGGAAAGATCCTTGATAGATGAGAGATCTAGTATGACTGTTGATGAAAGAGCTAGGGCACTTGGCCTTAAGCTTCACTTGTTTGCCAAGCTATTGAAATTATACCCCTGCAACAAGAAGGGAAAATTCATTGGAAAAATAAAACCTATCTCCAATAGAGACATCCAGCCAGTCCACATGATATGTCCAGATGCTGTTGTGTGTGAGACTGATACATGCAATCCACATTCTCTTGTTCAGTATACAACTCCATGTGACATTCCTCTTGTGAAACTGATAAAGAATTTCTGTGCCTATGAACAAGTACCAGTACTTTGTGGGCATTGTCCTGGATGCAACAGACTGTACTATGCTGATCATGAGAAGGTCAAAATTCAGAACACAAATAAATCTAACAGAATCTATCTCAACTCTGCAAAATACATCAAGATTGGAAGAACATTGTGGGCTGATTGGCTCTTCACAACTGCAGTGCTGAGTGGATTCTATAACTTCCATACCTCTGCTGCTACATATGCAGCATTTTGGAATTCAATTTCTCATAAATTCTTGTCAGGGATGGGTAAATTATCCCATAGGCAGATCTGGCAGGCATTCATTCAGGAGTCCATCCGCTTTATTGCATCAAAGGATGATGTAAATCTTACAATACAGAATGACCTTGCCAGTGATGAAGTCACAAGAGAAGCATTTGTGAATCTTGGACAAAAAGGAGTTATACAGGGTGCTCTGGAGCACAACTGTGATGAGTGCACACAAAAATACAGAACCAGGGCAGACTTTATGGGAAGTGGAGGACATGCTGATATTGATATCACAACTGTACAAGGTTCTGCTGGTAATGCAGAAGGTGAACATGCACCAGTAAAGATGGTTGTTGTTGATGGAATTGTCATGGGGCACACAGTAAGTTTGATCATCAAGAGAAAAAAACCAATGTTAAACTCATTACCAGTATTGTGCATATAAAGATTGTACATCTGACTTGGCTAATGCACGTGGTGGTGTTTATTGTGCATATCATGAAAATATACATGGAAGAAAATGTCATGCTGCAAATTGCAGCAATGACAAAGTAGCAGGGACACAAGCCTGTAGATGGCACCAGGATAAATGGCAACAGCATCTCACCAACCACAGGCAGCAAACATTGGATGGGTACAGAAGAGCATTGAGGAGACCAGATGAAACATGGCCTTGGATGCGAGAAAATCAACAGAATCCACATCCACATGATCAACCTGAGCCATCAGATAGAAGAGTTACTAGAGACCATTTCATTCCACCAAGAATGTACTGTGTGGAAACTATATGTGCACCATGTGGTGTGGTGATTGCATGGGACAAGTTTTTCAAGGCAGAATCCCCAACAAATATATTGAACTTCCTGGCACATGTCTATCCAACAGAGGAATCAAGGCCATCTTACATTTGCATTGACAAAGCATGTCGTGTGCTAAAAACCTGTGTAAGAAATGGAAGTTGGGAGACATGGAAAAAAACAAGCAGATTCATTGTTGACACTTATCACTACACCAATCACAGTGATGCAGATATATTATGTCGTACATGGTACAACCCTTCACCTACAGATGGCTCTGCACCAAACTTGGTAGTAGTTGAGTCTGATTCACAGGGTGGACATTATTATAAGTGAGCATTCAATACACAGGCTTGTGAGCAATTGAATGCCTGGCTTGGTGGCTTTGAACAGATCTTGAAAAGAATGACTGCTGGAAACTTTGATTGGTTCTTGCACACAATGCTTGTGTACCATACTAGCCAGGTTATGGAGAGACAATCACAAATGAACATTGATGATGGTGATGATGGTGATGAGGATGAGGATGAGGATGAGGATGAGATGGTAGAGGAAGGAGGGCACAATGTACAATAGTGTCTTGATTAAAAATGTAAATAGAACTTTCTGTATTTTTGAAAAAATTCAATGCTAGCAATGTCAAATTCAAGTACATTGCTGGTGGCAGCAACACTTACATTCCTATCAAGATACAGTCTAGGACCATGGCAGGAAGTCTTCAGTGGTAAGATATGACTTCACTGGGATGCACTGGGAATGCACTGGGAATGAGGTAGGAATGAGGTAGGAATGTGCTGGGACCATAGTGGACCAATTGGGAATTTGCTGGGAATCCAATGGGAATCCCAGGAATCCAGTAGGAACCCTAGGAGTCCACTGGGAGTCCACTGGGAACCATGGCTCAGTGGAAACTCCTGATGGTTTGGCAATCTTGGCAAACCCTTCCACAAAGCGCTGGTAAAAATTAATGAATCCCAGGAACTGTTGTAGCTCCAGTTTATTCTGGGGTTCTGGCCATTCTGTTATTGCTTTAATCTTTCCGGGCTCCATGCTGATGGAGTCATGACTAATCACCAGTCCCAAGAAATCAATCTCCTCCTTGTCGAACCAACATTTCTCTGGTTTCAGAGATAGCGTGTGTATTTCCAATTTTGCCAAGATGCAGTTGACGTGTCCCTTGTGTTCCTCCATTGTTTTGGAGAAGACCAAAATATCATCCATGTAGATGACAACCCATCCTTCAGCAATTTCCACTCTGAACATATCGTTCATCATGGTCTGGAACATTGCTGGTGAATTGGTAAGGCCAAAGAACATTACAAGCGGTTTGAACAGTCCTCAGTTCGTCCTGAACGCTGCCCTCCATTTGTCCCCTTCCTTAATCCGGACATTATTGTACCCCCAATGGTTATCCATTTTGGAAAAGATTTTTGCTTGTGACAGCTGATCTACTAGTTCTCCAATTAAAGGCAATGGATACCGATTCTTGATCGTCATCTTGTTTAGTCAATGATAATCTTGTACTGGCCTTAGTTTCCCATCTTTCTTTTTGACAAAAAAGAAGGGCAATGCCATCGGGGATTTGCTAGGTTGGATGCGTCCTGTGTCTAAGTTCTCTTTCAGGAATTTGTCCAACTGCTCTTGTTCGTTCTGGTTCAGTGGGTAGATTTTACAATCTACTGGGTTCAATCCAGGGATCAATTCGATTGCATGATCCCAAGGCCACCTCAGTGGTAACTCATCGAAGGTTTCCTTTGTGAAGACCTTTTTGTGTCCTAGATAGTGTGCTGGCACTATCTCTTCCAATGTCCGTTTTCTGGCTGCTTCACTCTCTTTTGCAGCGATGTCAGTTGCCACTGATCGTAATTTGAACTCTGGTTCACCAATGTGAACCACTAGTAATCTGTCACCCTCCTCCAGAGTTTCCATGCTATTCACCTCATCCTTGGGTTCTGCAACATCTGACTGTGTCCAACACGTTCCAGGGCATCGATTGAACTTTAGTTCCTTCTTTTTCCAGTCGATTGATGGGTTATGGTGTTGTAGCCAGTCATGTCCCAAGAACAGGTTTGTCTTCCCCAAGCGTGCTACTCCACACTCAACAATTTCTTCATGATCACCGATTCATAGCTTGAATTGCATCGTGTATTCAAGATTGCCCATTGAGTTCCGTGTTCCATCCGCAGTATATACCAGTACTGGTCGTACTAGCTTCCGTTTGTTGAGTTTGTATTTTTCCACAAACTCGTCATTTACACATGACTGTGTACATCCACTATCCACTAGTGCTGCTATGTTGATGGTAGCTCCAGTGTCCATAGATGTGATAACTCCCTTCACATCCATTTCATTTCGTCCAAATGTTTTGACCATTGTTTGTCTAAGATGTGCTAGATTCCATAGCGCCTCTTGTTCAGTCATCGCATTTAACTCTTTTAAGAGATCTTTGGTGATCTCTCGTTCTCGTGCATTGTGCGCCCAGAACCGCAAACATTCTAAGGCAGTTTTTTCGTCCTGCTGCCATATCCTCCTCACTACCCACTCTGGGGTCCATACTCTGAGTTTCGTTTTTGTTGCACTCATAGTAACATTCCGTAGACAATGAACTTGGTTTGAGCATTCGTATAATAATTCAGGTACTTTGATTCCAGAATCATTAGATACAAGTCCATTGTCCTTAGTACTGTTACAGGCCAGTAGAGCTGAGCGCTCATCTACTGGCTTTCGCCAAAACCCTGTTCTCTGCCATACTCCTTCCACTGTTCCTCTGTGATGTCCTCCACTTGCATCTCCCGGATTTGTCTACTCTTGCCTTTCCCTGAAGGCTTACGTGGTTCTGGGCATTGCCATGTGAAGTGTCCAGGTTTCCTGCAGTTGTAGGAACTGCCGTATGGTTTCCTGGACTTCTCAACGTCCATTGCATTAGGGTCTTTTGTCGTGGATGATGCGATTGGCGGCGTGCTGAACTGGTACTGAGTCGGCCTGGTATCCTTTGGCACTTTCTCTTTGTAGCTCTCAGTTCGGCGTTCTGATCCATAGGCCTCTTGTGCTTGGTGGTACGCGCGTGCCAATTGTATTGCATGCTCCTGGATCTTTGTCAGAGATGCATCATCATCAAGGTTTCCATGTCTGATAAGGTCCCATCCAAGTGCTGGGTTGATGTGAGCCAAAAACTGAGCTGTTAAGGCCACATCGTTCCATTCAACCAAAGGTGATAGTGCATTGAATCGAATGCAGTAGTCCTCAATCGGTGAATTCCCTTGTTTTAATGCAATAAGGGAATCTATTGCCTTTTGCTTAGTCTCCATGGACATGAAGAACTCGTGCATCTGATCTTTGAAATCCTGCCAGGTTTTGAAGGGGAACTTCTTGGTTAGAGGTTCCCTGAACCATTCCATGTTGTCACCAAGTCATCCTTCGTTCAAGTCCTTCCACGAAATATCTCGTGACCATGCCTCTTCGGCTTGTTTTTCCTTGTACTCACACTGTGCATCCTGGACTGCTCAAAGTTTCACACCAGCCCAGTCTCTGGCTCGGTTGTCCTTTCCTTTGCGAATCTGGTAAAGGCAGATCGAGATCTTCTGTTCCAAAGCTGTCTCCCATGCTAGCGTGAAGTACGTTTCCATCTGGCGCACCCATGCATCAACCATTTGCGGATCTCCCTCATAGTGATCTGGGAGTTCCAACTTGGTTGTTGGGGTCTGGACTATCGGATTGGCTCGGCGGTACTCATTGATAATGTCAGAGATAGATTGAGCCATTGCAGTGGCCGCCTCTACTCATTGTTGTCCTTGCCAGTAAACCTGATCCTCCCTGTGTGCTCGTTGGGCTGGGGTTCCTTCTGTGTCTCCCATAGACTGGTATGTCTCTTCTTGGAAACTCTGGTATCCCATGAGTGTGTGTGTAATATGAGTAATCATATCAGCCATTGCCCAGAAAGCCCTTGCACCGACTCGGTGGTGTCCATAGCCTTTTTGCATCATCAGACGGATTTGCTTCCATCCACAAACATGTCCTTGGTTTTCCACATGCCATACATGTGTACCATCTTTTGGCGATCGGAGATTAACATGTGCATTGTTATTGCACAATCGCTCGTCAAAGTCCCAAAGGTCCTGGACCTTAGGATATGCCGGCCATGTATACTTGGACCATAGTTCTGGTTTAATTAATCAGAGATAGCAATATCCAGCCATCGTCGGGTGTGGCACCTGGACCCAGGTAAACGCTTGTTCCATTTGGGTTTTTTTCTCATGGCTCCCATTGCCATTCTGCACATGCATCAGCACATTCCAGTCCATTGACTCAATGACCATGCCCTCATTGGCATATAATTCCGTGACCGCTGTAACATGATTTTCTAACTGCTTGTCTTCACGGTAGTTTTCGTATCATTGTACAGCATCCTTAGTTTTGTAGCACCACATGAGCCACTGATTGTATTTCGATGCTGCCAGTGCCTGGTACATCCGGTCATTTTGGTTGCCTTTGTAAACAACCTCAAGAAGGTTTTCCAGGACCTTCCAATCCTTTTCCACATGGTTAAGTGCCCATTGCACCCGAGTCGCTGCTCGGCACATGTGTCATAGTTTCAAGAGTTTGGCCCATGCTGCCTCTTGTTCCTGAATCTGTCATCACTCCATATTGTCTAGGAGCCGTTGTATATCTTGGTGTTGCTGCCGTTCTTCGTGCCAGCAGTGGTGCCTCCAAAGTCTGACATGGTTGTCAAACTTCCTAATGTATCCATTGCCAGTGATCGTTGGCATGCATGTGATGATCGTGGTGTCGGTGGCCCACTCCACATTGAAGATTGATCCGATCTCCACCAGTGTCACATGGGCGTGTGGTAAGATGTAGTTGAATTTGCACTGCAATCAAAAAGTGTATGGCAGTATGTTGAGTGTTACGATCCAACGGACTCAGTTTCTTTTTCTCTTCTTTTTCTATATTTTTACTTATTTGTCTGGGGCCTCTATGGGGAGATACTACTTAAGGCAGGACATTACCACCCCTATGTTAGGACGCCCAAGGGTTAGTCAGCGAGCGGCTGCAAGAGCCTTGGGGTTAGGGTTGACCAACAGTGTGGCCAGGGGCTAGATCAGTCTAGATAGGGGGACCGGGGTAACATGAGGCAGGGAGCGGTCTGGGTCTGTTGCTGCGCACCACAGCCTTAGGGCTTAGGGTTTGCTGCGCACAGGCCAGGGGCTGGGTATATAAGTAGTAGCTCTTGTAGTAGCGAGTCCCTAAGACTCTGGATAGTTTCCCTACCTGGGACTCAATCTAGTTTGTGTTTGGTTTTGTCTCCTTTCTCTTCTCCTTGTTGACGAGGCTTGAGGTTGTGTTTGGGTAGCTCCTAACATAATCCAGAGTCTTAACAACCTTGCCCTTCATCATTCGCCACAGCGCCGAGTACGCCTTACTCGTTGCAGCTCACGGCGGCGAAGTGAGTTTCTTTTCGACTTCGATAATCGTCTGACTTCGTGCACGTTACAACACGTGGCCACGAACAGCCTCGAGGAGCTAGGCGACATCGACTACAACAACAGATAGTCTCAGTAATCGTTATTACTGACTACGGGGTAATTCATCCCCTCTGGCTACAAAACAGGAATCGGACGAGAACAGTCTGAGCATCGTTGAAAGTGCGGGCAGGCACTGGCGAGCTAGCTGTACCGATACTTGCGGAAAAACCCACGGAACGGGTGAAACAACCGGTTCATTACGAGTGTATCAAGGGGCCAAAAGTCCCGTTTCAGATCACATCGATCTGTAGGGTGAATTCCCAGGCACTTTAGTTTTGAATTGGCAGTTGGTGGAATTTAAATCGAACATTCGAGTCGGGGTGCGTTATTTACCCGATCGGACAAACCTCGTGCGAAGGAAAGCACGAGCAGACGAGCGAATAGGCAACAAACCTGTGCAAACTGCGCAGGGAACTAGGTGACTGCCGAACGAACGGACCGATTGCCATTGGAGATAGAACGGAACCGGTGGAAGACAAAATCATACTACACCATCACACGATGATCGCCATGCAGTGCGAATTCAGTTACATCCTACCATACGCCCATGCGACACTGGCGGAGATCGGATCGATCTTCGACACGGAATGGGCATCCGAAATTACAATCATCACACGCATGCCAACGATCACCGGCGATGGATATGTACGAAAGTTTGACAACCATGTCAGACTTTGGAGGCGCCACTGCCGGCGCAAAGAACGGCAGCAGCACAGGGATGTCCAGCAGCTCCTATACGACATGGAGCGCCGACAGATCCAGGAACAAGAGGCGGCATGGGCCGAACTCTTGGAATTACGACACATGCGTTGAGCGGCCACTCGGGCACAGCGGGCACTTAACCGTGCGGAAAAGGATTGGAAGGTCCTGGAAAACCTTCTGGAGGTTGTCTACAAGGGCAACAAAAACGATCGGATGTACCAGGCGCTGGCAGCATCCAAATATAATCAATGGCTCATGTGGTGCTATAAAACCAAGGACGCCATTCGACGATATGAAAACTACCGCGAGGACAAGCGGTTAGACAGTCATGTTATGGCTGTTACGGAACTATATGCCAACGAAGGCATGGTCATTGAACCGGCGGATTGGAATGCGCTGATGCATGCGCAAAATGGCAATGGGAGCCATGAGGAACAAACCCAAATCGAGAAAGCGTTTACCTGGGTTCAAGTCCCACACCCAACGATGGCTGGATACTGTTATCTCCGGTTGATCAAGCCAGAGTTATGGTCTAAATACACTTGGCCCGCATACCCAACAGTCCAAGACCTCTGGGACTTCGACGAGCGACTGCGCAATAGCAATGCGCGAGTTAATCTCAGATCGCCCAAAGATGGCGCACGCATTTGGCACATTGAGAACAAAGGACATATCCGCGGATGGAAACAAATCCGCCTGATGATGCGAAAAGGCTACGGACATCACCAAGTCGGTGCAAGAGCTTTCCGGGCAACGGCAGATATGATTTCTCATATCACACACGCGCTCCTAGGATATCAAACCTTCCAAGAGGAAACACACCAACCCATGGGAGACACGGAAGGAACTCCAACTCAATGAGCGCACCGAGAGGACCAGATCTACCAGCAGGGACAACGCCGAGTAGAAGCCTCTACAGCAATTGCTCAATCCATATCTGATGTGATCAATGAGTACCGACGGGCCAATCCAATAGTCCAGACACCCACGACGAAATTAGAACTCCCTGACCACTACGAAGGAGATCCGCGAATGGTCGACGCCTGGGTATGACAGATGGAGACTTACTTCACATTATCATGGGAAACAACCTTGGATCGAAAGATCTCAATCTGTCTGTACCGAATTCGCAAAGGAAAGGACAACCGAGCCGGAGACTGGGCTGGTGTGAAACTCCGGGCCATACAGGATGCTCAGCGCGAGTACGAGGAAAAGCAGACAGAAGAAGTGTGGTCCAGAGATATTTCGTGGAAGGACTTAAACAAGGGCCGACTCGACGAGGATATGAACTGGCTCAGAGAACCCCTGACCAAAAAATTCCCGTTTAAAACCTGGCGGGACTTCAAGGACCAAATGCACGAGTTCTTCATGTCCACGGAGACCAAGCAGAAGGCAATCGATTCCCTTATCGCACTAAAACAAGGGAACTCGCCCATCGAGGATTACTGCATCAGGTTCAATGCTCTCTCCCCCTTAGTTGAATGGAACGACGCAGCCTTGACAGCTCAGTTCATGGCTCACATCAACCCGGCACTCGGACGCGACCTAATCAGACATGGCAACCTCGGGGACAATGCGTCTTTGACAAAGATCCAGGAACGTGCAATACAACTGGCACGCGCATATCGCCAGGCACAAGAAGCGTACAGATCTGAACGACGAATGGATGGCTACAGGGAAAAAGTGCCGAAAGATACTAAGCCAACTCAGTATCAGTTCAGTGCACCGCCAGCAGCCTCAACTTCAACCCGAGATCCAAACGCAATGGATGTCGATAAATCCAGGAAACCATATGGTAGCTGTTTCAATTGCGGAAGACCTGGACACTTTGCATGACAATGCCCAGAACCACGAAAGCCTTCAGGAAAAGGCAAAGGTAGACAGATCCGGGAGATGCGGATGGATGAGATCACAGAAGCCAAGTGGAAGGAGTATGGCAAAGAGAAGGGTTTTGGCGAAAGCCAGTAGACGAGCGCTCAGCTCTACTGGCCTGTAACAGTATCAAGGACAACGAACTTGTACATAGTGATTCTGGAATCAAAGTACCTGAATTATTATACGAATGCTCAAGTCAAGTTCACCGTCTGAGAAACGTTACTATGAGTGCTACAAAACCGAAACTCAGAACCTGGACCCCGGAGTGGGTAGTGCGGAGAATATGGCAGCAGGACAAAAAAACTGCCTTGGAATGTTTGCGCTTTTGGGTGCACAATGCACGGGAATGGGAAATCACATCAGATCTCCTAAAAGAACTAAATGCAATGACTGAACAAGAGGCGCTATGGAATTTAGCGCACTTACGACAAACAATGGTCAAAACGTTTGGACGAAATGAAATGGACGTGAAAGGGATTATCACATCCATGGATACCGGAGCTACCATCAACATAGCGGCACTAGTGGATAGTGGATGCACGCAATCCTGTGTAAATGATGAGTTTGTGGAAAAGCACAAGCTAAACAAACGGAAGCTGGTACGACCGGTACCGGTATATAATGCAGATGGATCGCGGAACTCAATGGGAAATCTTGAATACATGACACAATTCAAGTTACGAATTGGGGATCATGAAGAAATCATTGAGTGTGGAGTAGCACGCTTGGGAAAAACAAACTTGTTTTTGGGACATGACTGGTTACAACATCATAACCCATCAATCGATTGGAAGAAAAAGGAATTAAAATTCAATCGGTGTCCAGGAACATGTTGGACGCAGTCAGACGTCGCCGAACCTGAGGATGAGGTGGACAGTATGGAACCCTTGGAGGAAGGCGACAGATTATTGGCAGTTCACATTGGTGAACCGGAATTTAAGTTGCGATCAGTAGCAACGGATATTGCGGCAAAAGAAAGTGAAGCGGCCAGGAAACGGACATTGGAGGAGATAGTGCCAGTGCACTATCTAGGACATAAAAAGGTTTTCACCAAGGAAACCTTCGACGAGCTACCACCAAGGCGGCCTTGGGATCACGCAATCGAGTTGATCCCTGGATCAAATCCAGTAGATTGCAAAATCTACCCTTTGAACCGAAACGAGCAGGAGCAGCTGGACGAATTCCTGAAAGAAAACCTAGACACGGGGAGAATCCAACCTAGCAAGTCCCCAATGGCATCACCATTCTTCTTTGTCAAAAAGAAGGATGGGAAGTTGAGACCGGTTCAGGACTATCGACGGTTAAATGAGATGACAATAAAGAACCGTTACCCACTACCCCTTATTGGAGAACTGGTGGATCAACTCTCTCAGGCCAAAGTGTTTTCCAAAATGGACATCCGTTGGGGATATAATAATGTCCGAATTAAGGAAGGCGACGAATGGAAGGCAGCATTCAGAACGAACCGAGGACTGTTCGAACCACTTGTTATGTTCTTTGGTCTCACCAATTCACCAGCAACTTTCCAAACCATGATGAATGATATATTCAGAGTGGAGATTGCCGAGGGATGGGTGGTTATTTACATGGATGATATTTTGGTCTTCTCCAAAACGATGGAGGAACACAAGGGACATGTCGACCGTATTTTGGCAAAGTTGGAAACACACAAGTTGTCACTGAAACCAGAAAAATGTTGGTTCGACAAGGAGGAGATCAATTTCCTAGGACTCGTCATCAGTCATGATTCCATTAGTATGGAACCTGGAAAGATCAAGGCAATAACAGAATGGCCGGAACCCCAAAACAAACGAGAATTACAACAATTTTTGGGATTCATCAATTTTTACCGGCGTTTTGTGCAGGGATTTGCCAAGATTGCCAAACCCCTGACCAAGTTAACGGGAAAAGAGGAATGGAGTTGGACGCAGATACAATCCGAGGCTTTTCAGGGACTGAAAGACCTTGTGGGGAGGGAGGTTGTCCTCAAAATCCCAGATGATGACGGTCAATTCAGAATCGAAGTAGATGCATCAGACTTCGCAATTGGCGGAATTTTGTCGCAGCAAGGGAAAGATGAAGTTTGGAAACCGGTGGCATTCATTTCCAGGTCACTTAATGATGCCGAACGGAACTATGAAATATACGACAAGGAAATGCTGGCGGTCATGCATGCATTTTACGAGTGGTTACATTACCTCAAGGGCGCCAAACAGACAGTGGAGGTGCTGACGGATCACCAGAATTTGACGTACTTCCGAAAGGCTCAGAATTTGAACAGACGACAAGCACGATGGGTTACAGATCTACAGGATTACAATTTCGTAATTAAGCACCGATCAGGAAAATCCAACTCCAAAGCCGACATTCTCTCCAGATGAGCAGGACATGAACGAGGCACCAATGACAACGAAGGTGTCATTCTACTCAAGGACGAGTTATTTGTTCGGGTCTACGATGATGACAGGGCCATCAAAGATATCATTAAAGATATCTCCAAGGCGGCAACACGACACCAGGATACGCAGGTTCAAAAAGGTTTGGCAGAAGGGAATCCGGAGTTTCAACGCAAGGACGGTCTCATCACATGGAAAGGACGCGTGTATGTACCCACGATCACGGAACTTAGGGAAAGCGTTATCCAAATCCACCACTCATGGGGACATCCCGGAGTAGCTAAGACATTGGAACTGATCACACGAGACTTCTGGTGGCCAAACATGAAAAAAGACATTGAACTGTACATCCCAGGATGCGAGACATGTCAACGTGCCAAACTGGACAGACAGGCGAGAGTGGCACCACTCGTTCCGAATGAAGTGCCAGATGCACCGTGGGAAGTGGTCTCAGTTGACTTGATGGGACCATTACCGGAATCCAAGGGCAATGACATGATTATGGTCGTAGTAGATCGTTTCACAAAGAAGTCCTATTTCCTACCCACAACATCATCTATTACGTCGCAGGGAGTCGCGGTCTTGTTCAGGGACAACATCTTTAGAGAGCATGGCCTGCCAAAGAAGGTGATCAGCGATCGGGGACCCCAGTTTGCATCCAAGTTCATGGACGATCTTTACAGGATGCTTGGAATTCAACCCAACTGATCAACGGCGTATCACCTGCAGACAGACGGACAAACGGAGCGTGTTAATCAGGAGGTTAAAGAATTCCTGACCATGTTCGTAAATCATCGACAGGACAACTGGAGTGACTGGCTAGCAGTGGCACAGTTCTGCCACAATGACTGAACACACTCAGCTACAGGGTTCTCGCCCTTCTTCATGAACTACGGACGTCATCCTAACAAGGGACTCAACCCCACGCACCAGCCAAAGGTGGTGGCTGTTGAAGAACTGGCGAGACAAGTGGAAGACGTCCACGAAAAGGCGAAGGCAGCACTAGAGAAGGCTGCATCCACAATGAAGAAATGGTGGGACTTAAACAAACAGCCAGCACGAGAATATCAACCCGGTGACAAGGTGTACCTGAGCACGGAACATCTACCTACAATCCGCGCCACCAAAAAGTTGGATGGGAAGTTTGTGGGTCCTCTGGAAGTCCTGGAGAAGGTTGGTGAATCAGCATACAAGCTGAAAATCCCCACGTCTTGGAAGGTGTATAATGTCTTCAACGAAGTACTTTTAAAACCCTATAAGGAACCTGTTTTCCCGCGTCAAAAGGAGAAAGCTGCCAACCGAAAGGAAGTGCAGATGACAGAGGAATCTCAGGATGATGAATACGAGGTTGAAGAAGTTATGGACAGTCGTGTCAGTGGATGAGGCAGCGGTCGTCTCGAATATCTGGTGAAATGGAGGAACTATCCTGTGGAAGAATCGACTTGGGAGCCAGTGGAAAACTTGTCCAATGCACAGGATGAGATAAAGAAATTCCACAAGCGCAATCCCGGAGCACCACGAAAGGCGAGGGGGATGATCTATCGCCCCTATGAAAATTTCACACAGACAATGGCACCCAAACGTCTGTTTGGTTGGGAAGATGGTCGCTTTGAACGAGATTACCTGGAACGGCTCGAAAGGAATTGGTCGTGGTGGAAAGGGAACCGCAAGGAGGCTAACGCCGAGGACGATGATACGGATGGGGCGTTCTCAAGAGATCTTGAGTGCGGTGGGCCGGTTGTACCCACGCTTGATTCCCCACAGAAAGTTTTGAACACAGGCATCAAGGAAGTCTTTCCCATAGCGTTGACTTCTCGGGATGCAAAGTCTTAATGGGAGGGATATGTTACGATCCAACGGACTCAGTTTCTTTTTCTCTTCTTTTTCTATATTTTTACTTATTTGTCTGGGGCCTCTATGGGGAGATACTACTTAAGGCAGGACGTTACCACCCCTATGTTAGGACGCCCAAGGGTTAGTCAGCGAGCGGCTGCAAGAGCCTTGGGGTTAGGGTTGACCGACAGTGTGGCCAGGGGCTAGATCAGTCTAGATAGGGGGACCGGGGTAACATGAGGCAGGGAACGGTCTGGGTCTGTTGCTGCGCACCACAGCCTTAGGGCTTAGGGTTTGCTGCGCACAGGCCAGGGGCTGGGTATATAAGTAGTAGCTCTTGTAGTAGCGAGTCCCTAAGACTCTGGATAGTTTCCCTACCCGGGACTCAATCTAGTTTGTGTTTGGTTTTGTCTCCTTTCTCTTCTTCTCGTTGACGAGGCTTGAGGTTGTGTTTGGGTAGCTCCTAACATTGAGGGTACTATTACACACAACCCTTGGCTACCCAGCTACCAAGACAAAATGGGTAGCACAACTGTCACAGCTGGTCGAGTCCAGGCACTTAACCAGATATGGAAATTACATCAAGAGTTTCTTGAAAATGATGGAAAGGCAAGGGGAATAATAACCCTAAATCTGCCTAAGTCTTTGGGTCATCATATCCAAAACACATCAAAAGAAACTTGGGATGGCCTAACTGCAGTACTTCACACTCCCCCCCCCATTCCATGTGGAATCCGTGTGGAATCCGTGTGGAATTCAAATGGAATCCAAGTACATTGCATCTGCATATGTACCTACATCTCATTTACTCCCACCATTGTCTCATTCATATTGCCATCATGTTCCCATATGATGTACCACATTCTCACCATGTTCCCACACCACATATACATATTCCCACCATGTTCCCACGCCACATATCCACTTTCCCACCATGTTCTCACACAGTTTCTACAATGTTTTCACACTTATGCTTACATTTTTACTGTGTTCCCATTGACCTGCCCATTTTCCCACCAGCCCCACATTCCCATGATGTTTCCACACTTAATATTCACTTTCCCACCATGTTCTCACACAGTTTCTACAATGTTTTCACACTTATGCTTACATTTTTACTGTGTTCCCATTGACCTGCCCATTTTCCCACCAGCCCCACATTCCCATGATGTTTCCACACTTAATATTCACTTTCCCACCATGTTCTCACACAGTTTCTACAATGTTTTCACACTTATGCTTACATTTTTACTGTGTTCCCATTGACCTGCCCATTTTCCCACCAGGCCCACATTCCCACAATGTTTCCACACTTAATATTCACTTTCCCACCATGTTCTCACACAGTTTCTACAATGTTTTCACACTTATGCTTACATTTTCACTGTGTTCCCATTGACCTGCCCATTTTCCCACCAGGCCCACATTCCCACAATGTTTCCACACTTAATATTCACTTTCCCACCATGTTCTCACACAGTTTCTACAATGTTTTCACACTTATGCTTACATTTTCACTGTGTTCCCATTGACCTGCCCATTTTCCCACCAGGCCCACATTCCCACAATGTTTCCACACTTAATATTCACTTTCCCACCATGTTCTCACACAATTCCTACAATGTTTTCACAGTCATACTTACATTCTCACCATGTTTCCATTCACCTGCCTATTTTCCCACCTAGTCACATTCCCACCATGTTTTCACACTTCATCTTCATGTTCCCACCATGTTCTCACACAATTCCTACAATGTTTTAACAGTCATGCCTACATTCTCACTGTGTTCCCATTCACCTGCCCATTGCCCACCTGGACACATTCCCACAATTTTTCCACACTTCATGTTCATTTCCCACATTCATGCTAACTAACCACTGACACTTAGATAATGCTTAGCTAAGATTAAATGCATCAGCTCTTGATGTATTAACACTGAGGATGTTACAATTATGCATACTTTCATTTTATTATGTTAGCAGTTTCCCTCTTTGGTGCTTATGAAATGCCTTCATCTTCTGTTATCTCTATTTAATGTCACACATCACTTGCTGTGACTATATTTTCATCCATGCCACACACTTACCTTTTTTCATCATCCTGATGTTGCTATGACTTCACTTATGATGTGTTATGACATCTATGCCTATTACATCATATCTATGATATTCATTACCTTGTACAGACCCTAGGTTTAGTTTAAATAGTAGAGTTCTGTTGTACCTCAAACTATAAGTTGAACTTAGCTTGTAATCAAACCTTATGAACTTGCCACAAAGCCTGTTGCATAAGCATGACTGTTATGAGATTGTAGGAATGTGTGTGAACATGGTGGGAAAGCAAATATGAAGTGTGGAAACATTGTGGGAATGTGGCCAGGTGGGAAAATGGGCAGGTGAACAGGACCACAGTCAGAATGTAAGCATGACTGTTAAAACATTGTAGGAATTGTGTGAGAACATCGTGGGAAAGTGAATATGAAGTGTGAAAACATGGTGGGAATGTGACTAGATGGGAAAATAGGCAGGTGAATGGAAACATGGTGAGAATGTAAGTATGACTGTGAAAACATTGTAGGAATTGTGTGAGAACATGGTGGGAAAGTGAATATGAAGTGTGGAAACATCGTGGGAATGTGGGCCTGGTGGGAAAATGGGCAGGTCAATGGGAAAACAGTGAAAATGTAAGCATAAGTGTGAAAACATTGTAAAAACTGTGTGAGAACATGGTGGGAAAGTTGAAATGTGGCATGGGAACATGGTGGGAATGTGAATATGTGGTGTGGAGAATGTGGGCCTGGTGGGAAAATGGGCAGGTCAATGGGAACACAGTAAAAATGTAAGCATAAGTGTGAAAACATTGTAGAAACTGTGTGAAAACATTGTAGAAACTGTGTGAAAACATGGTGGGAAAGTGCATATGTGGCGTGGGAATATAGTGAGAATGTCATCAGCCATATGGGAAACATGATGGGAATATGAATGGAACAATGGTGGGAGTAAATGAGATGTGGATGCCATATGCATAAAGAGTGACAGCTGAGCACAGTCTGTGGAATGCTGGATTCCGTGGAATATTCCACGGAATCCACACGGAATATTCCGTGTGGACATTCCGTGCCAATTCCGCATTCCGTGCACAATTCACATGGAATCTGTGCGGATTCCGCGGATTCCGTGCAGAATAGACTCAAAATAGTGCGGAATGGGGGGGGGGAGTGTAAAGACCTCCCTAACTGAGGCATTTTCCAAAGCTGGAGCTGTAGCAATATTTAATGTCTATAAAAAGACAAGAACTTGGGAATTCCCCAAAAACAAAAATCCTGCAGAATCAGTCCAAGAGTTAATAGAACTCTGGGCTGAAATGGCTGTGAATGGCAAAACCTTTGACGATGATTTCCAATTAATGGAAGTCATTGATAGGATGCCAGCTTCCTGGGACTCATTTAAAACCTACATTCTTCTAAAAATGGAAGTAGGAACAACAAAACTTAAAGATCTCCTACCAGAGATTGAAAATGAGTACCAACGTTGCAAAGGCAACAAGGAAGAGCAGTCTGCAAACTTTGTAGCAAGGGGGAGCAAGCCCTATAAAGGCAAAAAACCTTTTAAATCTGGGTTTAAACCCAGAGTTAATTTGCCTAAAGGGAAATATACCCAGCCTAATTCACAGGCAGGTCCTAGTAATAGACAGTACTTTCCACTGGCCCCCCCATTCCGCTCGGAATCTGCGGAATCCGTGGAATCTGCACGGAATCCGAGTGGAATCCGAGTGGAATACATGGATTCAAAGTGAATCCATGTGCATTGTATCTGAATATGGCATCCACATCTCATTTATTCCCACCATTGTCCCATTCATATTCTCATCATGTTCCCATATAACTGATGACATTCTCACTATATTCCCACGCCACCTATCCACTTTCCCACCATTTTCTCACACAGTTTCTACAATATTTTCACACTTATGCTTACATATTCACTGTGTTCCCATTTACCTGCCCATTTTCCCACCAAGACACATTCCCACAATGATTCCACACTTAATATTCACTTTCCCACGATGATTTCACACTTTATATTCACTTTCCCACCATGTTCTTACACAATTCCTACAAGGTTTTAACAGTCATGCTTACGTTCTCACTGTGTTCCCATTCACCTGTCTATTTTCCCACCTGGCCACATTCCCACAATAATTCCACACTCAATATTCACTTTCCCACAATGATTCCACACTTCATATCCACTTTCCCACCATGTTCTCACATAGTTTCTACAAGGTTTTAACAGTCATGCTTACATTCTCACTGTGTTCCCATTCACCTGCCTATTTTCCCACCTGGCCACATTCCCACAATGATTCCACCCTTAATATTCACTTTCCCACAATGATTCCACACTTCATATCCACTTTCCCACCATGTTTTCACATAGTTTCTACAAGGTTTTAACAGTCATGCTTACATTCTCACTGTCCCCATTCACCTGCCTATTTTCCCACCTGGCCACATTCCCACAATGTTTTCACACTTTATATTCACTTTCCCACCATGTTCTCACACAATTCCTACAAGGTTTTAACAGTCATGCTTACGTTCTCACTGTGTTCCCATTCACCTGTCTATTTTCCCACCTGGCCACATTCCCACAATGATTCCACCCTTAATATTCACTTTCCCACAATGATTCCACACTTCATATCCACTTTCCCACCATGTTCTCACACAGTTTCTACAATGTTTTCACACTTATGCTTACATATTCACTGTGTTCCCATTTACCTGCCCATTTTCCCACCTGGACACATTCCCACAATGATTCCACACTTTATATTCACTTTTCCACCATGTTCTCACACAATTCCTACAATATTTTAACAGTCATGTTTACATTCTCACTGTTCTCATTCACCTCCCCATTTCCCACCTGGCCACATTCCCACAATGTTTCCACACTTCATGTTTACTTTCCCACCATGTTCACACATTACCTACTTTCTCACCATAATTTGGCCTCCTCCCTTTCACATTGCACCCATATCTCATCTATTCCCCTCATTAATCCCTTCATCTTCTGTTATGTTTATGTAATGTCACACATCACTTGCTGTGACTATATTTTCATCCATGCCACATTGGGAAAATGGGCAGGTGAATGGAAACACAATGAGAATGTAAGCATGACTGTTACAACATTGTAGGAATGTGTGCAAACATGGTGGGAAAGTGAATATGAAGTGTGGAATCATTGTGGGAATGTGGCCAGGTGTGAAAATAGGCAGGTGAATGGGAACACAGTGAGAATGTAAGCATGACTGTTAAAATATTGTAGGAATTGTGTGAGAACATGGTGGGAAAGTGAATATGAAGTGTAGAATCATCATGGGAAAGTGAATATGAAGTGTGGAATCATTGTGGGAATGTGGCCAGGTGGGAAAATAGACAGGTGAATGGGAACACAGTGAGAATGTAAGCATGACTGTTAAAACCTTGTAGGAATTGTGTGAGAACATGGTGGGAAAGTGAATATAAAGTGTGAAAACATTGTGGGAATGTGGCCAGGTGGGAAAATAGGCAGGTGAATGGGGACAGTGAGAATGTAAGCATGACTGTTAAAACCTTGTAGAAACTATGTGAGAACATCGTGGGAAAGTGGATATGAAGTGTGGAATCATCGTGGGAAAGTGAATATTGAGTGTGGAATTATTGTGGGAATGTGGCCAGGTGGGAAAATAGACAGGTGAATGGGAACACAGTGAGAATGTAAGCATGACTGTTAAAACCTTGTAGGAATTGTGTGAGAACATAGTGGGAAAGTGAATATGAAGTTTGGAATCATCGTGGGAATGTGAATATCAAGTGTGGAATCATAGTGGGAATGTGGCCAGGTGGGAAAATGGGCAGGTAAATGGGAACACAGTGAATATGTAAGCATAAGTGTGAAAACATTGTTGAAACTGTATGAGAACATGGTGGGAAAGTGAATAGGTGGCGTGGGAATATAGTGAGAATGTCATCAGTCATATGGGAACATGATGGGAATGTGAATGGGGTAATTGTGGGAGTAGATGAGATGCCATATGCATAAGGACCTTGTGAGTGACAGTGTGGAATATTCCGAGCAGAATTTCCACACATTCCGTGTGGAATTGCTCGGAATGGCACATGGATTCCGCGGATTCCGTGCGGAATGATGCTGATTCCGCACGGAATAAGGGGGCGAGCGTAAAGACCTCGTAATAGACCAGCCTATGTCCCCCCTGGCAACAGAACAGGATCAAATTGGGAGCATAATAAGAAAAATCACGAAAATAAACAAAAGAAAATAAATCTTTTGGCTAAAGGCGCAAAAGCTCATGAGGAACTCTCAAGAAAAGAAAGAGTGGATCTTAAGAAATTTGCTAATATGGCTATAACAGAAAGTCATAAGATGGATGTGGATGTCCCTCAAAATTCTTCTTCACTCACTGATAGAATCAGCCCAAACAAAGTCAATCCTGAGACATTAAAAATTATGAACAGGATCAAAGATCTTAAAGGAAAAGGAAAAGATCTTATTAAAGAAGACTTTGTTACCTGGCAAAATAATGCAATGGATATTCCAGAAGCTGGTATTGATGACAAGAAAGCTCAAATAGAGCTACAAGAAGAAATACATGAGGAACATGTAGAAACAGGTTACTGGGACAACAGATCATATGTAAATTTCACTAAACAATATTGACCAAGACTTCTTTGCAGATCAAGGAATGTAACCTTGAAAAGAAGGCTTATCATGGTATTGGTAAGTCAGTAGCCAACAGATGTAAAAATAGCATAATAGCTATTAGTTTAAATAAATCTGCATCATCTTTTAAAAGTGAAAAGATACTTGAGGAATATTGGATAACAGACTCAGGTGCATCAGTGCACATTACAAATGACAAATCTGACTTTGTAGAGTATAATCCATATCCTAAACCAGAGGAAATCAAAACAGCTGATTCAAAATCAGCTGCAAAGATACTTGGACAAGGGACTATAGTTCTTGAGTTTGAAAACTTAAAAGGACTTAAACATATTGCTAAATTGGAAGTTTGTTACATGCCAAAGGCTTCTCACAAACTTATTTCATCTGGACAATTAAAAATTGGTGGTTATGTTGAGACATCAAACAGTGATCATACAGTGTTTTTGTTCAAAGGAAATGATGTTATAGTTGCTAAACCCAAAAATCACTTTGAACCAATACACTGGGCTAAAGTAACAATAAAACATAAGTTAAACAAATTGGTGAATCTTGTAGATTTCACTACATGGCATAATAGGATGGCTCATGCAAATAAAAATGTAATTAAAAATATGAGCCAACATACAGAAGGTTTTGATGATAAAATCAAAATACCATCTGATAATCCTATTTGTTCTGGATGTGCACAAGGAAAGATGCATAATAAATCTTATCCTACATCACAAACATGTGCAAAACAACCATTAGAGTTGTTACATGCTGATTTGCTAGAATTCCCACAAGAATCTTATCACTGTAAAAAATGGTGTTTAATGATTATTGATGACTATTCTTCATATGCCTTTATGGCATTCCTACGAACTAAATCAGAAATGTTCCAAAATTTCACAAACTTTGTCACACTGTTTGAAAATCAAACAGGCAGAAAAGTCAAATGTTTCAGATCAGATCGAGGGGGAGAATTTAAGTCTGGTGAATTTGATCAATTCTTAAAACAAAAAGGCATATTATGTGAACATAGTGCACCATACATCCATAATAAAATGGATGTGCAGAAAGATTGAATAATACAATCTTAAAAAAAGCAGAAAGTATGCGACTCCATGCCCAATGTCCTAAATCATGGTGGGAGTTAGATATCAGCTAATTGTTCATTTGTGGGAACATATGATATGTTAATATCTTTGTTTGACATTAGGTTCTATATCCTGATTTCTGTCAGGATTTATATAAGAATCCTCTAGGCCTTCATTATCCTTATCATGAAACAATCTGCTATAATCGTTGTCTGTAGTATCATGATATTCTGGATATCTTTTCTTTTTATGGGGAGTATCATCATCACTATCACTATCATAGTTGTGATGACCATGATCTGTGTGGCAATTGGAATCAGATACATGTCCATTATTTTTCCCCCTTGTTTCTATACCTGGTGGACTATTAAATAGTCTATTTTCTAAGCCTTCTATTTTTGCTCTAGGAAATTTGGTTTCATCAAATAATGATTGAACTCCAACAAATATAGAGTTATCATTTTTCATGAATTGATAAGCTTTAGAACCATCTTCATATCCTATGAAGGTCATGGCTTCTGCTTTTTGAGTAAGCTTATTTTGTCTAATTTCTTTAGGTACAAAAACCCAAGCTAGACAACCAAATGTTTTAAAGTAATGAACATCAGGTTTTTTGTTATACAAATTTTCAAGCTCTTTACAATGCCCCACACATTCCCAGTGGACTCCTGGTCATTCCCAGGACTGCAGATGGGGTACTGGAATCCAATATTCAAGACTAAAAGCACCAAGGGAAACACACGCAAGTGAGCCCAGTACATCCCTTGCTCTCTCATTTTCCACTCTTCATATATCCAATTGACAGTTGAACATCGGCTGCATGCACAAGTGAGGATGCAGCAGCAGCAGAACATGGTCCCTCAACCAGGTATGTCCCCCACTCCTCCAACAAGTGTTATGCTCATCCTTCCCTCCCCCTTGCCCTGCCCTTGCCCACCCTTGTTGTTGCCGCTGCTCATCCTTCCCTCCCCCTTGCCCTGCCCTTGACCACCCTCATCGTCACTGCCACTCATCCTTCCCTCCCCCTTGCCCTGCCCTTGCCCACCCATGTCATCACCGCTGCTCATCCTTCCCTCCCCCTTGCCCTGCCCTTGCCCACCCATGTTGTCACCGCTGCTCATCCTTCCCTCCCCCTTGCCCTGCCCTTGCCCACCCTCATCATTGCTGCCACTCATCCTTCCCTCCCCCTCCCCCTGCCCTTGCCCACCCTCATTGTTGCCACCACCTCTCCCTTGCTGCCACTTCCACCACCTCCTGCTGTGCCTTTGCCCCTGCCCTTGCTGCTGCCACCTTCACCTTGGCCTGCCACCATTGCTGCCCACTGTCTGCCTTACCCTTGCCCTTCCATGCCACCATTCTGTATATACCTACTTCTGTACCTGACTACCACTGTCACTGTACCTACCTATCTTTGTAATTGCCCACCATTGTAACTACCCTCTGTATTAACTTACCTACATACCTAATTATATCCTTCTTATCCCTCCCACTCAGTGCTGAAGTATTACTTGCTGAGAGCAGTGTCTCTATTGCTCCTCCTGCCAGGACTAAGACACCCTCAATCCATTTCCTTCCATCTCAGCTACATAAACATCACTCAGGCCATATTCACCTACAAATTCAAGATTCAGAGAGCAGTGATGATCCAGATGCATTAGAAGGCAGCAGTGAAGGCAGTGAAGGAGACAGTGCTGGGAGTATGGAAAATCAGGGAAGTAACACAATAGAGGTATGATGTTAATTTGGGAGCAAGCCTCAGTTTCATGATTATCTACAGGAGAATGAAGAGGAGGATGTGGGAGTTGAGAAGGACCTTGCTGGTGCTGAGGTGGGTTCCATAATACCTGCCCTCCATAAGTTAGCTCACCTTTGTTGCCCAAGCTTGATGTGGAAGTTCCAGAAGCCATACCTGAACTAACATTGACAAGATTGACTTTTCTCTGGTTGAAAGGACTGAGAAAGAAGCTGTTGGATTGGTGGAAGAGGTTCTTGAGGACAAGGTAAGTTGCAAAATAACTACTTTCCTTGTGTAGCTGAACTTCTCTCTCTAGGTTGATCTGCCTGTTGACAAAGAACCAGGAACTATGTTCAATGAAGGTAAGTCTTGGTAATTACAAAAATAAGAATTCACCCAACATGTAAAAGATGATCCTATGGGCTCACCACCTCCACTCCAAGGTTCCTCTCACACTTCAGGTGGTATTATGGGAGGCAGAGCTCTAGGTAATGTCTTCAACCATGCAGATGCAGATGCAGAGAGCCAGCCACATCCCATCAATAAAGGTGTAGTCAAGCTATTCACCAGTTTGGCCAGCACAAGCAGCATCAAGCCATTGGTGCTCAGGAGCAAGGTTGTACCCACTATTGCCCCAGTGCTCAAGAGGTTGGGGGACCTTAGCCCTGTCATCAAAAGTAAGTGATTGGTCTCCTTCTTTTGTTTTGTTAAAGGCCTTTCAGATGAAAATCATTATATTACTGTCCTTCAGGATGACCAGTGGACTATGATGGGGAGGTACTCTCTGGCCTGTGAAGAAGATGAAGAGATTGTCTGGTCTCTTGAGAATGGACTGCAATCACTGACTCTATGTATTGTGAGTCATCTCTTTCTGTGATAACCTTTAACTTATGGTATGCAGAGTGCTGCTGATCCATTGACAGTCATATTAGGTGGTGGTAGTGGTGCAGATACTGCTCCTGTTGCACAGCCAGCTCCAGAGAGCAGAGCTATGAAGGCTACTGAGCACTCTAGGAAGGAGCTCATTACATTGCTCAATGTTCCTGAGCACTTGACATCAGATAACAAAAGCAAAAATATGGGGGTTAGGGAGCATTATTCCAGATACAAGGCATGCATAGAGGCTCAGCACTGCTTGAATGAAAAAGCGCAAGCTGGGACATGGGTGGGCAAGAAGCCCAACAGTACCACCATCATCTGTTACAATTATGCGCACTTTTCATTTTTCTTATGTCAGCACCTGCCTCTTTTGGTGCTTATGCAATCTCTTCTATTTCTATATGCTTATGCAATGTCACACAATGTCTGCTGTGACTCTATTCTTACTATGCCACATGCCTACCTTTGTTCTGTCATACTGATGTCACTATGACCTCACTCATGACGCGTTATGACGTCTACTATTATTACATCATATCTATGACGTTCTTTACCTTTTACAGACAGTAGGTTTACATATAAATAGCAGAGTTTGTCGTAGGTCAAACCTTAAGTTTGACTTAGCTTGTATAAACCTTATAACTCGCTGCAAAGCTTGTTAGTAAGCACAAGTTAGTCTCTGGCAACCTTAACCGGTTGTGGTGAGATTTCAAGTCATAGTTCACGCACTCTTGCCTATAAACCCCTTCTCAAACCTGAGTCACGCCTTATAGGCTCAGCGCTGTTTACCCACTTGTGTTCGCCAGGCTTACTTTGTTGCCATCATCTCGGATGATCCTCGTGGCATTACATCATCAGGTAGATTGACAGATGACTCGATCATTGTAACAATTTAAGTCAAACTTACCTAAACAGCTTGAGTATTAGCTCATTAGCGCATAGACCGTCGAACTTCCCAAGAGCAGGCTGGTAGGTTACCGGTGCCTGATCAAGATTTCCGGAATCTTCACAAGAGGAGCTCCCCCACCGAACAAAGCAACCAGAGGACTTCAAAACACATACACACTTCAAGGAGAAGTAATCTACAAAGATAGCTGAGATCAGATCTGGAAATACAGACACTCCAATACCCCTGTCAAGCTACACCATTTTTGGATACCACAGTACAATAACCACCCACCCAATGGAGCTGTTAGATTCCAAGGGTTATACTATCTCACAGGAGTAGAAGTCATCTTTGACACTAGCAGATCTCACTGGACATACTATCAAAACGACGAAGTTCGTTGTGTAGAAGACGAAGCTTTTCAAGAACCTTACTACGTTCCTGGAGGGATCAACAATGTCCCTGAGCACCTTAGATCCCCTGAAGTAACCAGAGAATCTTCCAGCAGAAAGGGCAAATTCTGTGCACCCAGTGACTCAGATTCCAATTCTTCCCGAGAGGAGAATATGATTGAATCTAGTGACCTATTTGAGACTGCCCCATTCAAAGCATTTCAAGAGCTAGGAACAGCACAACCTAGCCCCTTACGGTTCACTTCCACATTAGGAAACACACCTAGACCACTCTTGTCTTTAGATCTTGCACAAACCAGCAGACCATCTTCACACAAACAACCAGAAGAAGAACCAGCTTCTGGATTGCCTATACCTCCATTAAGAACCCCTACTCCACTGCCTCCCAGAACCCCTACTCCACCACCACCACCACCAGGTAATGACCCTGATATAGAAATGGCTGATGCAAATGCCGATCAATGCATCAAGCATCCCATGCCCACTAAATTCGAAGGAAATTGCAAATTAGCCGAGCTATTTATGAATGACTGCGAGATGTTCTTCGAGATCAATACCAGTTACAACACCAACAAGAAGAAGATCATCTTCACTCTCATGCACATTGGTGGAAATGCAGGCCAATGGAAGCTAGCTAAATTAAGCAACCTAAATGACGCAGCAGCATGGGGACCTTGGGCCACATTTAAAGAGTCATTTGAAAGTAACTGGAAACAGCAGGAGTTTCCACTGAGCCATGGTTCCCAGTGGACTCCCAGTGGACTCCTAGGATTCCTACTGGATTCCTGGGATTCCCATTGGATTCCCAGCAAATTCCCAATTGGTCCACTATGGTCCCAGCACATTCCTACCTCATTCCTACCTCATTCCCAGTGCATTCCCAGTGCATCCCAGTGAAGTCATATCTTACCACTGAAGACTTCCTGCCATGGTCCTTGACTGTATCTTGATAGGAATGTAAGTGTTGCTGCCACCAGCAATGTACTTGAATTTGACATTGCTAGCATTGAATTTTTTCAAAAATACAGAAAGTTCTATTTACATTTTTAATCAAGACACTATTGTACATTGTGCCCTCCTTCCTCTACCATCTCATCCTCATCCTCATCCTCATCCTCATCACCATCATCACCATCATCAATGTTCATTTGTGATTGTCTCTCCATAACCTGGCTAGTATGGTACACAAGCATTGTGTGCAAGAACCAATCAAAGTTTCCAGCAGTCATTCTTTTCAAGATCTGTTCAAAGCCACCAAGCCAGGCATTCAATTGCTCACAAGCCTGTGTATTGAATGCTCACTTATAATAATGTCCACCCTGTGAATCAGACTCAACTACTACCAAGTTTGGTGCAGAGCCATCTGTAGGTGAAGGGTTGCACCATGTACGACATAATATATCTGCATCACTGTGATTGGTGTAGTGATAAGTGTCAACAATGAATCTGCTTGTTTTTTTCCATGTCTCCCAACTTCCATTTCTTACACAGGTTTTTAGCACACGACATGCTTTGTCAATGCAAATGTAAGATGGCCTTGATTCCTCTGTTGGATAGACATGTGCCAGGAAGTTCAATATATTTGTTGGGGATTCTGCCTTGAAAAACTTGTCCCATGCAATCACCACACCACATGGTGCACATATAGTTTCCACACAGTACATTCTTGGTGGAATGAAATGGTCTCTAGTAACTCTTCTATCTGATGGCTCAGGTTGATCATGTGGATGTGGATTCTGTTGATTTTCTCGCATCCAAGGCCATGTTTCATCTGGTCTCCTCAATGCTCTTCTGTACCCATCCAATGTTTGCTGCCTGTGGTTGGTGAGATGCTGTTGCCATTTATCCTGGTGCCATCTACAGGCTTGTGTCCCTGCTACTTTGTCATTGCTGCAATTTGCAGCATGACATTTTCTTCCATGTATATTTTCATGATATGCACAATAAACACCACCACGTGCATTAGCCAAGTCAGATGTACAATCTTTATATGCACAATACTGGTAATGAGTTTAACATTGGTTTTTTTCTCTTGATGATCAAACTTACTGTGTGCCCCATGACAATTCCATCAACAACAACCATCTTTACTGGTGCATGTTCACCTTCTGCATTACCAGCAGAACCTTGTACAGTTGTGATATCAATATCAGCATGTCCTCCACTTCCCATAAAGTCTGCCCTGGTTCTGTATTTTTGTGTGCACTCATCACAGTTGTGCTCCAGAGCACCCTGTATAACTCCTTTTTGTCCAAGATTCACAAATGCTTCTCTTGTGACTTCATCACTGGCAAGGTCATTCTGTATTGTAAGATTTACATCATCCTTTGATGCAATAAAGCGGATGGACTCCTGAATGAATGCCTGCCAGATCTGCCTATGGGATAATTTACCCATCCCTGACAAGAATTTATGAGAAATTGAATTCCAAAATGCTGCATATGTAGCAGCAGAGGTATGGAAGTTATAGAATCCACTCAGCACTGCAGTTGTGAAGAGCCAATCAGCCCACAATGTTCTTCCAATCTTGATGTATTTTGCAGAGTTGAGATAGATTCTGTTAGATTTATTTGTGTTCTGAATTTTGACCTTCTCATGATCAGCATAGTACAGTCTGTTGCATCCAGGACAATGCCCACAAAGTACTGGTACTTGTTCATAGGCACAGAAATTCTTTATCAGTTTCACAAGAGGAATGTCACATGGAGTTGTATACTGAACAAGAGAATGTGGATTGCATGTATCAGTCTCACACACAACAGCATCTGGACATATCATGTGGACTGGCTGGATGTCTCTATTGGAGATAGGTTTTATTTTTCCAATGAATTTTCCCTTCTTGTTGCAGGGGTATAATTTCAATAGCTTGGCAAACAAGTGAAGCTTAAGGCCAAGTGCCCTAGCTCTTTCATCAACAGTCATACTAGATCTCTCATCTATCAAGGATCTTTCCCCTACTTTTATTAACACTTGTCTTGCCAGTGCTCTTATCCATCCAGTGGCAGTACTACTCTTCTCCTCTGGATAAACAGCATTTTGTTGACAGCCATGTAAGTTCAGAAGGCTGACATTCTCAGTCATTGTCAGCAAGAGCATCACAACTGTTGACAGTGTGATTGTGGAATTAAAGTTGGCCTCAATAAATTGGCTGAAGACACTGAATCTAATGTCTGGAAATGGCTGCTCTTCTGCTGCTGCAACTACAGGCAACCAAGCCAAAAGTCCAAATATTTGCCATATGACCATAGATTTTACAACAATTCTGGACAACATAAGAAAACTATCACAGAAATGTAATCAACAATGAAATAGGGACTATCAGTGCTCACATATTTCCCTTCTTCTTCTTACCCTTCTTGCTTTTATCACCTTCCTTGTCACCTTCCTTGTCACCATCTTTATTTTCTTTCTTTTTCCCCTTCCCCTTACTCTTCCTCAACTTGTTCAGGTTTTCCATGTAAGCAGACAAGTCATTGAATGTATAAGATGCTTTAGTGAACCCCCATAATTCTATGTCATCTGGAGCCCCCTCAGCTCCCTCCAGCCACATTTGCATTTCAGGATAGTCTGCAATGTTCTTGAAGAAATGCTGCACATGAGAGTGCCACATGGTTTTGCTAACAAACAGTTCAACAACTGTAGTTTTGGTGACCATCTTGAGAGATGGCCAACTGCCCTCTCTGTACATATTTTGCATGGTGTCAATGGCCTTGACACAGGCCTGATACTTGGAATAGTAGACTTTGAGTCCCACATCTCTGGTGGACTTTCCTGTGAGATGCTTGGGAATGCCCAATGCAGCAATAAGTTCATCAGTTGACAATAGACCATGTACTCCCTTGCTCTCTGGAGCAGGAGTGGTGGAATGGGAATGAGTGGTGGAATGAGCAGGAGTGGATGATGTAGAAACCTGAGATTTATCATACTCCTACATTGGTAATTAACTTGATATCAAATTGTATATTGAGCACTCACCAGACACATGTTGACATTGAATATTCCATCAGCATAGGACCATTCAACCTCTTCCTCATCCTCAGGATCATTCAATATGTCCTGGTACTGTCCCCTGACACACCAATTACCATTTTCCAAGATATAAATCCTGGGATTTTGTGCTACATGTTTAAATGTGAGTAGATGAATTAAAATGAGAATTAAACACTTACTTTCCATGGGGTGATACTTCTTCTGCATTTGTTTCAAAATGACAATCAAACTAGTGTCAGTGGTGGTTTTGACAACCATGGTAGGCTTGAGATTAGTGGGGTCAACAAGAGAGGTGAAGACTCTGACCTCCCCTTTGGGAGGCTTGAGTTTGTCTCCTAAGACCTCAGGTATATCTGCAAGGCTTAGGACATTCCCAAGTGCTTTCCCTCTGATAATGCCTCCTGTGATACGGGATGCACCTTGAAGGTCTACATCTTTCCCAAGAGGTGATGACAGATATTTGTCACATAGAAAGGATCATACCTTCATTGCCCTCTTGGAATACATTTCCAGAAATCTATTTTTTGCCTTCAATGAGTGGCCTGTATACACCCAGATCATCAGACACACCTTGTCATTCCCAATTCCAATTTCTCCAGTCTTCAAGCTTCCACCATTTCCAGCCTTGCCATCTAGGGTTATGAAGGTGATGTCATATTGTAAATCTAGACTTGCCAAATTCCCAGTCTCAGTGGAATCCTCCTCCTATGTGCTCATCAATTTCCTCATCAATTTCCTTTACACACATAATCTGAACATACCAGAGTCAAGCCATCAGCTTGATGGACCTCTTCCTCCTTCTCCTTTTCCTGCTCCCCAGCTCCTTCTCCCTCCTTCTCCTCCTCTCCCTCATCAGTGGTCCCCTCATCATCATTATCATCATCATTATCATCATTATCATCATCATCTCTTTCATAGCTGCTACCAGTTTCCTCACTTCCTCCCTCCTCAATCACCATGTCAGAGCGACGAAGAGCAGCCTTCCTGGTTGGTCTTCCACTGGTACTAGCCAAAGGCACAGAGGCAGTACGAGGAGGGGGGTGCACAGAGTCTCCACTTTCCTGCAAAATTTGTTCAGTTATAATCAATATAAGTTACATACAACATGTATACAAGATTAAAAATACAATAATTATAAGACACAAGTTGTGGCCCACACAAGAGATGGAGTGACATGGTCATGGCATGCCAAGGTGTGTGACAGAGGTGCAGCAGGTGTGTTGGGGTACATGGGTGAGAGGTGGTGGCATGGCAGGCAGGATCCGCAATGGGCCAGATGAGCATGCACGCAGCGGCAGCGTGGCAGGCAGGATGGGCCAGGTTGATGTTGAGGGTGTGACATGTGACATGGCAGGTGAGACGAGGTGCAGCGATGATGTGGATGACAGAATTGGCCAGGTGAGCACAGGTGGTGGCAGGCAGGATCCACAATGGGCCAGGTGAGTGTTGCGCAGCGGCAATGCGGCAGGCAGGATGGGCCAGGTTGATTTGTGGGTGTGACGTGTGACATGGCAGGTGAGATGAGGTGCGGCAGGCAATGTGGATGACAGGAGAGGCCAGGTGAGTGCAGGTGGTGGGTGTGATGTAGCAGGTGGGATGGGGGTATGGCAGGTGTTGTGGTTGGTGATGCAGCAAATCAGAAGGGCAGCGTGAGCGCAGGTGGGTGATGGGTATGACGTGGCAGCCAGGTGGATCTGGGATGGGCCAGGTGAGTGCCAGTGTGTGCAGTAGGATGATTTGATGTGTGACCGATTGGGTAGATGGGATGGATTTGGTGAATCCATGAGGTTATGTACAAAAACAAATGAATCGAGTGGTACGAACCTTGTGTCATGGACCGCTCATTTTCACTTTTTCACTTTTCGTTTCTAAGACATTTATATTCATTTTCTTTGTTTTGATCTAAGGTCGCAGCCAAACATCGAAGATAAGATAATGATTATCTAATCAGCACAAAGATTAGATAACGATTAGATTAGATTAGATAACGGAGATGCAGCCTTGCTTATGTTTTTCCTTTGACTCATACGGATCAACGATCCATCTTATGTAAACCTTCTAGCATGTTCTATGGTATTTATAGATAGGGTTACCCTAGGTAACTCCACAGCCTTTAGGGTTATGGGGTTTAGCGCACAGACCATGTATCTAGGTATATATACTGTGCAACAAACACCCAGAGACTCCATTCGAGTTCTCTTGGGGTTTCCCCTCAGTCAACTCCTCTCACCTCTCCTCTCTAAGTTTCGCTAGTGGGGCCCTAAGTCGTCACGACGAGGGTAGTCCTGATAGTAGAACTCGAATTCTCAAATCGCTTACTGCCCCACTCGATGAGCATCACGCTCACCACACCCGGACTCCAGGGTTAAGGAGACTTTCTCGGATCCTGCCAGCGCGCCGTCTACTAGACGTTAAACTTTTGAGTTTTTTGTGGTGTCTCTAGAATAAAAACCACATCAATCGTTCCTGGTCATCGCAAACCAAAGATCCTACCCCGGATTATAGGGACCGCTGTGCACAGCATACCAGTGCCGGAACTATCACACGTTACGTGATACGCGATCAGGGATCAGCTTTGTCAGCCCCTTGATTACGTTAAATTACCCTGACCTAGGCCCCCTGAAGGGCTATACCATATATACCGTATCTATGAATTTCCGTAATCCTTGAGAGTAGCCGCCACTTGGTCACGCGCTCTTGAGAAAGATCCGTTCCCCTTAAGGGAATAGTGATACAGGGACAACCATTCGGCCCCCTGTTAGTATACTATCCAATTCATTTTTCAAATAGAAAAGTACATAGGCATTGCAGGGACGGTTGCGGAACCTGAACGCATATATACATAGGTGACAGGTCACAAACCTTCCTCACCTCGTACTTTTCCAAAACAGATCACGAAGACATCAGAGACCTTCTACGAAGAGGCGGTTCATCGGAGGCAGAAATTGAAGCAACGCTTCATTGGATCCTCACAGGACAACACTTCACAGAGGACGACGCAGAGAACCTCTTTGAGGATCTACCTCCATTAGAACAGAATAGCGATTCAGATAATAATAATAGAAATTGAGATACAACCAGTAGTTTGGATTCCATCAGAGAACAGCCACATCACTGGGAACCAACACCGTTTCCAGTAGCAACCCGAGATCCAGCTACTCTTGATATCAATAACCTTATCAATTCCGACGCTACATTCATTGGAGCAGTCGCACCGCCTTGGTCTCCACCACGAGCTTACACTAGAGCTCCCCGCACACATACCACAACAGATACCAACTCATCCAGGGACTCTTCCAGATCCTCACGATCCGGATACATATCCCTTCCCCCACCTTACCCACCATCAATGTCGGATTTTGGACCGGAACCCGAAGTCGAGATGAACTCGGCTCAGCTGTTGGCCCAGCTGAATGCACAAGCGGCCACAATAAACACCCTGCAGGGTCAACTTCAACATCTGCAAAATCAGATGATCGAAGCTGCGGCAGCTGCAGCTGCAGCCCCTGCACCACCAGCTCCCGCACCAGCAGTACCGGTTGTTAATATACCGGAGGGCACTATCTTCAACATTACCCAACCCGCAGGACACGCGTCGTCCAAAATAGATGCAGCAAAGCCACCGGTCTTTACCGGCAAAATGACAGAGGTTGATGGGTTCATCAACTCGTGTAGATTATATATGCGACTCAAAATGGAGCACGCATCGGAAGAAGAGAGAGTCTATTTTACTCTCTCGTATATGTCAGAAGGGTTCGCTCTAGATTGGCAAGACAATCTATTAGAACAATACAAAAACGACGAGGAAGTTCCCGGAACCACTGAGGAACTATTTCAGAAAATCAAAGACGAGTTTGGTGACACTGATGAACAGTCATCAAAAATATCGGAGTTGCACACAATACAGCAAGGCACACACACGTGTGAAGAACACGTGCAAAAGTTTAAAAAGATAGCCCAAGGAACGGGTTACGAGGGACGAGCTCTCTTGGAAGAGTTCAAGCGAAGTCTAAACACAGGACTTCGAAAAAGAATTTTGGAATCCGACAAGGTTCCTCAAACAGTAAATGGATGGTACGCGAAGGCCATCAAACTCAATCGACAGTGGTGCCAAGCACGCGCTGAGGAGAAGTATTACTCCTCGAGGAACAGTAACTCCGCCAATAGGAGTGAAGGTGGCTCTAAAGGGCCTGCTTCGTCAGTAACCAAGACAACACCGGCTGGGCAGCCAAAACCCAGATGGCCTTTTACATGACCATCAGGATCAGCGCCCCAGCCGCAACAGGCAGCTGGACCCTCCTCGGGTAGTAATGCCGCTCGACCTCCGCGCGGCCCGAATGACATGGATGTCGACAGAAACAATAGACCCCCACCAAGATGTTACAAGTGTGGAAGACTCGGACACATCCGAGCAAACTGCAGGTCCGGCCTGGACGTCAGGTCTATGACTTTTGAAGAGATGAAAGAATACTTCGCAAAGGGCGAAGAGTTAAAAGACGACGAGAGCCAGTGAGTCCCACTCTGGACTCTCGTAATAAGTACAATGTATTAGTAGTGGAGCAACTAACGGACATAGCGGTTGAATCGGAGGTCTCAAGGACTTCCGAAACAACCCCGCAAGAGGCAGTCTCTGGTACGAAAGTACAGGAGCGCAGCAGGGCGGTTACACCTGTGCTTAATTCCTCTGTAGCTCAATGAAAAATACGAAAAGGGACAAAAGATTTCTTCATTCGCACAATAGGTCCAAAGGAAGAAATCCTGATGCAAATCAGTCTGGAAACAATGGACACACACGAAAAAAATGAACAAACAGCGCTTCTTGATTCAGGAGCTATGGGTTTGTTTATGAACAAATCATTTGCTAAGCGCATGAATTACAAATTAATTCCCTTAGCCAATCCCATTCCAGTTCGAAACATTGATGGAACTCTAAACGAAGGTGGCATGATAATGCATGAAGTAGATTTAATACTTCACTATCAGGGTCACATGGAAAGAGCTACATTTGAAATATGTGAATTAGGAAAAACAGATGTAATCATAGGATCTACATGGTTACGACGACATAATCCGGAAGTTAATTGGGAAACCGGAGAAATTAAACTTACTCGATGCCCACAATCATGTGGACATAAACAACGAGAGTGGACCGCAGAGCGGGAACAGAATGCTAGGTTAGCAGAGCACTGGGAAGCTCTACAATACCTATGGGAGAAAGAACGCGAGTTAGATTTCGCATATTGGTTAGAGGAAAAACGAATGGAAGATGCTGGTGCATCTTTCATAGAGGAAACAAAACATCCGAAACAGTACAAGTACGGAAATAAATATCCGTTCTTACCCCTGTTTCCACCACGATCACCGAAGGCAGGGTCCTTCTCAAAACAGATAAATGAACTTAAAAAACAATTGCCAGAAGAAATGGTACCTGAAAAGTATCACCAATACTTAAAGGTATTCAAAAAGAAAGCATCGGAACGAATGCCGGTTCGGAAACCATGGGATCATGCCATCGATACCAAACCAGGTTATGAACCTCGAAAAGGAAAGGTATATCCTTTATCCCCAGACGAACTTCAGGAAGTACGAGACTTCCTTGATGATCAAATAAAAAAGGGGTATATCAGACCTTCTAAATCACCGCAAACATCACCGGTGTTTTTTGTAAAAAAGAAAGACAGAAAAAAGAGAATGGTACAGGATTACCGTTACTTAAACGAGTGGACAATTAAAAATAATTATCCACTACCACTTATATTGGAACTCGTGGATCGGGCAGGTAAAGCTAGACACTTTACCAAATTAGACTTACGTTGGGGTTATAACAACGTACGAATCAAGGAAGGCGATGAATGGAAAGCTGCCTTTACCACACCGGAAGGAGCATACAAACCGGTGGTCATGTTCTTTGGGCTGACTAATTCGCCAGCCACGTTCCAGCACATGATGAACGATATCTTTAGAGATATGATCAATACAGGAAAAGTCATCATCTACATAGATGACATCTTGATCTTTACTAAAGATAAAATGGAACACGATGAAATTGTACTTGAAGTAGTACTCCGGAGGTTGCAGGAAAATGACCTCTATGTAAAACCAGAAAAATGTGTATGGGATGTAGACGAAGTAGAATTCCTAGGCGTTATCATTGGACCCAACGGAATTCAAATGGATCCCAAAAAGGTAGAAGCAATCTTAAACTGGCCAGTACTGGCATGTGTAAAAGATGTGCAACGCTTTTTAGGACTAGCCAACTATTATTGCAGGTTTGTTAAAGACTTCGCGAAAATAGCACAACCACTACACGCCCTAGTAAAAAAGGATAAAAAATGGGAATGGACAGAAAAAGAGCAAAGAGCTCTAGAAACTTTGAAAAAAACATTCACAGAACAGCCGCTACTAGTGGCTCCGGACTCTAATAGGAAATTCAGAATAGAGTCTGATGCCTCGGACTACGCAACGGGAGGAGTATTATCAATGCTCTGTGACGATGAAAAGTGGCGACCAGCAGCCTTTTTATCTAAAACGTTGAATGAAACCGAGAGGAATTATGATGTCCACGACAAGGAAATGTTGGGCATTATGAGGTGTCTTGAAACATGGAGACACTATTTAGAAGGAGGAAAGGAGGAATTCGAGGTTTGGACAGATCATAAAAACCTCGAATACTTTATGAGTGCAAAAAAGTTAAACAGAAGACAAGCCAGATGGGCTTTATATCTTAGTCGCTTTAACTTTAAAATCATTCATAAAGCTGGTAGTACAATGGGCAAAGCAGATTCGCTGTCCAGGAGGCCAGACCTTAAAGAGGGGGTGGAGTCAGATAACAAGGATGTAACCTTGTTAAAACCGGAGCTTTTTCTCATAAAAGCTTTACAGCAAGGACACTTGCTTATTGACGGTGCAGAAAAGGGACTCTTAAAAAAGATTAGAGAGTCAGAAGCACGTGATGAGGAAGTGGTAAAAGCAGTAGAAGCCATGAAAAAGGCCGGAGTAAAAACGATAAATGCAGGAGAATGGCAAATGGAACAAGGCTTGTGTTAGGAGCTACCCAAACACAACCTCAAGCCTCGTCAACGAGGAGAAGAGAGAAGAGAGATGAAACCAAACACTAAGATTGTTGTCCCGGGTAGGGAAACTATCCAGAGTCTTAGGGACTCGCTACTACAAGAGTTACTACTTATATACCCAGCCCCTGGCCTGTGCGCAGCAAACCCTAAGCCCTAAGGCTGTGGTGCACAGCAACAGACCCAGACCGCTCCATGCCTCATGTTACCCCGGTCCCCCTATCTGGACCGATCTAGCCCCTGGCCACACTGTCGGTCAACCCTAACCCCAAGGCTCTTGCAGCCGCTCGCTGACTAACCCTTGGGCGTCCTAACATAGGGGTGGTAACGTCCTGCCTTAAGTAGTATCTCCCCATAGAGGCCCCAAACAAATAAGTAAAAATATAGAAAAAGAAGAGAAAAAGAAACTGAGTCCGTTGGATCGTAACATATCCCTCCCATTAAGACTTCGCGTCCCGAGAAGTCGATGCTATGGGAAAGACTTCCTTGATGCCTGTGTTCAAAACTTTCTGTGGGGAATCAAGCATGGGTACAACCGGCCCACCGCGCTCAAGATCTCTTGAGAACGCCCCATCCGTGTCATCATCTTCAGCATTAGCCTCCTTGCGGTTTCCTTTCCACTGCGACCAATTCCGCTCCAACCGTTCCAGGTAGTCTCGCTCAAAGCGACCATCTTCCCAACCAAACAGGCGTTTCGGCGCCGTCACCTGCATGAAGTTTTCGTAAGGGCGGTAGATCATGCCCCTAGCCTTCCGAGGTGCTCCGGGATTCCGTTTGTGGAATTTTTTAATCTCATCCTGTTCATTGGATAAGTTCTCCACTGGTTCCCATGTGGATTCCTCTACTGGGTAATTTTTCCATTTCACCAGGTACTTGAGGCGACCGCTGCCTCGTCCACTGACGCGACTGTCCATTACTTCCTCAACCTCGTACTCGTCATCCTGTGACTCCTCCGTCATCTGCGCTTCCTTTCGGTTTGCAGCTTTCTCTTTTTGACGAGGGAATATAGGCTCCTTGTAAGGTTTCAGGAGTACTTCGTTGAAGACGTTGTAGACCTTCCAGGACATAGGGATCTTCAGCTTGTATGCTGATTCTCCGACTTTTTCCAAGACCTCCAGAGGACCAACGAACTTTCTGTCCAGCTTTTTGGTGGCCCGAATGGTGGGTAAGTGTTCCGTGCTTAGGTACACCTTGTCACCTGGTTGGTATTCTCAGGCCAGCTGTTTATTCAGATCCCATCGCTTCTTCATTGTGGCCGCAGCTTTCTCTAATGCTGCTTTCGCCTTCTCGTGGACATCCTCAACTTGTTTGGCCAATTCCTCAATTGCCACCACCTTTGGCTGGTGTGTGGGGTTGAGTCCTTTGTTGGGATGACGTCCATAATTCATGAAGAAGGGTGAAAACCCTGTCGCTGAGTGTGTCCGATCGTTGTGGCAAAATTGTGCTACGGCCAGCCAGTCACTCCAATTGTCCTGTCTGTGGTTGACAAACATGGTCAAAAATTCCCTGACTTCCTGGTTGACACGTTCCGTCTGTCCATCCGTTTGAGGGTGATATGCCGTTGACCGGTTGGGTTGAATTCCAAGCATCCCGTAAAGATCGTCCATAAACTTGGACGCAAACTGAGGCCCTCAATCACTGATCACCTTTTTAGGTAGACCATGTTCCCTGAAGATGTTGTCTCTGAACAATACTGCAACTCCTTGTGACGTGATCAACGATGTTGTTGGCAGGAAGTATGATTTTTTGGTGAATCGATCCACCACTACCATGATCATGTCGTTGCCTTTGGACTCCGGTAACGGCCCCATCAAGTCAACTGAGACAACCTCCCATGGTGCATCCAGTACCTCATTTGGAACTAGTGGTGCTGCTCTCGCCTGTCAGTCTGGTTTGGCACGTTGGCACGTTGCACAGCCCGGGATATACAATTCGATGTCCTTCCTCATGTTTGGCCACCAGAAATCCTGTGTGATTAATTCGAGCATTTTGGCTACTCCTGGATGTCCCCAGGAATGGTGGATCTCAATGACGTTTTCCCTGAGTTCCGTAGTTGTCGGTACGTAAACACGTCCTTTCCATGTGACAATTCCATCCTTTCGTTGGAACTCCGGGTTTCCTTCAGCTAATCCCTTTTTGACCTGCGTATCCTGGTGCCGTGTTGTTGCTTTGGAGATGTCCTTGATGATGTCTTCAATTGCTCTGTCATCATCATAGACCCGCACAAATAGTTCATCTTTGAGCAGGATAACTCCCTCATTATCGTTGGCACCTCGCTCATGTCCTGCTCTCCTAGAGAGGATATCTGCTTTTGAGTTTGACTTTCCTGATCGGTGTTTAATAACGAAGTTATAGTCCTGGAGATCCGTCACCCATCGTGCCTGCCGTCGATTTAGATTTTGTGCCTTTCGGAAATACGTGAGGTTTTGGTGGTCCGTCAACACCTCCACTGTCTGCTTGGCACCTTTGAGATAATGTGACCATTCATAAAATGCGTGCATGACTGCCAACATTTCCTTGTCATATATCTCGTAGTTTCGTTCCGCATCGTTGAGCGACCTAGAAATAAATGCTACTGGCTTCCAGACTTCGTCCTTTCCTTGTTGTGACAGGATCCCACTGATTGCAAAATCTGATGCGTCCACTTCGATCCGGAATTGGCCATCATCGTCTGGAATTTTGAGGACAACCTCCCTCCCCACAAGGTCTTTCAGTCCCTGGAAAGCCTCGGATTGCATTTGTGTCCAATTCCATTCCTCTTTCCCTGTTAACTTGGTCAGAGGTTTGGCAATTTTCGCAAAACCTTCTACAAAACGCCGGTAGAAATTGATAAAACCCAAGAATTGTTGTAATTCCCGTTTATTCGTGGGTTCTGGCCATTCCGTGATTGCCTTGATTTTCCCTGGCTCCATACTAATAGAGTCGTGGCTGATCACAAGTCCCAAGAAATCAATTTCTTCCTTATCAAACCAGCATTTCTCCGGTTTTAGTGACAACTTATGCGTTTCTAACTTGGCCAAGATGCGGTTGACATGCCTTTTGTGTTCTTCCATCGTTTTGGAGAAGACCAGAATATCATCCATATAGATGACAACCCATCCTTCCGCAATTTCTACTCTGAATATATCATTCATCATAGTTTGGAAGGTTGCCGGTGAATTGGTCAATCCAAAGAACATGACTAATGGTTCGAACAGTCCTCGGTTTGTTCGAAACACTGCTTTCCACTCGTCGCCTTCTTTAATTCGGACATTGTTATATCCCCATCGGATATCCATCTTTGAGAAGACTTTTGCCTGTGATAGTTGGTCCACTAGTTCCCCAATGAGCGGCAGCGGATATCGATTCTTAATCGTCATTTCATTTAATCGACGATAATCTTGGACTGGTCTCAACTTTCCATCTTTCTTTTTAACAAAGAAGAATGGAGACGCCATTGGAGACTTGCTTGGTTGTATGTGCCCAGTGTCTAAGTTTTCCTTCAAGAACTCGTCCAACTGTTCCTGTTCATTATGGTTCAGTGGGTAGATCTTGCAATCTACTGGGTTCGAGCCGGGAATTAGCTCGATCGCGTGATCCCATGGGCGTCTTGGCGGTAATTCATCGAAGGTCTCCTTGGTAAAGACCTTCTTGTGTCCTAGATAGTGCTCCGGCACTATCTCCTCTAAGGTCCTTTTTGTGGCCTTTTCGTTTTCCTTGGCCACGATATCTGTTGCCATTGATCGTATCTTAAACTCTGGCTCCCCGATGTGAATGGCCAGTAATTTGTCACCCTCCTCCAGGGGTTCCATGCTGTCAACCTCATCCTCAGGTTCTGCAACCTCTGACTGCGTCCAACATGTCCCTGGACATCAATTGAATTTTAATTCTTTCCTTTTCCAGTCGATCAATGGGTTATGGTGTTGTAACCAATCGTGTCCCAAGAACAAGTTTGTCTTTCCTAGACGTGCCACTCCACATTCAATGATCTCCTCATGATCCCCAATTCGTAACTTGAATTGTGTCATGTATTCAAGATTTCCCATTGAGTTCCGTGATCCATCCGCATTGTATACTGGTACCGGTCGTACCAACTTTCGTTTGTTGAGTTTGTGTTTTTCCACAAACTCATCGTTCACACATGACTGTGTGCATCCGCTATCCACCAGTGCCGCTACATTGATGGTAGTTCCGGTATCCATGGATGTGATAACCCCTTTCACATCCATCTCATTTCGTCCAAACATTTTGACCATTGTTTGTCGTAAGTGCGCTAAATTCCATAGCGCCTCTTGTTCGGTCATTGCGTTCAGTTCTTTCAAGAGATCCTTAGTGATCTCTCTTTCTCGCGCATTGTGCGCCCAGAATCATAAACATTCCAAGGCAGTTTTTTTGTCCTGCTGCCATATCCTCCTCACGACCCATTCCGGGGTCCAGGTTCTGAGTTTTGGCTTTGTTGCACTCATAGTAACGTTTCTCAGACGGTGAACTTGACTTGAGCATTCATATAATAATTCAGGTACTTTGATTCCAGAATCACTATGTACAAGTTCATTGTCCTTGATACTGTTACAGGCCAGTAGAGCTGAGCGCTCGTCTACTGGCTTTCGCCAAAACCCTTCTCCTTGCCGTACTCCTTCCATTCGGCCTCCATAATGTCCTCCATCCGAACTTCTCGGATCTGTCTCCCTTTGCCTTTCCCGGAAGGCTTTCGTGGCTCTGGACATTGCCGTGAGAAATGTCCTGGTTTCCCGCAGTTATAGCAACTGCCGTATGGTTTCTTGGACTTGTCAACGTCCATAGCATTTGGGTCTCGTGTCGTGGTCGATGCAATTGGCGGTGCGCTGAATTGGTACTGAGTCGGCCTGGTATCCTTTGGCACTTTCTCCTTGTAACTATCAGTTCGGTGTTCAGGTCCATAGGCTTCCTGTGCTTGGCGATATGCATGCGCCAATTGTATTGCGCGTTCTTGGATTTTTGTCAAGGATGCTTCTTCTTCGAGGTTCCCATGTCTGATTAGATCTCGTCCGAGCGCCGGGTTGATGTGAGCTAAGAATTGAGCGGTCAAGGCTGCGTCGTTCCATTCGACTAGTGGTGAGAGAGCATTGAACTGGATGCAGTAGTCTTCGATTGGCGAGTTCCCTTGTTTTAGTGCGATAAGGGAATCGATCACCTTTTGCTTGGTCTCTGTTGACATAAAGAATTCATGCATCTGGTCCTTAAAGTCCTGCCATGTTTTAAATGGGAACTTTTTAGTCAAAGGCTCTCTGAGCCAGTTCATGTCGTTGTCAAGTCGACCCTCATTCAGATCTTTCCAGGAGATGTCCCTAGACCATGCCTCTTCAGTTTGTTTTTCCTCATACTCGCGCTGTGCATCCTGAATGGCTCGAAGTTTTACCCCCGCCCAGTCTCCGGCTCGGTTGTCCTTTCCTTTGCGAATTCGGTACAGACAGATTGAGATCTTTCGATCCAAGGTTGTTTCCCGTGATAATGTGAAGTAAGTCTCCATCTGTCGTACCCAGGCGTCGACCATTCGCGGATCTCCTTCGTAGTGGTCAGGGAGTTCTAATTTCGTCGTGGGCATCTGGACTATTGGATTGGCCCGTCGGTACTCATTGATCACATCAGAGATGGATTGAGCAATTGCTGTAGAGGCTTCTACTCGGCGTTGTCCCTGCCGGTAGATCTGGTCCTCTCGGTGCGCTCGTTGAGTTGGGGTTCCTTCCGTGTCTCCCATGGGTTGGTGTGTTTCCTCTTGGAAGGTTTGATATCCTAGGAGCGCATGTGTGATATGAGAAATCATATCTGCCGTTGCCCAGAAAGCTCTTGCACTGACTCGGTGATGTCCGTAGCCTTTTCTCATCATCAGGCGGATTTGTTTCCATCTGCGGATATGTCCTTTGTTCTCAATGTGCCAAATGCGTGCGCCATCTTTGGGCGATCTGAGATTAACTCGCGCGTTGCTATTGCGCAGTCACTCGTCGAAGTCCCAGAGGTCTTGGACTGTTCGGTATGTGGGCCAAGTGTATTTAGACCATAACTCTGGCTTGATCAATCGAAGATAGCAGTATCCAGCCATCGTCGGGTGTGGGACTTGAACCCAGGTAAATGCTTTCTCGATTTGGGTTTGTTCCTCATGGCTCCCATTGCCATTTTGTGCATGCATCAGCGCATTCCAATCCGCTGGTTCAATGACCATGCCTTCGTTGGCATATAGTTCCATAACAGCTGTAACATGACTGTCTAACCGCTTGTCCTCGCGGTAGTTTTCATATCGGCAGATGGCGTCCTTTGTTTTGTAGCACCACATGAGCCACTGATTGTATTTTGATGCCGCCAATGCTTGGTACATCCGATCGTTTTTGTTGCCTTTGTAGACAACCTCGAGAAGGTTTTCCAGGACCTTCCAATCCTTCTCCGCTCGGTTCAGCACCCGTTGCGCCCGAGTTGCTGCTCGGCGCATGTGTCGTAATTCCAGGAGTTCAGCCCATGCTGCCTCCTGTTCCTGTATCTGTCGTCGCTCCATATCGTCTAGGAGGCGTTGTACATCTCGGTGTTGCTGCCGTTCTTCGCGCCGGCAGTGGCGCCTCCAAAGTCTGACATGGTTGTCAAACTTCCTAATGTAGCCATCGCCGGTGATCGTCGGCGTGCGTGTGATTGTTTTAATGTCGGATGCCCACTCCGCGTTGAAGATCGATCCGATCTCCTCCAGTGTCGTGTGGGCGTGTGGTAGAACGTAGATAAATTCGCACTGCATGGCAATCGTCGTGTGATGGTGTAATATGATTTTGTCTTCAACCGGTTCCGTTCTATCTCCAACGGCAATCGGTCCGTTCGTTCGGCAGTCGCCTAGTTCCCTGTGCAGTTGCACAGGTTTGTTGCCTGTTCACTTGTCTGCTCGTGCTTTCCGTCGCACGAGGTTTGTTCGATTGGGTCAATAACGCACCCCAACTCGAATGTTCGATTTAATTCCAACAATTGCCAATTCAAAACTAAAGTGCCTGGGAATTCACCCTACAGATCGATGTGATCTGAAACGGGACTTTCGGCCCCTTGATACACTCGTAATGAACTGGTTGTTTCACCCGTTCCGTGGGTTTTTCTGCAAGTATCGGTACAGCTAGCTCACCAGTGCCTGCCTGCACTTTCAACGATGCTCAGACTGTTCTCGTCCGATTCCTGTTTTGTAGCCAGAGGGGATGAATTACCCCGTAGTCAATAATAACGATTATTGAGACTATCTGCTGTCGTAGTCGATGTCGCCTAGCTCCTCGAGGCTGTTCGTGGCCATGTGTCGCGACGTGCACGAAGTCAGACGATTATCGAAGTCAAAAAGAAACTCGCTTCGTCGCCGTGAGCTGCAACGAGTAAGACGTACTCGGTGCTGTGGCGAACAACGAAGGGCAAGGTTGTAAAGACTCTGGATTATGTTAGGAGCTACCCAAACACAACCTCAAGCCTCGTCAACGAGGAGAAGAGAGAAGAGAGACGAAACCAAACACTAAGATTGTTGTCCCGGGTAGGGAAACTATCCAGAGTCTTAGGGACTCGCTACTACAAGAGCTACTACTTATATACCCAGCCCCTGGCCTGTGCGCAGCAAACCCTAAGCCCTAAGGCTGTGGTGTGCAGCAACAGACCCAGACCGCTCCATGCCTCATGTTACCCTGGTCCCCCTATCTGGACCGATCTAGCCCCTGGCCACACTGTCGGTCAACCCTAACCCCAAGGCTCTTGCAGCCGCTCGCTGACTAACCCTTGGGCGTCCTAACATAGGGGTGGTAATGTCCTGCCTTAAGTAGTATCTCCCCATAGAGGCCCCAAACAAATAAGTAAAAATATAGAAAAAGAAGAGAAAAAGAAACTGAGTCCGTTGGATCGTAACAGCTTGGTCCTTTGGAGAGGGAAAGTATATGTCCCTAAAGATGAAAAATTATGAATGGAGATAGTAAGACTCCATCACGACACACCTATTGCAGGACATGGAGGACAGTGGAAGACAGTTGAACTTGTCACAAGAAATTATTGATGGCCAGGAGTCACTAAATTTGTTAAAAAATATGTCACCGGATGTGACAAATGCCAAAGGAGCAAGAATTTCCCAGAGCCACCAGCAGGGAAATTAATGCCAAATTCTGCACCAAGTCGTCCATGGACACATATATCAGCAGACTTCATTACGAAGCTTCCCGAATCACACGGACACAATGCGATATTGGTAGTATGTGACAGAATGTCCAAAATGTCACATTTCATACCCACATCCGAAGAAACATCAGCTCAGGGATTAGCAACTCTATTTAGAGATCATGTTTGGAAAATACATGGTCTTCCGGAGTCTATAATCTCTGACAGAGGCCCTCAGTTCGCCGCTCAAATGATGAAAGAACTGAACCAAATGTTAGGCATTTCAACAGATCTGTCTACAGCTTTCCATCCACAAACGGATGGACAAACAGAAAGAATGAATCAGGACTTAGAACAGTACCTGAGAATATTCGTGGACCATAGACAAGAGACATGGTCTGAATGGTTGGCTATTGCCAAATTTAGTTATAACAGTAAAATTCAGGCATCAACTAAAGAAACACCGTTTTTCGTAAACTATGGAAAACATCCACGCATGGGTATGGAACCCAGAAGAGAGGGATCTCATCCAGCAGCCACGGAGTTTGCTCAAAAAATGAAAGAAATTCATGAGGAAACACAGCTGCTTTGCGAAAGTCGCAGGATGATATGAAACTCTATGCCGATCGAAAAAGAGGAGAGTCACTGCTTTACAAAGTTGGAGACAAAGTTTGGTTATCAACCAAAGATCTGCAGTTGGTCAACAGACCTACACGAAAATTAGCAGAACGATGGATTGGACCTTATCCAATTAAAAGAATTATTTCTCCAAATGCAGTAGAATTGGATCTACCTTTCTCACAGCAGATTCATCCGGTCATAAATGTATCACGAATTCGTCCTTATGTGAGACCACTAAAAGGACAGAAATTGGCACCACCACCTCCAGTAGAAATAGAGGGACAAAAGGAATACGAAGTCGAAGAAGTAATCGACGTTCGTTTAAAAAGAAATAAACTGCAGTATCTTGTCAAATGGAAAGGATACACTGCAGAGCATAATTCATGGGAACCGGTTGAAAATGTAAAAAATGCAAAAAAGAAAATAAAAGACTTTTATAATAGACATCCAGGAGCAATTTGCGTCATAGGCCAAGACGTTTTCAAAGGATTGAAGTTCAAAAAGTATGAGAACTTCACAGAATATAGTGGACCAATAGTGTCCAGGATCGACATAAATGCAGTAGCAGAAACTGCACAATGGGAAGAAAATTGGAAGAAATGGAAGGGCCAAGGTTTGCTTACACAGCTAAATGAACCATCAGACAAAGATGGTCCCTGCGATTGCAGCAGTTGTGAAAATTAAATAAAGAATGGGCCCTGGAGTAGGGCCTTAAACTGCTTCAATCAGTTACAAAGGTCGTACTCGGCCTTCCCAGTCAAACATGGGTAAAAATCGCAATAACCACGCATGTAACTGTAAAAAATCTCAAACAAACATTCTTACGTTGGGAGCCACCTCCAACGTTTCACACAATTGCACTGGCATGTCTAGATGCCACTTTGAACATGAAAAACCCAAACCAACCCCTCCAAGAACCCTCCACCCCAAAATCACCATGTCTCGCGCCGTTGAAGTCCAACTGGACAAAGTAAACGCGGGACAAGATCCCTGGACGCTGTCGGAAAAGGCATTCAATGCCTGGCAGCATTATATGTACCTCAAGCAAAATGGCCTTGACGGACACGTATCCTTCGAAACCTCAGGATAAGGGTTTCGTCATGGAAGACGAACCTTAAAGAGGGGGTACTGTCATGGACCGCTCATTTTCACTTTTTCACTTTTCGTTTCTAAGACATTTATATTCATTTTCTTTGTTTTGATCTAAGGTCGCAGCCAAACATCGAAGATAAGATAATGATTATCTAATCAGCACAAAGATTAGATAACGATTAGATTAGATTAGATAACGGAGATGCAGCCTTGCTTATGTTTTTCCTTTGACTCATACGGATCAACGATCCATCTTATGTAAACCTTCTAGCATGTTCTATGGTATTTATAGATAGGGTTACCCTAGGTAACTCCACAGCCTTTAGGGTTATGGGGTTTAGCGCACAGACCATGTATCTAGGTATATATACTGTGCAACAAACACCCAGAGACTCCATTCGAGTTCTCTTGGGGTTTCCCCTCAGTCAACTCCTCTCACCTCTCCTCTCTAAGTTTCGCTAGTGGGGCCCTAAGTCGTCACGATGAGGGTAGTCCTGATACCTTGGTAATTGATCATTTGTCATAGTTTGCGCAATGGCATCTTCATTGGCATGGGCGGCGGATGTTTTCCTGTGCAGTTTTCAGTTAGCAGTCAAAAAAAATGGAATGGGGGGCGCACCTGTTGCCCTTGCCCCGTTTTCTCTTATCAATGGTGTTATCTGCCTCATTGTCAGCCGCTCTCATTCCCTTTACCTTCTTTTTATCACCAGGATTACTGTGAGTCGAGATGCTAGACATTGCCCATTTGCAGCCTGAGTGAGTGGCAGTGGCTTGCCTGTGAGATGAGGAGCGTGTGGAGGGCATGGTGGACGCGATGCTAATGAAAATGTCACAGATGTCACACTGAGTGACGTTTGAATATGCACCAGTGATTATGTCACAATAGGTAACAGTCCTAGGATTCCTACCCTCAATCCCAGTGCTGGGCTAGGAATGCACTGGGACTGATGTGGGAGTCCACTGGGAATACATTAGGACTTTTCAAGCCATTTTAGCCCATTTGCTTTTTTTTAATTTTCACTGGGACTGACTGGGAATATTCCCAGCGGAGTCCTAGGATTCCACGTGGAATACCTGGCCGAGTGTAAAGACCTCCAAACCATTGACCAGGTTAACAGGGAAGGAGGAATGGAACTGGACGCAAATGCAATCTGAGGCTTTCCAGGGACTGAAAGACCTTGTGGGAAGGGAGGTTGTCCTCAAAATCCCAGACAACAATGGCCAATTTTGAATCAAAGTGGATGCATTGGATTTTGCAATTGGCAGAATTCTATCACAGCAAGGAAAAGACGAAGTGTGGAAACCGGTGGCATTCATCTCCAGATTGCTGAATGACGCAGAACACAACTACGAGATTTATGACAAAGAAATGCTGGCAGTCATGCATGCATTTTACGAGTGGTCACATTATCTCAAAGGTGCTGAACAGACAGTGGAGGTGTTAACAGATCATCAGAACCTGAGATACTTCCGGAAAGCACAAAACTTAAATAGGTGACAGGCACGATGGGTCACAGACCTCCAGGATTATGACAGAGCTGTACAAAATAGTGTGACAATGCAAGAAGATGCCGATCTTACTATGCATGGACAAGTTCAAGGAACTAATCAAAAAGTCCAAGATCAAGGAAGAAGCTGCCATCATTCCTCTATTTTCAGAAGGACTTCCCCCTGAAAGCGTCCAGCAAATCCTTATGCAAAACCCAGCTGATCTACAGGGTTGGTATGATGCTGCACAAAGATATGCAAATGCCAAAAGCAGATTAGGCATTTTGGCTGGACTATAACATGCAGGAGGAGGAAGACCATTGCCAAGATATAGAGATCCCAATGCAATGGATATTGATGTGGTTATCATCAATGCATTATCTAAGGATGAAAGAGAGCAACATGTTGAGGAAGGACTGTGTTTCATATGTCACAAAGGGGGTCATCAATCACCGAGATGCCCCATGAGGAAACCAAGCAGTGGAAACAAGAAGAAGCATTTTGGGAAGGGAGTAAAGGAGTCATGACCCCACCGTCACATCAGAGCAACTTCCACATCTATGGAAGGTGACAAGGTTGAGGGATATGATGAAGAAGAGTCAGAAAATGCTAGTGAGAATACAATCAGGGCTTTGATAGTGGATGCTGATCCTCAAACATTGGATTTACGGAATCTTTGGATCCAGGTGGATCTAGAAGATGTGACAGAATATGACGATGCTCTGGCCAAACAATACACGATGTCACACAGTGGGATTGTCACCCAGGCAGAGGTCAGCTCACTGTATGTGGATGAGGACTCGATACCAGAAGTAGCGATTTGGAAAATCACCACATCACAACAGATGGAGCACTGCTACAGAGATCAGGTAGAACCTGGATCTACTGAAGGACTAAAGGTACCTTCCGAGTATATGGAGTGGAACTCAGTATTCGAAAAAGAAGCCTCAGAGCATTTCCCTGAGTCAAGACCCTGGGATCATGCCATCAAATTACGAGACGAGTTCATCCCTCATAAATCAAAGATCTATAACCTGTCACCATTAGAGCAGAACTCGCTAGACAAATGGATCAAGGAACAGTTAACAAAAGGATATATCTGACAATCAAAACTGCCTCAAGCATTGCCCTTCTTCTTTGTTCCAAAAAAGGATAGTAATGCCCTGAGACCCTGTCAGGACTATTGCTATCTTAATGAATGGACTAAGCCAAATTCATACCCCTTACCCTTAATCTCCAACCTGATGATCAAGCTTAAAGGAGCACACTACTTTACAAAGCTAGATCTCAGATGGGGATACAACAATGTAAGGATCAAAGAAGGTGATGAATGGAAGGCTGCTTTTGTTACCAACAGAGGATTATTTGAACCAACAGTTATGTTCTTTGGACTCCGGAATTCACCTGCGACATTTCAAGCCATGATGGATGACTATTTTAGGGACATGATCAATGAAGGATGGATCGTAAGTGGACAGCAATGGCCAGCTGCATCCATGCAGATATCTCTCCCATGCCTTAAGCCCTACTGAATGCAATTGGCAAATATATGACAGGGAGCTTTATGCTATAATTCGCACACTCGAAGAATGGAGATACCTGCTCTTAGGAGCACCTCACACCATCACAGTTTGATGTGATCATAAAAATTTAACCTATTATCGTGCACCTCAGCGCTTAACTGCATGCCAAGCCTGCTGGTGGAATAATCTATCCAGATATGATCTACAACTAGTGCACACCCCTGGAGCTAAACTGACTCAAGCCGACGCTCTCTCCCGCTGCCCTGACCACGCTGAAGGAGAAGAAGACAACAAAACAGTCACTATGCTCCCACACTCTATATTCATCCAATCACTATCTTTAGATCTTCATGAAAGGATTATTAATAGCAGCACCACTGACACATTTGTTGAAAAAGTCAGACACTGCCTTGACAAAAATACCCCACTTCCATTTAGAAGCACTATCTCCGACTGGAAGCTAGACAATGGACTATTATTATATATGTTCCTGATGATCTAGATCTACACTGTGATATCATCAAAGAATACCATGAATCGCCAAGCACAGGACACCCTGGATTCTTCAAAATGCTTGCTGTGCTCAAAACTCATTATTGGTGGCCAGGAATGACCGTCTTACTAAAGAAATATATAGATGGCTGTGGAACCTGTCAACAGATGAAACCAAACACTCATCCCACTGCTGCACCCCTAACACCAATTATTTTGCATGCCCAACGACCATTTCAACAGATAACAATGGATTTCATCACCGATCTACCAATCTCTGATGGTTATGATTCTATTCTTGTCATGGTTGACCAAGGACTTACAAAAGGGGTAATTCTATCGCCTTGTCACAAAACAATCACCGCTGAACAAACAGCGACACTCTACATTAAAGAAGTATTCAAATGCTTTGGACTCACTGATATCATGATCTCAGATCAAGGACCACAGTTCGCAGCAAAAGTCTTCAAGGAGAGAACCACTGAGCTAAATATAAAACATCAAATGAGCACCGCCTTTCATCCGCAAACTGATGGACAATCAGAACATCTAAATCAGGAATTAGAGATCTATCTCCGGATATTCTGTGCCTATGATGTAGCTAACTGGAGCAGAGTCTTACCCATCACCAAGTTTGCACACAATCAATGCACTCATCAAGAGCTGAAACAATCGCCTTTTCATCTCATGTATGGAACAGACCCTGTGGCACTACCAGAAGTGGTTAGCAGAATGGATGCACCTGCAGCAGATGCACATTTAAAGCAACTCCACAAAGCAAGAGAAGAAGCACTTGCAGCACACGAGTTAGCACATCTAAAAATGATGAAACACACCATCCATCACTCTAAACCCTTTAAGGAAGGAGACAAAATATGGTTAGAGTCAAAGAACCTTCGCATACCATATGAAACACATAAACTGGCACCTAAAAGGGAAGGCCATTCCAAATCGAGAAAGTCCTAGGACCAGTAACATACAAACTGAAATTGCCAACCCAATGGCACATTCACCCAGTATTCCATGCAGCACTCCTTACACCATACAAGGAAATGGACATACATGGACCAAATGACACAAGACCTCCCCCTGATAGCACATTGCAAAAAAGGCAACTCATACCAATACCTTGTCAAATGGAAGGGATATGATACATCATACAACACCTGGGAACCCAAACGCAACTTGACTAATGCAGAAGAAGTCCTAGACAGATATAAAAGCAGGAGAAAACTCAACTGAAGACTAGCAATCTTCACATCGCTATCTAACCACAGTCTATGTCTTCCAAGTCTACCTCCCCTGTTCCCCCTCATGTCTACTCTGCTTACTTTTCAGTTGATAAGTCAGGATGACCCACTGACCCTCACCTCATTGAGCACACCCCTGAATGCCCCACACTTGTATACCCTCAAGATGACACACCCTCAGACTTCAACCCTAACGACATCATGCCTTAGCCACATCACACACCAACCAATGACCCTCAGGGTCCCCTTACATCACAAACCGTCGAAACTGCCATCTCCCAAGACTGTTCCACCCCCTTCAGAGGAGAAATATCAGCAGGACCTTCGAGACCACACTCTAGTCATGTGGTACCTACGAGTAATCAGGGACACCTTTCATCAGACACTCCGATGGATACCCAAACAGACCCCAGAGACAGTATTACAGATAGCACCCAAGCTACCCCCAGTAATGGAATGCATTTGCTATATTCAGAGAAGGTTGGAGAACCATGAACCATTCCAGCTCACAGAACTACTGGATATTCAGGAGCGTTTAATGCTAGTACTACCTATCCACAAATACTTAATCGGGTTAGGAGAATCATCGCTTTTGCCTGGTTTGAACTGGATCAAGCAATCCCTGTTCATCTTGCACAAGTCTGGAGAATACTTTCCAGTCAACCACACTCCCTCGCCATCAGACAAATTGTGATAGAGCATGCCAACTTTGATTGCACCAACCTTATTGAAACGTTCATCAATGTTACCAGTCTAGCATGGGAACTGACCAACTCTATTCAGTTAAACCTAGATCAGCTTGCCCTTGATCTCCTCCACCAACTCCTGATTGCCAACGTTGAACAATACATCATTGACACCATCAAACTAGTACGCGATGGACAATTGCACATCTACATGCAGAAGAATGACATCAGGAATCTGATCAAGATCAACTCCTGGTTTAATCCCATTTATGTTGTCCCAAACCGCTATGAGATCCTTGACACAGCAGACAAAATTCATGATAAAATCGAAGGAATACTTGCCCATGTTGAGAAAGCAATCAAAACCATCCACAAGACGCATATTTATGTCAATGACATGTTCCCTCCTCAACCTTCCAGCACGCCTCACATAGTTCTAAATGGAGAAGAAGTGCAAGTCGTTATTTGCACCCTTGCTGAACTAGACTCAGCCACACCCCTGATGACGACAATGCCCCTTATCACAAGGCAACCTGAAGGATCAGTCTCAGCAGCTAAACAAACAGCCCTGAAAGGAAGGTCTATACCAATTTCGGCACTGATGAACCCTCAGCCATCAGCATGACCCTCGACGATGATACCTTCGAACCCACCTGTCACATTCTCAACAGTCAATCCAGTGATGCTGCCTAAACAGAAAGGTAAAGGGAAAGTCACACCTCAGGTGCCTCAAAAACAACCTCGATGCCCTCATTGTCTCATTTGCAATTCTCATGGACACATCACATCACAACATGACCCTAACCATCATCTCACGTTACCGAGATCAACATCTAAATGCATCAAGAATGCAGGGTCCACCCCTGGCACATCACCACGCCCATCAAACCATTCCCAATGCCCCCCTTCAATGCGTCCTCATCCCCTTTGTTGCACACACCAAGGATTCCAGCAGGGAACCCACCCCGGAACTATTACCTTTGATAATGAAGAAGAACATTGTGCTTGGTTAGCAGGACGACACTGCCCTGATGATGAAGACGATGAATTCCACCTCGGAAAGCCCAATTGGTGGACCGAGACTGAGCACAACAACATTGAGTGAGTGCTCACTGTACTTTTGTTTTATTAATGTATAGTATTACTTGTGGACAAGTAATCTAGCGAAGAGCTAGTGTTACAATTATGTGCACTTTTCATTTTTCTTATGTCAGCACCTGCCTCTTTCGGTGCTTATGCAATCTCTTCTATTTCCATATGCTTATGCAATGTCACACAACATCTGCTGTGACTCTATTCTTACCTATGCCACATGCCTACCTTCGTTCTGTCATACTGACATTGCTATGACCTCACTCATGACGTGTTGTGATGTCCACTATCATTACATTATACCTATGATGTTCTTTACCTTTTACAGACAGTAGGTTCACATATAAATAGCAGAGTTTGTTGTAGGTCAAACCTTAAGTTCGACTTAGCTTGTATAACCTTATAACTCGCTGCAAAGCTTGTTAGTAAGCACAAGTTAGTCTCTGGCAACCTTAACCAGTTGTGGTGAGATTTCAAGTTGTAGTTCACATGCTCTCGCCTATAAACTCCTTCTCAAACCTGAGTCATGTCTTATAGGCTCAGCGCTGTTTACCCACTCATGTTCGCCAGGTTTACTTCATTGCCATCGTCTCGGATGATCCTTGTGGCATTATGTCATTGGGTAGATTGACAGACAACTCAATCATCGTAACAGTTTGGATTGGTTTGAAGATCTTTGAAAAATATGGTAGCTCATCGTTTTAAGGAACAATAGATGCTAGTGCTAATCATCAATACTTCCAGTTATGGACACAACAGATGGATCCCAGGACAGGGACTCATGGATTGCTTTTGGTTTCTCTGTTTCATTGCCAGAAAGGGATCCAGCCTTTCAGGAGTGGTTTGGGGCTCCAGCAAATTCCCCAACAGCAGTAAATATCCCATCTATTTTTAAATCATACTATTGCTGCTAAGGAGCAGTCCTATTACTAAGCAGGAAGTTAAGCTTGTGCCTGCCACTGATATGCATAGACAAGGAATAAGGTTCCTGTAGCACTATCCTTATACAGAATATTACATAATTATTTTAATTAAATGAGAAGTGCAGGATGAAAACTCGAAATTGGTATATGCACATAATTATTCATGGCCAAAAGGCAGGCACAAAGCCTTTTGATTGGGGGATGGGACAGAACCCAATCCAATCTTTATCCATCAAAAGATGGCCCTTAATCCAGAGGATGTTGATAAACCAGTATCCACAAACTGGTCCAGATCTGATGGAGATGATCAATGGATCTTAGATTATGGTTTTATTATATACCCAGGTAATGCAGAAACTGGTAATGAGTTCATTCCCAGCACTGCAGGAGCACAGGCCAGAGGGGAATGTTGTTGGCAGGTCCTGGGATTTGCCCTGACATCAGTGGGCATGGAGTCAGCGTTGGTGGGTGCTGGTGACGGTGATGGTGACGTGGCTGCATACAACTCAGCCGAAAGAAAACAAGCAAGAGAGCCAGAAATGAGGGCGAAGATGAGAAACTAATGCATTAGGAGGTGGTATGGTGGAAGTCCCAGACTTGCTTACAAATCTTACTAATGACTACATTAAGTCCTGCTTACCAAATCCTGTCCCAAAGTCATGGATGCAGCATTGGCTCCAGCCAATGCTCATCATATCCCCCCCACTTAAAATTTTGACCGTCCTCAGTCAACTCCCATGTGAAAACAAATCCAGGGTGGTCCATAAAAGTCCAAATGAATCTCAGAGACATCTAGCCCATGTCAAAAAAAATTCCATTGGTGTCAAGAGGTGGTGGGCAATGTGCAGGGGCCATCATTGGGCTACTGACAAGTTGGGGCTGTCGCAAACACAGTGAATGGTGGGGTATGGATGTCGATACACATAGTTGTCGAGGTAACAAAAGAAACTTGTAAAAAAAATATGTCGGTATGTTGGTGCTGTCAAAAACAGTAGTTGAAATTGGGGGTGTTACGGATCAACACAAAATGTGCTGGTGGCCATAGTCGTCATAAATGCTGAGCAGGTGGGGGCTTTTGCAAGTCAGTAGTGGTGATGGGGGCCCAAGCATTGCTGCGCGCACCAGTAACTGCGACACGGTGGCAGGCGAATTGTTGGGGTGGCCGGAAAACGGACCTGGGGGGGGCCTAGGAGATGTCTTCGCCTTGCGAACAGTGGGCACTGGGTGATGGTGGGTCATTGATGAGGGCGGCGTTTGGCACTTTGTTTGTTTCATTCATAAACGAACACGGTGATGAGCACGCTCTGCAGCTATCAGTGTAATCCAGCAACTCCGAGACATTTCCGAGGTATTCCGGAACAGAGAGCAAAACTCCGGAGCATTTCCAGGCATCTCCAAGGTTTTCTGAGCATTTTCCGTGCATTGCTGAGCATTTCCGGACATTTCCAACGTATTCTGAGCATTACCGACGCATTTCCGAGCAAAACAGCAAAACTCCGACGCATTTCCAAGATATTCCGGAGTGGAATGATTACCAATGCAAACTCCGGGCTCCAACCATTCAGGAACTATGGTAGAATGCTGAGGAATTGTACCAACCAGCTATGGAACAAGGACAGGCAGCAATTCAATCACTAATGGCATGGGCACTAGTTGATTGACAACTAGCCGAGGCAGGTGTTACGATCCCACGGACTCAGTTTCTTTTTCTCTTCTTTTTCCATATTTTTACTTATTTGTCTGGGACCTCTATGGGGAGATACTACTTAAGGCAGGACGTTACCACCCCTATGTTAGGATGCCCAAGGGTTAGTCAGTGAGCGGCTGCAAGAGCCTTGGGGTTAGGGTTGACTGACAGTGTGGCCAGGGGCTAGATCGGTCTAGATAGGGGACCGGGGTAACATGAGGCATGGAGCAGTCTGGGTCTGTTGCTGTGCACCACAGCCTTAGGGCTTAGGGTTTGCTGTGCACAGACCAGGGGCTGGGTATATAAGTAGTAGCTCTTGTAGTAGCGAGTCCCTAAGACTCTGGATAGTTTCCCTACCCGGGACAACAATCTTAGTGTTTGGTTTCGTCTCTCTTCTCTCTCCTCCTCGTTGACGAGGCTTGAGGTTGTGTTTGGGTAGCTCCTAACATAATCCAGAGTCTTTACAACCTTGCCCTTCGTCGTTCGCCACAGCGCCGAGTACGTCTTACTCGTTGCAGCTCACAGCGACGAAGCGAGTTTCTTTTTGACTTCGATAATCGTCTGACTTCGTGCACGTCGCGACACGTGGCCACAAACAGCCTCGAGGAGCTAGGCGACATCGACTACGACAGCAGATAGTCTCAATAATCGTTATTATTGACTACGGGGTAATTCATCCCCTCTGGCTACAAAACAGGAATCGGACGAGAACAGTCTGAGCGTCGTTGAAAGTGTGGGCAGGCACTGGTGAGCTAGCTGTACCGATACTTGCGGAAAAACCCACGGAACGGGTGAAACAACCGGTTCATTACGAGTGTATCAAGGGGCCAAAAGTCCCGTTTCAGATCACATCGATCTGTAGGGTGAATTCCCGGCACTTTAGTTTTGAATTGGCACTTGGAGGAATTAAATCGAAGATCCAAGTTGGGGTGCGTTATTGACCCAATTGGACAAACCTCGTGCGACGGAAAGCACGAGCAGACAAGTGAACAGGCAACAAACCTGTGCAACTGCGCAGGGAACTAGGTGACTGCCGAACAAACGGACCGATTGCCGTTGGAGATAGAACGGAACCGGTTGAAGACAAAAATCATACTACACCATCACACGACGATCGCCATGCAGTGCGAATTCAGTTACATCCTACCATACGCCCATGCGACACTGGCGGAGATCGGATCAATCTTCAATGCAGAATGGGCATCCGAAATTACAATCATCACATGCACGCCGACGATCACCGGTGACGGATATGTACGAAAGTTTGACAACCATGTCAGACTTTGGAGGCGCCACTGCCGGCGCAAAGAACAGCAACAACACAGAGATGTTCAGTGGCTCCTAGATGACATGGAGCGCCGACAGATCCAGGAACAGGAGGCGGCATGGGCCGAACTCTTAGAATTACGACACATGCGTTGAGCGGCAACTCGGGTGCAACGGGCGCTGAACCGAGCGGAAAAAGATTGGAAGGTCTTGGAAAACCTTCTAGAGGTTGTCTACAAGGGCAACAAAAACGATCGGATGTACCAGGCGCTGGCGGCATCCAAATATAACCAATGGCTCATGTGGTGCTACAAGACCAAGGACGCCATTCGACGATATGAAAATTACCGTGAAGATAAGCGGTTAGACAGCCACGTTACGGCTGTCATGGAACTATATGCCAACGAAGGCATGGTCATCGAACCAGCGGACTGGAATGCGCTGATGCATGCACAAAATGGCAATGGGAGCCATGAGGAACAAACCCAAATCAAGAAAGCATTTACCTGGGTTCAAGTCCCACACCCGACGATGGCCGGATATTGCTATCTTCGATTGATCAGACCAGAACTCTGGTCGAAATATACATGGCCCACATACCTGACAGTCCAGGACCTTTGGGACTTGGATGAAAGGTTGCGTGATAACAACGCCCGAGTAAACCTCAGATCGCCCAAGGATGGCACACGTGTATGGCACATGGAGAACAAAGGACACGTACACGGATGGAAACAGATCTGCCTCATGATGAGAAAAGGTTACGGATATCACCGGGTCGGTGCCAGGATTTTTCGAGCTACAGCAGATATGGTCGCACATATCACGCAGGCCCTCATAGGATATCAAACCTTCCAAGAGGAAACGCACCAGCCAATGGGAGACACGGAAGGAACTCCAACTCAACGAGCGCATCGGGAAGACCAGATCTATCGACAAGGACAACGTCGGGTAGAAGCCTCTACGGCAATCGCACAGTCCATCTCCGATGTAATCAACGAGTACCGCCGAGCCAATCCAATAGTCCAGGCTCCCACAACCAAACTAGAGCTCCACGATCACTATGAGGGAGATCCACGCATGGTTGATGCATGGGTACGCCAGATGGAGACTTATTTCACGTTGTCACGAGAAACGACCTTGGATCGGAAAATCTCAATCTGCTTGTACCGTATCCGAAAAGGGAAAGACAACCAAGCGGGAGATTGGGCCGGTGTGAAACTCCGGGCTGTACAAGATGCTCAGCGCGAGTACGAGGAAAAGCAAACCGAGGAAGCATGGTCCAGAGATATTTCGTGGAAGGACTTGAACGAGGGTCGACTTGACGAGGATATGAACTGGCTCAGAGAACCTCTAACCAGAAAATTTCCTTTTAAAACATGGCAAGACTTTAAGGACCAGATGCATGAATTCTTCATGTCCACGGAGACCAAACAGAAGGTGATTGACTCCCTTATCACACTTAAACAAGGGAACTCGCCCATTGAGGACTACTGTATTCGGTTCAATGCTCTGTCACCACTAGTCGAGTGGAATGATGCAGCCCTAACAGCACAATTCCTGGCTCACATCAATCCGGCACTCGGACGAGATCTAATCCGACATGGAAACCTTGAGGACGATGCATCTTTGACAAAGATCCAGGAGCGCGCAATACAATTAGCATGCGCATATCGTCAGGCACAAGAAGCCTATGGATCGGAACGTTGAATGGATAGCTACAAAGAGAAGGTGCCAAAAGATACCAAGCCAACTCAGTATCAGTTCAGTGCACCGCCAGCAGCCTCAACTTCAACCCGAGATCCAAATGCAATGGACATTGATAAGTCCAGAAAGCCATACAGCAGTTGTTTCAACTGTGGAAGACCAGGGCACTTCTCACGACAATGCCCAGAACCACGAAAGCCTTCTGGAAAAGGCAAAGGGAGACAGATCCGAGAAGTTCGGATGGAGGACATTACAGAGGCCGAGTGGAAGGAGTACGGAAAGGAGAAGGGTTTTGGCGAAAGCCAGTAGACGAGCGCTCAGCTCTACTGGCCTGTAACAGTATCAAGGACAACGAACTTGTACATAGTGATTCTGGAATCAAAGTACCCGAATTATTATATGAATGCTCAAATCAAGTTCACCGTCTGAGAAATGTTACCACGAGTGCAACAAAGCCGAAACTTAGAACATGGACCCCGGAGTGGGTAGTGAGGCGAATCTGGCAGCAGGATGAGAAAACTGCCTTAGAATGTCTACGATTTTGGGCGCACAATGCGCGAGAAAGAGAGATCACCAAGGATCTCTTAAAAGAATTAAACGCAATGACTGAACAGGAAGCACTATGGAACCTAGCGCATCTGCGACAAACAATGGTCAAAACATTTGGGCATAACGAGATGGATGTGAAGGGAGTTATCACATCAATGGATACCGGAGCTACCATCAATGTAGCTGCGCTAGTGGATAGCGGATGCACACAATCTTGTGTGAATGATGAGTTTGTGGAAAGACACAAACTAAATAAGCGAAAACTAATAAGACCAGTGCCGGTATACAATGCGGATGGGACGCGGAACTCGATGGGAAATCTCGAATACATGACACAATTCAAGTTATGAATTGGGGATCATGAAGAGATCATTGAGTGTGGAGTGGCGCATCTAGGAAAAACAAACCTGTTTTTGGGACACGACTGGTTGCAACATCACAACCCATCAATCGATTGGAAAAGGAAAGAACTAAAGTTCAATCGGTGTCCAGGAACATGTTGGACACAATCGGATGTCGCGGAACCAGAGGATGAAGTGAATAGTATGGAACCCCTAGAGGAGGGTGATAAACTACTGGCGGTTCACATTGGAGAACCAGAATTCAAGCTACAATCAGTAGCAACAGACATTGCGGCCAAAGAAAATGAAAAGGCAACAAAAAGAACACTGGAGGAGATAGTGCCGGAGCACTATTTGGGACATAAGAAGGTCTTCACCAAAGAAACCTTCGACGAGTTACCACCAAGGCAGCCTTGGGATCACGCAATCGAATTGATCCCTGGATCAAATCCAGTAGATTGCAAAATCTACCCTCTGAACCGAAACGAGCAGGAACAGCTGGACGAATTCCTGAAAGAAAACCTAGACACGGGGAGAATCCAACCTAGCAAGTCCCCAATGGCATCACCATTCTTCTTCGTCAAAAAGAAGGATGGGAAGTTGAGACCAGTTCAGGACTATTGACGGTTAAATGAGATGACAATAAAGAACCGCTACCCGCTACCCCTTATTGGAGAACTGGTGGATCAACTCTCTCAGGCCAAAGTGTTTTCCAAAATGGACATCCGTTGGGGATATAATAATGTCCGAATTAAGGAAGGTGACGAATGGAAGGCGGCATTCAGAACGAACCGAGGACTGTTCGAACCACTGGTTATGTTCTTTGGTCTCACCAATTCACCAGCAACATTCCAAACCATGATGAATGAGATATTCAGAGTGGAGATTGCCGAGGGATGGGTGGTCATTTACATGGACGATATTTTGGTCTTCTCCAAAACGATGGAGGAACACAAGAGACATGTCAACCGTATTTTGGCAAAGTTGGAAACACACAAGTTGTCACTAAAACCAGAAAAATGTTGGTTCGACAAGGAGGAAATTGATTTCCTAGGACTCGTCATCAGTCATGATTCCATTAGTATGGAACCTGGAAAGATCAAGGCAATAACGGAATGGCCAGAACCCCAGAATAAGCGGGAATTACAGCAATTCTTAGGGTTTATTAATTTTTACCGACGTTTTGTGGAAGGATTTGCCAAGATCGCCAAACCTCTGACCAAGTTAACAGGGAAGGAGGAATGGAACTGGACACAGATACAATCTGAGGCTTTTCAGGGACTGAAAGACCTTGTGGGGAGGGAGGTTGTTCTCAAAATCCCAGACGACAACGGCCAATTTCAAATTGAAGTCGATGCATCAGATTTTGTGATTGGCGGGATCTTGTCACAACAAGGGAAGGATGAAGTTTGGAAACCAGTAGCATTCATCTCACGATCACTTAACGACGCCGAACGAAATTACGAGATATATGACAAGGAAATGCTGGCAGTCATGCATGCATTTTACGAATGGTCACACTATCTCAAAGGTGCCAAACAGACTGTGGAAGTTTTAATGGATCATCAGAACTTGACATACTTCCGGAAGGCACAGAACTTAAATAGGCGACAAGCACGATGGGTGACAGATCTCCAGGACTACAACTTCATTATTAAACACCGTTCCGGAAAATCTAATTCCAAGGTGGACATCCTCTCTAGGAGAGCTGGGCATGAACGAGGGACCAATGACAATGAAGGCGTCATCCTGTTAAAAGATGAACTGTTTGTATGAGTCTACGATGACGACAGAGCAATCGAAGATATCATTAAGGATATCTCCAAAGCGACGACACGGCACCAGGACACACAGGTCAAAAAGGGATTAGCTGAAGGAAACCCAGAGTTCCAACGAAAGGACGGAATTGTCACATGGAAAGGACGTGTTTACGTACCGACAATTACGGAACTCAGGGAAAACGTCATTGAGATCCACCACTCGTGGGGACATCCTGGAGTAGCTAAGACACTCGAACTGATCACACGGGATTTCTGGTGGCCGAACATGAAAAGAGACATTGAGTTGTACATCCCAGGATGCGAAACATGTCAATGCGCGAAGCCGGACAGACAGGCAAGAGCAGCGCCACTGGTCCCTAATGAAGTACCAGATGCACCATGGGAAGTTGTCTCGGTCGATCTAATGGGGCCATTACCGGAATCCAAAGGCAATGACATGATCATGGTTGTAGTAGATCGCTTTACGAAGAAATCCTATTTCTTGCCAACAACGTCGTCTATCACATCGCAAGGGGTCGCAGTCTTGTTCAGGGACAATATCTTCAGGGAACACGGGTTACCAAAAAAGGTCATCAGTGACCGAGGACCTCAGTTCGCATCCAAGTTCATGGATGATCTTTATGGAATGCTCGGAATTCAGCCCAACCGATCAACGGCGTACCACCCTCAGACGGACGGACAGACGGAGTGAGTTAACCAGGAAGTCAAGGAGTTCCTGACCATGTTCGTCAATCACCGACAGGATAACTGGAGCGATTGGCTAGCAGTAGCCCAATTCTGCCACAACGATCGGACTCACTCAGCGACAGGGTTTTCACCCTTCTTCATGAACTACGGACGTCACCCAAATAAGGGACTCAACCCCACACACCAGCCAAAGGTGGTGGCCATTGAAGAACTGGCAAAACAAGTGGAGGACATCCATGAAAAGGCAAAGGCAGCATTGGAAAAGGCTGCGGCTACAATGAAGAAACGGTGGGACTTAAACAAACAGCCGGCTTGGGAGTACCAACCAGGAGACAAGGTGTACTTAAGTACAGAACACCTACCGACAATCCGTGCCACCAAAAAGCTGGATGGAAAATTCGTCGGCCCATTGGAAGTCCTGGAGAAGGTCGGAGAATCAGCATATAAGCTGAAGATCCCTGTGTCCTGGAAGGTGTATAACGTCTTCAACGAAGTACTCCTGAAACCCTACAAGGAACCTGTTTTCCCTTGCCAAAAGGAAAAGGCTGCGAACCGCAAGGAAGCGCAGATGACAGAGGAGTCACAGGACGACGAGTACGAGGTTGAGGAAGTCATCGATAGTCGTGTCAGCGGACGAGGCAGCGGTTGTCTTGAATATTTGGTGAAATGGAAAAACTACCCGGTAGAGGAGTCCACCTGGGAGCCTGTGGAGAACTTGTCCAATGCACAGGATGAGATAAAGAAGTTCCACAAGTGTCACCCAGGGGCACCTCGAAAGGCTAGGGGCATGATCTATCACCCTTATGAAAATTTCACACAGACGACGGCACCAAAACGCCTGTTTGGTTGGGAGGATGGTCGTTTCGAGCGAGACTACCTAGAACAGTTGGAGCGAAATTGGTCGCGGTGGAAAGGGAATCGCAAGGAGGCTAACGCCGAGGACGATGATACGGACGGGGCGTTCTCAAGAGATCTTGAGCGCGGTGGGCCGGTTGTACCCACACTTGATTCCCCACAGAAAGTTTTGAACACAGGCACCAAGGAAGTCTTTCCCATAGCGTCGACTTCTCGGGATGCGAAGTCTTAATGGGAGGGATATGTTACGATCCCACGGACTCAGTTTCTTTTTCTCTTCTTTTTCCATATTTTTACTTATTTGTCTGGGACCTCTATGGGGAGATACTACTTAAGGCAGGATGTTACCACCCCTATGTTAGGACACCCAAGGGTTAGTCAGCGAGCGGCTGCAAGAGCCTTGGGGTTAGGGTTGACCGACAGTGTGGCCAGGGGCTAGATCGGTCTAGATAGGGGACCGGGGTAACATGAGGCATGGAGCGGTCTGGGTCTGTTGCTGCGCACCACAGCCTTAGGGCTTAGGGTTTGCTGCGCACAGACCAGGGGCTGGGTATATAAGTAGTAGCTCTTGTAGTAGCGAGTCCCTAAGACTCTGGATAGTTTCCCTACCCGGGACAACAATCTTAGTGTTTGGTTTTGTCTCTCTTCTCTCTCCTCCTCGTTGACGAGGCTTGAGGTTGTGTTTGGGTAGCTCCTAACAGCAGGGTGGCCTTTCAGTTCAAGTTGCCATATACAGAAAGGATCGCCAAACATGTTGAAAGTCGTCCAAGAGACTACTCGAGTAGCGGGAAGGTATAAAAAGGAGTTTTGGACTTAGTAGAACAGGGACATCGTTACCCACAGTTACCGTTATAGTGCCATTTGTTTTCACCGTGTTCTATCACTCTCATTAATACATTCTCTTCAACGTGACCAAATTCCCTCTCATTTGCTGACATTGGACCGGCAACTCTGGACTTTCCCGCACAACTCCAGACTTTATTTAACACGCTCCAGCCTTTCCTTGGCAACTCCGGACTTGTTTAACCTGCTCCGGACTTTGTTTAACACGCTCCGGACTTTCCCGCACACCTCCGGACTTTCCCGCACTGCTCCGGACTTTATTTAAACTGCTCCGGACTTTCCTTTGCAACTCCAGACTTTCCCGCATAACTCCGGACTTTACTGCACCACTCCGGACTTTACTGCACTGCTCTGGACTTTGTTTAAACCACTCCAGACTTTCCTTCACAACTCCAGACTTTCCTGCACAACTCCGGACTTTGTTTAAACCACTCCGGACTTTCCCGCGCAGCTCCGGACTTTGTTAAACGCACCCTGGAGTTCCCTCACACACTCAGACTTCAGTTAGCGCACCCGGACTTATTGCAGCTGTCTCTGGAGTTTATTGGGTTGGATGGGAATCTTCAGGACCTGCCACAAGCCACTCCCACTTGCATCTAACATCTCCATTAGACAGGGAGTAGACATATCAGCAGCGGGGTGCTAGAGGATGGGGTCATCTTGCAAAAGGTGGGTGCCAGGCAAAATGATGAGGGTGGCAGTCGGAAAATGAACCTGGGGGAGGTAGGGCATGACTTTGCCTTGCGAACGGCGGGTGCCAGGTGAAACGACGAGGGCGGCGGTTGGAAAACCATTTGTTTCATTCATAAATGAATCCGGTGGGGTGCTAGGGGATGGAATGCGTCTTGCAAAAGGCAGGCGCCAGGCAAAATGAGTCGTTGGCAAGGGCGGCATTCAGTAATCCATTCGTTTTGTTCATAGACAAATGCAGTGGGGTGCAATTGGATGGGTTCGTCTTTGCGAAAGGCAGGTGCCGGCAATGACGAGGGTGGCAGTTGGAAAACAATTTGTTTCGTTCATAAATGAATGCAGTGGGGCGGGATGGGTGAGGACTGTGGTTGAGAGATCGAAATTTGCAGAGTGCCGGGCTCCTTGATTCGGTGAGGGACTGTCGAAGCCAGTGGGACACAGTCCGTGGTGAAAAACAACGAAGCGAGCAAGTAGAACCTGTAAAACGAAAATAATAATTAAATTGGACCAGCGTTGCCAGCAGAAAATGGGTGCATCATGCAGGAAAACCGTTGCTGGTCCAGTAAATGGTCGTAAAGTCCTAAACGAATGTGTTGCGTGAGGGGCTGGCATTGCGAAAATGGATGTGGCATCGAAACAGATGTGTTGCTGCTACCGGAAAATTTTCTGGTCAGCGTCGAGTTGGGTGTGCTGCCCAAAATACATGGTGCTGTACAAAGGATCATCCACGAACGTTGAAAAGAGTGTGGTGGCAGCCGTTCAATGGCATTAAAACAATATTTTAAAAAAAAAGTACTTGAGGCAAAGTCATTGGCTGGTGATGTCAGCAGTCGATCTCCCGAAAAGAAGCCCCTGCAGTGGTCACCATTTAATGAGTTCATTCCCGGCACTGCAGGAGTGCAGGCCAGAGGGGAATGTTGTTGGCAGGTCCTGGGATTTGCCCCGACATTGGTGGGCACGGAGTCGGCATCAGTGGGTGCTGGTGATGGTGATGGTGACGTGGCTGCATATGACTAAGCCAAAAGAAAACGAGCAAGAGAGCCAGAAACGAGGGTGAAGACGAGAAACTAATGCATTAGGAGGTGGTATGGTGGAAGTCCCAGACTTGCTTACAAATCTTACTAATGACTACATTAAGTCCTGCTTACCAAATCCTGTCTCAAAGTCATGGATGCAGCATTGGCTCCAGCCAATGCTCATCACCGGGGGCTGGACAAGTTTGCCAAACTAAGTATTATTTTCACACCTCTCCAGGTGGTGCCCAGATCTCTTGTCGAAGTAGCACGATGATGGGTGCAGCGGAATAGTAGAGCTAAGTAAGTAAACACTTACTTGTGTAGCTGTAGGTCACTCAGGAGCTGTGGCTCAACTGGTTGATAGCAGAGAAGAGAATGTAGATTGATGGAGAAACTACTAGGTTTATATACGTCTATCTACTGTGTCTGTGTCAGCATTATTATGATACGCTGACTGAGCATTTGTATAGCATGACTGAGCAAATGTATTGAGCATAGCAATGCGGAGTCATTGCTGTGTGGAAAGCTGTGTGAAGCACAGCTTTGCACAGTCACCATGTGAATACATGAGGCAGCTTTATTGTTCAGAGTTCTGTCCCATTGAACTCTATAATATCTGCGAAGATATAAATACAATGAACTTATATAATCATAGATTATTAGATAATACTGATAAGATATGATAACGATTGAGATCGGATAGATCCGAGATGTTTTCCCACGATACAAAAGACATTCGTCAACATTCGTTTCAACACTCCCCCTCATTGAGGATCTCAATGCCAATTTCATTTCTTAACTCTTTGAACTTTTGCCAAGTTAAATTTTTTGTTAAGATATCAGCTAGTTGTTCATTTGTGGGAACATATGATATGTTAATATCTTTGTTCTCAACACGTTCTCTAACATAATGATAACAAATATCAATATGTTTTGTTCTATGTTCTTGAGCTGGATTCTTTGCTAAGAATATTGATCCTCTATTGTCAACATGAAGATCAACAGCTCCAATGTCATATCCCAGTTCTTTGAATAGGGATTTAATCCACATGATTTGGCGTGAGCAGTCTGAAAGACTCATGTACTCAGCTTCTGTGGATGACAATGCAACAGTTTTCTGTTTTCTGGAAATACAACTAATTGGAGATCCTGCCAATAGAACTAGATTACCCATTACAGATTTTCTTGTTACTGGATCACCAGCCCAATCTGCATCAGAGTAAGCATGCATTCCATCTTTGTTAAAGCCATCATACACCAATTTTCCATTTATGGAAGAATTGACATATTTTATAATATATAAGGCTTTTGCTATATGTTCTCTAGATGGATTAACCATGAATTGTGACATCATGATTACTGCTTGGGTAATATCATATCTCGTGCCAAGAGTAAGATATAGTAGAGATCCAATAATTGATTGGTAATAACTCCTTTCTTGAGGAGTTGCAGTACCTTTGTTCTCCACAGGTGTATATCCTGCTGGTAAAGGAGTACGAACAGGTTTTGAATCTTCTTGACCAAAATGTTTAACTACTTTCTTTGCATAGTTAATTTGATCAAGAATAATCAATTTCTTTTTCCTATCTCGGACAATTGTCATTCCAAGATATTCTTTAATGGGTCCTAGATCTCTACATTCCCATTTTTTCATAAATTTGTGTTTTAATTCCATGAGTAACTTTTTGTTGTTTCCCATGAATAACACATCATCAACATATAATATAGCTACTATAGTTGATTTTTGTTTATAGCAAACATAGACTCCAGTGTCTGTAAGACACTGTCCAAAGCCTAATTCTTGTAGACTTTGATTTGCTTTTTTATTCCAAGCTAATGAAGCTTGTTTAAGTCCATATAAGGCTTTTCTAAGTTTATAGACTTTGTGCTCTTGTCCTCTGACAATAAATCCTTCTAAGTCTCCATAAAGGAACGCTGTCTTTACATCTAGCGCTTCGATTTCCCAATCTTCTAGTGCTGCTGTAGCCATAAGGAGTCTCACAGTCTCAAATTGTGCAACTGGTGAGAATGTATCATCATAATCTACTCCAGGTATTTGTGAAAATCCTTTAGTGACTAGTTGAGCACGTTTTCGGCCATCACTTTTGACTGCATAAACCCATCTACACTTTACAGGTTTACGGTTTTTTGGACATGGTACTAATTCCCATACATCATGGTCTTCTAAGGCCTGTACTTCTTCTTTCATTGCATTTTGCCATAATTCCCATTCTTTGGGATTAGAAGCTTTTAGTTTATAAGCATCTTTATATGTCCATTGATCTACACTTTTAGAGTAGTTTGGACTTATGGCATTGCATAGAAGGTAGTTAACAAATCTGTTACCTCCTTCTTTGAGTAATTTTTCTAAGAAGTATATGAGATCATCACTAGGTGATTTAGACTGTAAATCTCTATTGACTTCTTCTTCACTTGATTCATTAAATGGATCAGTTTCATTATCAGAAGATGATTGTCTATTCAAATCTGGAATAGATTCTCCACCAGAAACTGGTCTTGTTTCTTTAATGGATGATTGTTCAGATTCTGAGGCAGATGGTGTTTTATATTGTTCTGACTCTGTTTCTGATTCTGATATTTCTTCCATTTCTTTATCCATTTCTATTTGTTGTAATGGATTTTGTAAAGCTTTTCGTGAAGAGGTTGGACTAAGGGTAGGTTTTGCTTTCCCTTTGCTTTTACCAAAAACTCTTTTGCTCCATTCTCTAGTACTTTGTATATCTTTTTCTATTTCAAGAGGAGCTTTCTGACCATATGCATTGTCAGGCATGAGTCTAGGTTTTTTGAGGCATGAAGTCCTTCTGAGATATGTGTCGTATTTTTCATCTCATTTGTCCTGTCCTTTTTCAGGACGTTTATCTCCAAGTCATCTCATGGAGATGTTTGGTCGTTCAGGAGGTGTGATTGAATGATTAACATTAGGTTCTATATCCTGATTTCTGTCAGGATTTATATAAGAATCCTCTAGGCCTTGATTATCCTTATCATGAAACGATCTGCTATAATCATTGTCTGTAGTATCATGATATTCTGGATATCTTTTCTTTTTGTGGGGAGTATCATCATCACTATCACTATCATAGGTGTGATGACTGTGATCCATGTGGGAATTGGAATCAGATACATGTCCATTAGTTTTCTCCCTTGTTTCTATACCTGGTGGACTATTAAATAGTCTATTTTCTAAGCCTTCTGTTTTTGCTCTAGGAAATTTGGTTTCATCAAATAATGATTGAACTCCAACAAATATAGAGTTATCATTTTTCATGAATTGATAAGCTTTAGAGCCATCTTCATATCCTATGAAGGTCATGGCCTCTGCTTTTGGAGTAAGCTTATTTTGTCTAATTTCTTTAGGTACAAAAACCCAAGCTAGACAACCAAATGTTTTAAAGTAATGAACATCAGGTTTCTTATTATACAAATTTTCATATGGCATCATCCATTTTGTTCTTCTTAATGGTTTGCGATTATAGGTGTGGATAGCATTTTTCATAGCAAACTCCCACCAAGATTTTGGACATTGGGCATGGAGTCGCATACTTTCTGCTTTTTCTAAGATTGTATTATTCAATCTTTCTGCACATCCATTTTGTGGATGGATGTATGGTGCACTATGTTCATGTAATATGCCTTTTTGTTTTAAGAATTGATCAAATTCACCAGACTTAAATTCTCCCCCTCGATCTGATCTGAAACGTTTAACTTTTCTTCCTGTTTGGTTTTCAAACAGTGTAATAAAGTTTTTGAAATTTTCAAACGTTTCTGATTTAGTTCGTAGGAATGCCATAAAGGCATATGAAGAATAGTCATCAATAATCATTAAACACCATTTTTTACGGTGATAAGATTCTTGTGGGAATTCTAGTAAATCAGCATGTAACAACTCTAATGGTTGTTTTGCACGTGTTTGTGATATAGGATAAGATTTATTATGCATCTTTCCTTGTGCACATCCAGAACAAATAGGATTATCAGATGGTATTTTGATTTTATCATCAAAACCTTCTGTATGTTGGCTCATATTTTTAATTACATTTTTATTTGCATGAGCCATCCTATTATGCCATGTAGTGAAATCTACAAGATTCACCAATTTGTTTAACTTATGTTTTATTGTTACTTTAGCCCAGTGTATTGGTTCAAAGTGATTTTTGGGTTTAGCAACTATAACATCATTTCCTTTGAACAAAAACACTGTATGATCACTGTTTGATGTCTCAACATAACCACCAATTTTTAATTGTCCAGATGAAATAAGTTTGTGAGAAGCCTTTGGCATGTAACAAACTTCCAATTTAGCAATATGTTTAAGTCCTTTTAAGTTTTCAAACTCAAGAACTATAGTCCCTTGTCCAAGTATCATTGCAGCTGATTTTGAATCGGCTGTCTTGATTTCTTCTGGTTCAGGATATGGATGATACTCTACAAAGTCAGATTTGTCGTTTGTAATGTGCACAGATGCACCTGAGTCTATTATCCAATAATCCTCACGTATTTTTTCACTTTTAAAAGACGATGCAGATTTATTTAAACTAATAGCTATTATGCTATTTTTACATCTGCTGGCTACTGACTTACCAATACCATGATAAGCCTTCTTTTCAAGGTTACATTCCTTGATCTGCAAAGAAGTCTTGGTCATAGTATCTGTCTTTATATCCATCGGGTTCATTGTCACTGATTTATAATCAGTATTTGGATATTTTTTAGTGAAATTTACATACGATCTGTTGTCCCAGTAACCTGTTTCTACATGTTCCTCATGTATTTCTTCTTCTAGCTCTATTTGAGCTTTCTCGTCATCAATACGAGCTTCTGGAATATCCATTGGATTATTTTTCCAGGTAACAAAGTCTTCTTTGATAAGATCTTTTCCTTTTCCTTTAAGATCTTTGATCCTGTTCATTATTTTTAATGTTTCAGGATCGACTTCGTTTGGGCTGATTCTATCAGTGAGTGAAGAAGAATTTTGAGGGACATCCACATCCATCTTATGGCTTTCTGTTATAGCCATATTAGCAAATTTCTTAAGATCTGCTTTCTCTTTTCTTGAGAGATCCCCAGGAGCATTCGTGGCTTTAGCCAAAAGATTTAGTTTCTTTTGTTTATTTGCATGATTTTTCTTATTACGCTCCCAATTTGATCCTGTTCTGTTGCCAGGGGGTACATAGGCTGGTCTATTACTAGGACCTGCCTGTGCATTAGGCTGGGTATATTTCCCTTTAGGCAAATTTACTTTGGGTTTAAACCCAGAGTTAAAAGGTTTTTTGCCTTTATAGGGCTTGCTCCCCCTTGCTACAAAATTTGCAGACTGCTCTTCCTTGTCACCTTTGCGATGTTGGAACTCATTTTTGATCTCTGGTAGGAGATCTTTAAGTTTTGTTGTTCCTACTTCCATTTTTAGAAGGATGTAAGTTTTGAATGAGTCCCAGGAAGCTGGCATCCTATCAATGACTTCCATTAATTGGAAATCATCGTCAAATGATTTACCATTTGCAGCCATTTCAGCCCAGAGTTCCATTAACTCTTGGACTGATTCTGCAGGATTTTTGTTTTTGGGGAATTCCCAAGTTTTTGTCTTTTTATAGACATTAAATATTGCTACAGCTCCAGCTTTGGAAAATGCCTCAGTTAGGCCATCCCAAGTTTCTTTTGATGTGTCTTTGATATGATGACTCAAAGACTTAGGCAGATTTAGGGTTATTATTCCCCTTGCCTTTCCATCATTTTCAAGAAATTCTTGGTGTAATTTCCAAATTTGGTTGAGTGCCTGGACTCGACCAGCTGTGACAGTTGTGCTACCCATTTCATCTTGGTAGCTGGGTAGCCAAGGGTTATGAGTAATAGTACCCTCAACATACTGCCATACACTTTTTGATTGGAGTGTAGCTTTAACCAATCTGGACCATGTGGCCCAGTTGCTTCTACCTTGTAAGGTAGGAATGGTGATGTCACCACTTTTGTTTGCTCCTACTGTAAGATTACAGTTAAAGCCTTTGGCCAATTTATCAATATCAGCCCAGCCATAACTATAACCTTGTACAAGTTCGATGTGAAAGCTTGATTTGCTTTCCCTGTGAATTTTGAAGCCAATCTCCTTTCGGAGTTTATGGCTCAATTGTGACAAATCCTTGACTGTAGGATATGTCAGCCACACATATTTGGATAGCGCTCTATCTTTGATTGCTACCAAATAGCAAAGTCTGTGTTTTTTCCAGACTGGATGCTCTCATGTGTGTCTATGATTTCTCTTAGCCATTCTCACAGGAATGATTTCCCCATGCTCTATTGGTGTCCCAATTTGAGCTTTTAGGTATGTATCATTTTCATCGTCTGTTAATTCCCAATGGGAATTATCAGAGCCATATAGGAGGTCTTGGAAATTGGTGTGTCCAGACTCCTTTAACTCGTCATGTTTAGGTATGTGAGTTCTAGGCTCTTTGGAGCAAGCAGTGAAGTTTATTTTATCGGCTTCTTTTTTATCTAGCCGATTTTGTTTCTGATGCAGCTTATTGGCTCTTTTTGTTACAATTATGCACACTTTTCATTTTTCTTATGTCAGCACCTGCCTTTCTTGGTGCTTATGCAATCTCTTCTATTTTCATATGCTTATGCAATGTCACACAAATGCTGTTGTGACTCTATTCCTACTTATGCCATATGCCTACCTTCGTTCTGTCATACTGACATCGCTATGACCTCACTCATGACGTGTTATGATGTTTACTATCATTACATCATACCTATGACGTTCTTTACCTTTTACAGACAGTAGGTTCACGTATAAATAGCAGAGTTTGTCATAGGTGGAACCTTAAGTTCGACTTAGCTTGTATAAACCTTATAACTCGCTGCAAAGCTTGTTAGTAAGCACAAGTTAGTCTCTGGCAACCTTAACTGGTTGTGGTGAGATCTCAAGTCGTAGTTCACACGCTCTCACCTATAACCCTCTTCTCAAACCTGAGTCTCACCTTATAGGCTCAGCACTGTTTACCCACTCGTGTTTGCCAGGCTTATCTCATCACCATCATCTCAGACGATCATTGTGGCATTACGTCATCGGGTAGATTGACAGACGACTTGATCATCATAACAATTTAAGTCGAACTTCCCTAAACAGCTCGAGTATTAGCTCGTTAGCGCACAGACCATCGAACTTCCTGAGAGCCGGCCGGTAGGTTACCGGTGCCTGATCAAGATTTCCGGAATCTTCACAAGAGGAGCTCCCCCACTGAACAAAGCAACCAGAGGACTTCGAAACACATACACACTTCAGGGAGAAGTAATCTACAAAGATAGCCAAGATCAGATCTGGAAATACAGACACTCTGATACCCTTTTGAGCCATACCATTTTTGGATACCACAGTACAATAACCGCCCACCCAACGGAGCAGTTAGATTCCAAGGATTATACTATCTTGCAGGAGTAGAAGTTATCTTTGACACCAGTAAATCTCACTGGACTTACTATCAAAACGACGAAGTACGTTGTGTAGAAGACGAAGCTTTTCAAGGACCATACTACATTCCTGGAGGGATCAACAATGTCCCTGAGCACCTTAGATCACCTGAAGTAACTGGAGAATCTTCTAGCAGAAAGGGCAAATTCCACACACCTAGTGACTCAGATTCCAATTCTTCCTGAGAGGAGAATACGATTGAATCTAGTGACCTATTTGAGACTGCCCCATTCAAAGCATTTCAAGAGCTAGGAACAGCACGACCTAGCCCCTTGCAGTTCACTTCCACATTAGGAAACACACCAAGACCGCTTTTATCTTTAGATCTTGCACAGACTAGTGGACCATCTTTGGACAAACAACCAGAAGAAGAACCAACTTCTGAATCGCCTATACCTCCATTAAGAACCCCTACTCCACTGCCTCCCAGAACACCTACTCCACCACCACCACCACCAGACAACGACCCTGATATTGAAATGGCTGATGCAAATGCCGATCAATGCATCAAGGGTCCCATGCCCACTAAATTCGAAGGGAACCGCAAATTAGCCAAGCTATTTATGAATGACTGCGAGATGTTCTTTGAGATCAATACCGGATATAACACCAATAAAAAGAAGATCATCTTCACACTCATGCACATTGGCAGAAATGCAGGCCAATGGAAGCTAGCTAAATTAAGCGACCTAAACGATGCAGCAGCATGGGGAACTTGGGCTGCATTTAAGGAGTCATTTGAGAATAACTGGAAACAGGTGGACAGCCCTGGAAGGGCCATGATGGAGCTATACAAAATAGTGCGACAATGCAAGAAGATGCCAATCCTACTATATATGGACAAGTTCAAGGAACTCATCAAAAAGTCCAAGATCAAGGAAGAAGCCACCATCATTCCTCTATTTTCAGAGGGACTTCCCCCTGAAAGTGTCCAACAGATCCTTATGCAGAACCCAGCTGATCTACAGGGTTGGTACGATGCTGCACAAAGATATGCAAACGCCAAAAGCAGACTAGGCGTTTTAGCAGGACTATCACATGCTGGAGGAGGAGGAAGACCATCGCTGAGATACAGAGATCCCAATGCAATGGATATTGATGCAGTTATCATCAATGCATTATCTAAAGATGAGAGAGAGCGACATGTCAAAGAAGGACTGTGTTTCATATGTCACAAAGGGGGTCATCAATCACCGAGATGTCCCATGAGGAAACCAAGCAGTGGAAACAAGAAGAAGCATTTTGGGAAGGGAGTAAAGGAGTCACGACCCCACTGTCACATCAGAGCAACTTCCACATCTATGGAAGGTGACGAGGTTGAGGGATATGATGAAGAAGAGTCAGAAAACGCTAGTGAGAATACAAGTATGATGGCCATCAGGGCTTTGATGGCGCACTTGTCTTCAGAAGATCGTCTCAGTCTGCTTGCTGAACAGGATTTTTAAACAGGGATCGCACATCAGTGGATGCTGATCCTCAAACATCGGATTCTATCTATATTTGCGGTGTAACAGTAAAATCTTTAACCAATAAAAAGATTTCCATCCCCATTTCCATCAAATCCAATAAACCCGCTGAAACTGCTCTAGTTGACTGTGGAGCAGAAGGCCTGTTTATAGACACATCCATTGCCTCAAACTGGAAGTGAATACCCTTGATCCGACCCATCAAAGTCAAGAATGTTGATGGATCAGAGAATGAAGCAGGAGAGATCTTAGAAAGGTGTCTGATCACCTTTAACATAAATGGCAAAACTATGATGCACTGGTTCTGGGTGATGTCATTAGGTGATCAGAACTTTATTTTGGGGCTGCCTTGGCTCAAGGAGCATAACCCAATAATAGACTGGCGAGAAAAGACTCTGGAATTCCGTAATTCCAACAAAGACAATATCTGTGCACTAATACGGAATCTTTGGATCCAGGCGGATCTAGAAGATGTGACAGAATATGACGACGCTCTAGCCAAACAATACATGATGTCACACAGTGGGATTGTTGCCCAGGCAGAGGTCAGCTCGCTGTATGTGGATGAGGACTCGATACCGGAAGTAGCGATTTGGAAAATCACTGCATCACAACAGATGGAGCATCACTATAGAGGTCAGGTAGAACCTGGATCTACTGAAGGACTAGAGGTACCTTCCGAGTATATGGAGTGGAACTCAGTATTTGAAAAAGCAGCCTCGGAGCGTTTCCCTGAGTCAAGACCCTGGGATCATGCCATTGAATTACGAGACGAGTTCGTCCCTCGTAAATCAAAGATCTATAACCTATCACCATTAGAACAAAACTCGCTAGATGAATGGATCAAGGAACAGTTAACAAAAGGATATATCCAACAATCAAAATCACCTCAAGCATTGCCCTTCTTCTTTGGAACAAAGAAGGATAGTAACGCCCTGAGACCCTGTCAGGACTACCGCTATCTTAACGAATGGACTAAGCCAAATTCATACCCCTTACCCTTAATCTCCGACCTGATGATCAAACTTAAAGGAGCACACTACTTTATGAAGCTAGATCTCAGATGGGGATATAACAATGTAAGGATCAAAGAAGGCGATGAATGGAAGGCTGCTTTTGTCACCAACAGAGGATTATTTGAACCAACAGTTATGTTCTTTGGACTCCGGAATTCACCTGCAACATTTCAAGCCATGATGGACGACTATTTTAGGGACATGATTGATGAAGGATGGATCGTCATTTATATGGATGACATCCTGATATGTGCACAAACAAAACAAGAACTCAAGTCACGAACTAAATGCGTTCTGGAATGCTTATGACATCACGACCTATATTTAAAATTAGAGAAATGCAAATTCGCCAAGGAAGAAGTGGAATTCCTCAGCATGATCGTTTCCCACAATACGATCAAAATGGACCCTATCAAACTAGCCAGAATTAGGGACTGGCCTGTACCAACTACAGTCAAACAAGTACGCTCGTTTTTAGGATTCGGAAATTATTACCGCCGCTTTATTGCACATTTTGCACATCTTGCAAAACCCCTTCATGACCTGACAAAGAAGAACAAGATTTGGGACTGGTCACCGGAATGCCAAGTCTCTTTCAATCTTCTGAAAGAACAATTCATGACTGCCCCTGTATTAGCCATGCCTGATGCGACTAAACCCTTTATTCTAGAAAGCGACGCATCCAAATGGGCTGTAGGAGCAACTATACTCCAAGCGGACAGCAATGGCCAGCTGCATCCATGCAGATACCTCTCCCATGCCTTAACCCCTACTGAACGTAATTGGCAAATATATGACAGGGAGCTCTATGCTATAATTCGCGCACTCGAAGAATGGAGATACCTGCTCTTAGGAGCACCTCACACCATCACTGTTCAATGTGATCATAAAAACTTAACCTATTATCACGCACCTCAGCGCTTGACTGCATGCCAAGCCTGCTGGTGGAATAATCTATCCAGATATAATTTACAACTAGTGCACACCCCTGGAGCTAAACTGACTCAAGCCGACACTCTTTCCCACTGCCCTGACCATGCCGAAGGAGAAGAAGACAACAAAACAGTCACTATGCTCCCACACTCTATATTTATCCAATCGCTATCATTAGACCTTCGCGAAAGGATTATTAATAGCAGCACCACTGATGCATTTATTGAAAAAGTCAGACACTGCCTTGACAAAAATACCCTGCTTCCATTTAGAAGCACTATCTCTGACTGGAAGCTGGACAATGGACTATTATTATACAAAGGAACACCCTACGTTCCTGATGATCTAGATCTACACCATGATATCATCAAAGAATACCATGAATCGCCAAGCGCAGGACACCCTGGATTCTTCAAAACACTCACTTTGCTCAAAACTCGTTATTGGTGGCCAGGAATGACTGTCTTACTAAAGAAATACATAGATGGCTGTGGAACTTGCCAACAGATGAAACCAAACACTCATCCCACTGCCGCACCCCTAACACCGATCATTTCGCACGCCCAACAACTGTTTCAACAGATAACAATGGATTTCATCACCGATCTACCAATCTCTGATGGTTATGATTCTATTCTTGTCGTGGTTGACCAAGGCCTTACAAAGGGGGTAATTCTATCGCCTTGTCACAAAACAATCACCGCCGAACAAACAGCGATGCTCTATATCAAAGAAGTATTCAAACGCTTTGGACTTCCTGATATCATGATCTCAGATTGAGGACCACAGTTCGCAGCAAAAGTCTTCAAGGAGATAACCACCACGCTAAAAATAAAACATCGAATGAGCACTGCTTTTCATCCACAAACTGATGGACAATCAGAACGTCTAAATCAAGAACTAGAGATCTATCTCTGGATATTCTGTGCTTATGATGTAGCCAACTGGAGCAGAGTCTTACCCATCGCTGAGTTTGCACACAATCAATGCACTCATCAAGAGCTGAAACAATCACCTTTTCATCTCATGGATGGAACAGACCCTGTGGCACTACCAGAAGTAGTTAGCAGAACGGATGCACCTGCAGCAGATGCACATTTAAAGCAACTCCACAAAGCAAGAGAAGAAGCACTTGCAGCACACGAGTTAGCATGTCTAAAAATGATGAAACGCACCATCCGTCACTCTAAACCCTTTAAGGAAGGAGACAAAGTATGGTTAGAGTCGAAGAACCTTCGTATACCATATGAAACACATAAACTGGCACCTAAAAGGGAAGGACCATTCCAAATAGAGAAAGTCCTAGGACCAGTAACATACAAACTAAAGTTGCCAACCCAATGGCACATTCACCCAGTATTCCATGCAGCACTCCTTACACCATACAAGGAAACAGACATACATGGACCAAATGACACGAGACCTCCCCCTGATCTAATAGAAGGCCAGGAAGAGTATGAAGTCGAAGCAATAATAGCACATCGCAAAAAAGGCAACTCATACCAATACCTTGTCAAATCGAAAGGATATGATACATCATACAACACCTGGGAACCTGAACGCAACTTGACTAATGTGGAAGAAATCCTAGACAGATATAAAGACAGGAGAAAACTCAACTGAAGACTAGCAATCTTCACATCGCTATCTAACCACAGTCTATGTCTTCCAAGTCTACATCCCCTGTTCCCCCTCATGTCTACTCCACATACTTTTCAGTTGATAAGTCAGGACAACCCACTGACCCTTGCCTCATTGAGTGCACCCCTGAATGCCCCACACTTGTATACCCTCGAGATGACACACCCTCAGACTTTGACCCTAACGGCATCGTTCCTGAGCCACATCACGCACCAACCAATGACCCTCAGGGTCCCCTTACATCACAAACCGTCGAAACTGCCACCTCCCAAAACTGCTCCACCCCCTCCCGAGGAGAAGTATCAGCAGGATCTTCAGGACTATACCCTCATCATGTGGTACCTGAGAGTAATCAGGGACACCTTCCATCGGACGCTCCGATGGATACCGAAACAGTCACCAGAGACTGTATTACAGATAGCCCCAAAGCTACCCCCAGTGGTGGAGCACATATGCTATATTCAGAGAAGGCTGGAGAACCACAAACAATTCCAGCTCACGGAACTACTGGATATTCAGGAGCATTTAATGCTAGTGCTACCTATCCACAAATACTTAATCAGATTAGGAGAACCATCGCTTTCGCCTAGATCGAACTGGATCAAGCAATCCCTGTTCGTCTTGCACAAGTCTGGAGAATACTTTCCAGTCAACCACACTCCCTCACCATCAGACAGATTGCGATAGAAAACGCCAACTTTGACTGCACTAACCTCATCAAAACGTTTATTAACGTCACTAATCTAGCCTGGGAACTAACCAACTCTATTCAACTAAACCTGGACCAACTCGCCCTGGATCTTCTTCACTGACTCCTGATTGCCGACGTCAAACGATACATCATTGATGCCATCAAACTAGTACGCGATGGACAACTGTGCATCTATGTACAGCAGAATGATGTCAGGAACCTGATCAAGATCAACTCCTGGTTTAACCCCATTTACGTTGTCCCAAACCGCTTTGAGATCCTCGATGCAGCAGACGAAATTCACAATAAGATCAAAGGAATACTCGCCCATGTCGAGAAGGCAATCAAATCCATCAACGAGACACATATTTACATCAATGACATGTTCCCTCCTCGACCTTCCAAATCGCCCTGCACTATCCTTAATGGAGACAAAGTTCAAGTCGTTATTCGCACCCTCGCTGAATTAGACTCAGCCACACCCTTGATGACAACAATGCCCCTTGTCACAAGACAACCCGAAGGGTTGGCCTCAGCAGCCAAACAGACAGCTCCGAAAGGAAAGTCTATACCGATTTCAGCGCTGATGAACCCTCAGCCATCAGCATGACCCTCGACGACGATACCTTCGAATCCACCTGTCGCATTTTCAACAGTCAATCCCGAGACACCACCCAGACAGAAAGGAAAGGGTAAGGCAACGACACCTGCCACTCCTCAAGCCCCTTGAAAACAACCTCAACGCCCTCATTGTCTCATTTGTAATTCTTGGGGACACATCACGTCGCAGCACGACCCTAACCATCATCTCTCACTGCCGAAATCTACACCTAGACGCATTGAGAATGCAGGGTCTACCCCTGGCGCATCACCACGCCCATCAAACCACTCACAACGCCCTCCTTCGACGCGCTAACAAAGAAGAACATCGTGCCTGGTTAGCAGGACGACATTGCCCTGATGACGAAGATGACAAATTCCGCCTCGGAAAACCTGATTGGTGGACAGAAACCGAGCACAACAACGTTGAGTGAGTGCTCACTGTACTTTTGTTTTATTAGTGTAGAATATTACTTGTGGACAAGTAATCTAGCGAAGAGCTAGTGTTACAATTATGCGCACTTTTCATTTTTCTTATGTCAGCACCTGTCTTTCTTGGTGCTTATGCAATCTCTTCTATTTTCATATGCTTATGCAATGTCACACAAATGCTGTTGTGACTCTATTCCTACTTATGCCATATGCCTACCTTCGTTCTGTCATACTGACATCGCTATGACCTCACTCATGACGTGTTATGACGTCTACTATCATTACATCATACCTATGATGTTCTTTACCTTTTACAGACAGTAGGTTCACGTATAAATAGCAGAGTTTGTCGTAGGTCAAACCTTAAGTTTGACTTAGCTTGTATAAACCTTATAACTTGCTGCAAAGCTTGTTAGTAAGCACAAGTTAGTCTCTGGCAACCTTAACCGGTTGTGGTGAGATCTCAAGTCGTAGTTCATGTGCTCTCGCCTATAACCCTCTTCTCAAACCTGAGTCTCGCCTTATAGGCTCAGTGCTGTTTACCCACTCATGTTTGCCAGGCTTATCTCATCGCCATCGTCTCAGACAATCCTCGTGGCATTACGTCATCGGGTAGATTGACAGACGACTTGATCATCATAACACTTTTCTTTTCTTGAGCCAGCTTTGTTTTGTCAGAATCTAGCCAAGACTCCACATTTATTGCGTGTGTCTTTGTGACTTTTAATTCTAATTTGAGATGTCCTATCTCACGTGCCATTTCTCTTTGGTTTTCGAAATAAGTATTATTCTCATTTCGTCTAGCCTGCTGAGATTGACCTAGATGATCTAAAGCTGCATCTAGATCATCACGTAATCGATCATTATTATTGATTAATGTATTGGAGTTTTGTATAACTCCTTTCACTGTTTGTGAAATCTCAGCTATGTTTTGTTGATGGCTAGCAACCATGATTTTGGCATCTTCTACCAATTCATTCGCTTGGTAGAGGTCATGTAATTTTTTATTTTGGAGAAGGGAATCGCTCCTTCTCTGTTTAATTACACGAATTTTATTGGGTAATGTACCCAATTCCATAAATGCAGTGGCTATCTCACGCCACTCATTTATTTCCCCTTGTGACCATTTGTCACCTTCCTCCTGCGTCTTTTGTCCTTTCTGGTCTCCCCCAGAGGATTGTACCAAAAGCGGGTCAATCTCCCACTTCGACGCTTTGGCAACAACCCTTGCTCCAAATGTTTTAAGCCACTGTTTGTGGTGTCTGTCTTGTTCTTTGACAGACAAGGAATATGCCTGATTAGGGTCATTCCTTTTTTGGAGGCTAAGGGGACCACGCACATTCTTCATGCTGTTTTTAGCAATGGCAGCATAGTTGGGCCCTGAGGAGGGCCCAGGAACAGGGATTGGCGTCCTGTTTTCCTCATTGCCTAATCGAGGGAAGGGGGTTGATGGCCGGTAAGTGCCATTATTAAGGTCAGCAATTAATTGCCACGCACCTTCCATCGGCAACTTGGGATAATTATCCCTGACTTTGTTCCAATTGATTGGAACAGCATTGGGCTTTCTATATTTAGCCTGGACAGCTTCATCATGGCACACCGTGTGTCCACGTTCCCTGGCCATTTTCCTTTTGTATTCTTGAGTGCGCCAATGAATGCACTTCTCAAGTATGGCCTTTTGTTTGACCTCCTCCACTTTGGCCCAGTGCTGGGTGATCATCTCTTGATCTTGCCGATGAAGTTCATCAGCAAGCTGAGAATTGATCAAGGCTGATGGCCCAGAACCAGTAACTTGTGCCTTGCCGGCACGTTTTTTGTATGAGACAGGGATAAACATCCCTGTGCCATCAAGGGGAGGAGTGATCCTCTCCTGTTTTACCTGAACAGGGGGGGATCGCGGGTGCGATGAGTCAGAGACTGTGCATAAGGAGGGGAGTGAGGATGGAGTCCTCACTTTAGTAACTGGCGATGCCAGTTTTGATCCCGCTTTATTTGAGCAGGGAGAGCACATGATTTTGGTGGATTCGCCAACTTCACGCTTTTTGATTAATTTAGAATTTTTAATTTGACCCAATTTAAATTGAGCAATTACCTGTTTGCCTTTGTATTTGGCTGCAAGGCCAAACAAGGCACGTTTATTGGATTCTTCATCCGATTTGGGCTCATTCTGAGCTTGTTTCTCTTCCTGAGCTAATTCAGGAACAAGGTCGAAATAGGTAATTATGCGACCCTTGGAGGGGCCGGCTTGGTTATTTCTGGATGAACCGCAAGAGGAGGAAGCTGTTTTTCCGGCAGCGGAGCCAGAATAGGATTTTCTGGAGGAAGATACGGAAGAAGAGGAGGCAGAGGCGGAGGAAGCAGCAGCGTTGTTGTAAGACATTTTTATCAAAATATTTATTTATTTGAAAATTCAAAAAATAAATTTGAGGAGAGGTTGGTTTGGATTGGTTTGAGGATCTTTGAAAAATACGTTAGCTCATCATCGTGGATCGCTTTTGGTTTCTCGGTTTCATTGCCAGAAAGGGATCCAGCCTTTCAGGAGTGCTTTGGGGCTCCATCAAATTCCCCAACAGCGGTAAATATCCCATCATTATGTAACTATTTTTAAATCATACTATTGCTGCTAAGGAGCAGTCCTATTACTAAGCAGGAAGCTAAGCTCGTGCCTGCCACTGATATGCATAGACAGGGAACAATGTCCCTGTAGCACTATCTTTATATGGAATATTACATAATTATTTTTTATTTAAATGAGAAGTGCAGGACGAAAACCTGAAATTGGTATATGTTATGACGATCAAGTCGTCTGTCAATCTACCCAATGACGTAATGCCACGAGGATTGTCCAAGACGATGGTGATGAGATAAGCCTGGCAAACATGAGTGGGTAAACAGCGCTGAGCCTATAAGGCAAGACTCAGGTTTGAGAAGAGGTTTATAGGCGAGAGCACGTGAACTACGACTTGAAATCTCACCACAACCGGTTAAGGTTGCCAGAGACTAACTTGTGCTTACTAACAAGCTTTGCAGCAAGTTATAAGGTTTATACAAGCTAAGTCAAACTTAAGGTTTGACCTACGACAAACTCTGCTATTTATATGTGAACCTACTGTCTATAAAAGGTAAAGAATGTCATAGGTATGATGTAATGATAGTAGATGTCATAATGCGTCATGAGTGAGGTCATAGCGATGTCAGTATGACAGAATGAAGGTAGGCATATGGCATAGGTAAGAATAGAGTCACAGCAGACATTGTGTGACATTGCATAAGCATATGAAAATAGAAGAGATTGCATAAGCACCGAAAGAGGCAGGTGCTGACATAAGAAAAATGAAAAGTGCGCATAATTGTAACACTAGCTCTTTGCTAGATTACTTGTCCACAAGTAATACTATACACTAATAAACAAAAAGGTACAATGAGCACTCACTCAACATTATTGTGCTCAGTTTTGGTCCACCAATTGGGTTTTCCAAGGTGGAATTTGTCATCTTCATCATCAGGGCAATGTTGTCCTGCTAACCAGGCATGATGTTCTTCCTCGTTGTCAAAGGTAACGGTTCTGGGGCAGGTTCCCTGCTGGAATCCTTGGCATGTGCGACAAAGGGGACAAGGGCGCATCGAAGGAGGGCGTTGAGATCGGTTTGATGGGCGTGATGATGCACCAGGGGTAGACCCTGCATTCTTAATGCGTCTAGGAACTGATTTCAGTAACACAAGATGATGGTTAGGGTCGTGTTGTGACGTGATGTGTCCTCGGGAATTACAGATGAGACAATGAGGGCGTCGAGGTTGTTTTTGGGGCACCTGGGAAGTGGCAGGTGTCATTGCCTTGCCCTTTCCTTTCTGTCTGGGTGGTGTCTCAGGGTTGACTGTCAAGAATGCAACAGGTGGATTTGAGGGTATCGTCGTCAAGGGTTGTGCTGATGGCTGAGGGTTCATCAGTGCCGAAATCGGTATAGACTTTCCTTTCGGGGCTGTCTGTTTGGCTGCTGAAGCTGACCCTTTGGGTTGTCTTGTGACAAGGGGTGTTGTTGTCATCAGGGGTGTGGCCGAGTCTAATTTGGTGAGGGTGCGAATGACTACTTGAACTTCGTCTCCATTGAGGATGATGCAAGGTGATTTGGAAGGTCAAGGAGGGAACATGTCGTTGACATAGATATGTGTCTCATTGACGGATTTGATTGCCTTCTCAACATGGGTGAGTATTCCTTCGATCTTATTGTGGATCTGGTCTGCTGCATCGAGGATCTCATAGCGGTTTGGGACGACATAAATGGGGTTAAACCAGGAGTTGATCTTGATCAGGTTCCTGACATCATTCTTCTGCATGTAGATGCGCAATTGTCCATTGCATACTAGTTTGATGGCATCAATGATGTATCGTTCGACATCGGCAATCAGGAGTCGGTGAAGAAGATCTAGGGTGAGTTGGTCCAAGTTTAGTTGAATAGAGTTTGTTAATTCCCAGGCTAGATTAGTGACATTAATAAACGTCTCAATGAGGTTGGTGCAATCGAAGTTGGCATTCTCTATCGCAATCTGTCTGATAGCGAGGGAGTGTGGTTGACTGGAAAGTATTCTCCAGACATGTGCAAGACAAACAGGGATTGCTTGATCCAGTTCGATCTGGGCAAAAGCAATGGTTCTCCTAATCTGATTAAGTATCTGTGGATAGGTAGTACCATCATTAAATGCTCCTGAATATCCAGTAGTTCCATGAGCTGGAATCGTTCATGGTTCTCCAGTCTTCTCTGAATATAGCATATGTGTTCTGCTACTGGGGGTAGCTTTGGGGCTATCTGTAATACAGTCTCGGGTGATTGCTTCGGTATCCATCAGAGCGTCTGATGAAAGGTGTCCCTGATTACTCGTAGATACCACATGACTAGGGTGTGGTCTCGAAGGTCCTGCTGATATTTCTCCTCGGAAGGGGGTGGAACGGTCTTGGGAGGTGGCAGTTTCGACAGTTTGTGACATAAGGGGACCCTGAGGGTCATTGGTTGATGCGTGATGTGTAAGTCCAAACTGCTCGAAAAGTGTAGATAAATGGACATATAAAGATGCTTATAAACTAAAAGCTTCTAATCCCAAAGAATGGGAATTATGGCAAAATGCAATGAAAGAAGAAGTACAGGCCCTTGAAGACTGTGATGTATGGGAATTAGTACCATGTCCAAAAGACAATAAACCTGTAAAATGTAGATGGGTTTATGTGGTCAAGAGCAATGGCCAAAAACATGCTTGACTAGTCGCTAAATGATTTTCACAAATACCTGGAGTTGATTATGATGATACATTCTCACCAGTCGCACAATTTGAGACTGTGAGACTCCTTATGGCTAAAGCAGCACTAGAAGATTGGGAAATCAAAGCTCTAGATGTAAAGACAGCATTCCTTTATGGAGACTTAGAAGAAAATATATATATGGAACAGCCAGAAGGATTTGTTGTCAAAGGACAAGAGCATAAAGTCTATAAACTTAAAAAAGCCTTATATGGACTTAAACAAGCTTCATTAGCCTGGAATAAAAAAGCAAATCAAAGTCTACAAGAATTAGGCTTTGGACGGTGTCTTACTGATACTGGAGTCTACGTTTGCTACAAACAGAAATCAACTATAGTAGCTATATTATATGTTGATGATGTGTTGTTCATGGGAAACAATAAAAAGTTACTCATGGAATTAAAACACAAATTTATGAAAAAATGGGAATGTAGAGATCTAGGACCCATTAAAGAATATCTTGGAATGACAATTGTCCAGGATAGAAAGAGAAAATTGATTATTCTTGATCAAATTAACTATGCAAAGAAAGTAGTTAAATGCTTTGGTCAAGAAGATTCAAAACCTGTTCGTACTCCTTTACCAGCAGGATATACACCTGTGGAGAATGAAGGTACTGCAACTCCTCAAGAAAGGAGTTATTATCAATCAATTATTGGATCTCTATTATATCTTACTCTTGGCACGAGATATGATATTACCCAAGCAGTAATCATGATGTCACAATTCATGGTTAATCCATCTAAGGAACATATAGCAAAAGCCTTATATATTATAAAATATGTCAATTCTTCCATAAATGGAAAATTGGTGTATGATGGCTTTAACAAAGATGGAATGCATGCTTACTCTGATGCAGATTGGGCTGGTGATCCAGTCACAAGAAAATCTGTAATGGGTAATCTCATTCTATTAGCAGGATCTCCAATTAGTTGGATTTCCAGAAAACAGAAAACTGTTGCATTGTCATCCACAGAAGCAGAGTACATGAGTCTTTCAGACTGCTCATGCCAAATAATGTAGATTAAATCCCTATTCAAAGAACTGGGATATGACATTGGGGCTGTTGATCTTTGTCAAAGTAGCACAATGATGGGCGCAGCAGAATAGTAGAGCTAAGTAAGTAAACACTTACTTGGTAGCTGTACTTGCTTCCAATTTGAGGCAATGGATGCATCTATGAACAGGCCTTCTGCTCCACAGTCAACTAGAGCAGTTTCAGCAGGTTTATTGGATTTGATGGAAATGGGGATGGAAATCTTTTTATTGGTTAAATATTTTACTGTTACACTGCAAATATAGATAGAATCCGATGCTTGAGGATCAGCATCCACTGATGTGTGATCCCTGTTTAAAAATCCTGTTTGGCAAGCAGACTGAGACAATCTTCTGAAGACAAGTGTGCCATCAAAGCCCTGATGGCCATCATACTTGTATTCTCACTAGTGTCTTCTGACTCTTCTTCATCATATCCCTCAACCTCATCACCTTCCATAGATGTGGAAGTCACTCTGATGTGACAGTGGGGTCATGACTCCTTTACTCCCTTTCCAAAATGCTTCTTCTTCTTTCCACTGCTTGGTTTCCTCATGGGAAATCTTGGTGATTGATGACCCCCTTTGTGGCATGTGAAACACAGTCCTTCTTTGACATGTCACTCTCTCTCGTCTTTTGATAATGCACTGATGATAACTGCATCAATATCCATTGCATTGGGATCTATGTATCTTGGGGATGGTCTTCCTCCTCCTCCAGTGTGTGATAGTCCTGCTAAAATGCCTAATCTGCTTTTGGCATTTGCATATCTTTGTGCAGCATTGTACCAACCCTGTAGATTGGTTGGGTTCTGCATAAGGATCTGTTGGACGCTTTCAGGGGGGAGTCCCTCTGAAAATAGAGGAATGATGGCGGCTTCTTCCTTGATCTTGGACTTTTTGATTAGTTCCTTGAACTTGTCCATGTATAGTAAGATTGGCATCTTCTTTCACTGTCACACTATTTTGTATAGCTCTGTCATGGCCCTTCCAGGGCTGTCCACCTGTTTCCAGTTACTCTCAAATGACTCTTTGAATGCAGCCCAAGTTCCCCATGCTGCTGCATCATTTAGGTCACTTAATTTGGCTAGCTTCCATTGGCCTGCATTTCTGCCAATGTACATGAGAGCAAAGATGATCTTCTTCTTATCAGTGTTGTAACTGGTATTGATTTCGAAGAACATCTTGCAGTCATTCATAAATAGCTCAGCTAATTTGCAGTTCCCTTCGAATTTAGTGGGCATGGGACCCTTGATGCATTGATCAGCATTTGCATCAGCCATTTCAATATCAGGGTCATCACCTGGTGGTGGTGGTGGTGGAGTAGGTGTTCTAGGAGGCAGTGGAGTAGGGGTTCTTAATGGAGGTATAGGTGATTCAGAAGTTGGTTCTTCTTCTGGTTGTTTGTGTGAAGATGGTCCACTAGTTTGTGCAAGATCTAAAGATAAAAGCAGTCTAGGTGTGTTTCCTAATGTGGAAGTAAAATTTAAGGGGCTAGGTCGTGCTGTCCCTAGCTCTTGAAATGCTTTGAATGGGGCAGTCTCAAATAGGTCACTAGATTCAATTGTATTCTCCTCTTGGGCAGAATTGGAATCTGAGTCACTGGGTGCGCGCAATTTGCCCTTTCCACTAGAAGATTCTCTGGTTACTTCAGGGGATCTAAGGTGCTCAGGGATGTTGGTGATCCCTCCAGGAACATAGTAAGGTCCTTGAAAAGCTTCATCTTCTACACAATGAACTTCATTGTTTTGATAGTATGTCCAGTGAGATCTGCTGGTGTTGAAGATAACTTCTACTCCTGCAAGATAGTATAATCCTTGGAATCTAACAGCTCTGTTGGGTGGGCAGTTATTGTACTGTGGTATCCAAAAATGGTGTAGCTTGACAGGGGTATCAGAGTGTCTGTATTTCCAGATCTGATCTTGGCTATCTTTGTAGATTACTTCTCCTTGAAGTGTGTATGTGTTTTGAAGTCCTCTGGTTGCTTTGTTCAGTGGGGGAGCTCCTCTTGTGAAGATTCCCGAAATCTTGATCAGGCACCAGTAACCTACTGGCCTGCTCTTGGGAAGTTCAACGGTCTGTGCACTAATGAGCTAATACTCGAGCTGTTTAGGTAAGTTCAACTTAAATTTTTATGATGATCGAGTCATCTGTCAATCTACCCAATGATGTAATGCCACGAGGATAAGCCTGGCAAACATGAGTGGGTAAACAGCACTGAGCCTATAAGGTGAGACTCAGGTTTGAGAAGGGTATTATAGGTGAGAGTGCATGAACTATGACTTGAGATCTCACCACAACCTGTTAAGGTTGCCAGAGATTAACTTGTGCTTACTTACAAGCTTTGCAGCAAGTAATAAGGTTTATACAAGCTAAGTCAAACTTAAGGTTTGACCTACAACAAACTCTGCTATTTATATATGAACCTACTGTCTGTAAGAGGTAAAGAACATCATAGGTATGATGTAATGATAGTAGACGTCATAATGCGTCATGAGTGAGGTGATAGCAATGTCAGTATGACAGAACGAAGGTAGGCATGTTGCATAGGTAAAAATAGAGTCACAGCAAACATTGTGTGACATGGCATAAGCATATAGGAATAGAAGAGGTTGCATAAGCACCGAAAGAGGCAGGTGCTGACATAAGAAAATGAAAAGTGTGCATAACTGTAACACCTAGTTTTCAATTCCATTCACTCTCTTTTTCTCAATCTTCTCTTCGCTCACTTGCAGTGAGCTTGAGTGTTGTGTTGTTTGAGTGTAGCTCTTAACATAATCTCGAGTCTTTCTACACTCACCCTCACTGTTTCATGAGGCACTTGGCAATGCTTGCTCAGCCTTACCAAAAGCACCTAACAACAAATCCTTTTTCAACTATGACTTGCACAACTTGCTCATTGATGTCAAAACTACATTTCAAATCTTGCCAGTCACCATCACATGTGGCTGTTCCCTACTGGACTAGGCAACCTTCAAGTTCTCATGATACGATCTTTGTGTGGGTGTCTTCTAAACATCCTACATTGAAAGTTTCTAGCTCTTATCTTTTCTCCTATTCCTCAAGGTGTTGCACTCAAGTTTGCAACCGACTTTGACAACAGGTAGACTCAGTCCACAAGTAGACTGACTACAGGGTAATTCATCCCCTCTGGTGACACAAGGTTTCTGGATGAGAACAGTCTGATTGTGGTTGAAAGTGCAGGCAGGCACTGGCCAGATAGCTGTACCAGAAATCTCAGAAGAACTCAAGGAACAAGTGAAGGAACCAACTGATTGCATCTGTATCAAGGGGTCGAAAGTCCCATTCCTGATCTCATCAGTCAGATAGGGTGAAGTCCCAGGCAGATTAGCTTTCAGTTGGCACTTGGAGGAATTAAATTGAAGATTCACATCAGGGTGCATTATTGACCCAAGTGATTGTAGATTTCTTGATGAGGCAACATCCTCTCTACTTGAGAGCATCATCCCTTGGCTGCCAAAAGAAGAGACTACTGTCTGTAGTGCTGAGAGACAGAAGTACAGTGACTCAAAAAAGTGATTCAATGTTTGGTGCTTTTGGGCTGTTTGTAGAATAACTCATAAACAAACACAAACCAGGGTAAATTATTAGAGGCAAAATAGGAGCAGTACATCAGGGCTACATGCTGATAAAATAATTATGTTATTAGACACAGTAGCCAGGGAGATATATGCACTTTAATCTGATGACTCATTGAATCACTTTTTTGAGTGTGTATAAGAAATATAGGAAATGGTTGTTCTAGTACTTTGTATTACCCCCCTTTGCTTTTATCACTGCTTCCACTCTTCTAGGTATGCTTTCAACTACATTCTGACACACCTCTGGCTCTATATCATTCCACACTTCTGCTTCTCTCTCCCAAATCTGCCAAACTCCTTTGGCTGGGGTTTCATCCTTGGCCAACTGCATTTTGATATGATGCCAGAGGTGCTCAATGGGATTAAGGTCTGGAGACTGTAGAGGCCAGTCTAGAAGTATCATATTATTCTCTTCCATCCAATTTTTGGCCTTTCTGGAAGTATGCTTTAGGTCATTGTCCTGCTGGAATATGACTTCATCATCAGTGATACCAGATTCTTCCAAGCTGGGCAGCAAGAGACTGTCCAAAATCTCCACATACTAATCAGCATTAATCCTCCCCTTAACCTCTGCAAGCTCCCCCACACCATTCCAGCCCATACAGCCCATACCATGATGTTTCCACCCCCAAATTTCATTGTTCCTTGAACCTCCCTTTCAATCAACCCCTCTCCCACCTGTTTCCACACCCACTGCCTACCATCTGATCCAATCCTATTGATCTTTGTCTCATCTGACCAAATTACCCTCTTCCAGTCCTCCACTGTCCACTCCTTGTGCTTCATAGCAAATGCCAACCATTTTGTCCTGGTGAGCAGTGGCTTTTTATTTTTTGTTACAGCCTTGAATGAATGTTTCTTGTTGACATTCCTGACTGTCTGGGTGGAGACTTGGTTGGGGATGATGGTGTTTATGTGCCTGGTAACCTGGACAGCGTTTGCAGCCTTGCCAGTGGTGATCTGTGAGAGGATGGAGCAAGTGGCAGTCACAGAGAGCTTGGAAGGGTGACCAAGATAAGGTGTTTGTCAATTGGGAAGAATGTTTTGGAGTACCCTGGTGACAGTAGGCTGGCTAATACCAGTGTGAGAGGCATATAGCAGGTGGAGTGACTAAGGGAGGCAAGGGAAATGATGTTTTCCTTGTGAGCAGCAGAGATGGGACACATATCAAAAGTGGGGTGCCCTGGCATGTTTGCACTGCTTATATAGCATTAATGTCAAGGTACCATCATTTTGATAACCATCAACCATCAGTTTCAGGTCATAGCCACTGATTGATATCAGTTTCTGATGTTTCTGATGCACACTCAAATAAGTGATTCAATGAGTTGGCAGATTAAAGTGCCTATATCTCCATGGATACTGTGCCTGATTACATACCTTTTTTATCAGCATGTAACCCTGATGTACTGCTCTGCTTCTGCCCCTCATTATTTACCCTTGTTTGTCTTTGTTCTTGAGTACTTTATGAACAGTCCAAAAGCACCAAACATTGAATCACTTTTTTGAGTCACTGTGGTTGAAGAATAGAATTCAGATATATAAATGCTGCACAACTTGTGCATTAATATACACACCTCATACACCACACTACCTGCCATACCACCAATAATTGAATCAGCAATGAATTGCTGGTTCAATTATATCCTACCATACACAAACCAATCCCTGATCGAAATTGGGAAGGCCTTTGAGGCAGAATGGGTGCTGGAATGCACAGATGAGATTGTGACAGAGGTTACCAGAGTGGTTGAGGACCACAGGCAATGAGATGCTCATGTTAGAGCATATAGACAGTGGCTCAAGGAGCAAAGAAAGCAGAAGCGCAATGAACAGCATGAAGCAGCTTTAGTCAGGAGACAGATGGTACCAGTCCAACACAATATGCATGTGTTGAGATGGGTGAAGCATGTGGCAGAGGAATGCCAACTAGTTTGAGAGAGGATCCTCAAGCAAAGACAGCTAGAGGAAGAGATATGCTGGCAAGAGTCCAAGTATGAAATGCTGGTGGAAGTACTCAAGAAGTTTGAGCCAGGGACAGTCATTTGAGAAGCATTGTTCAACACACCATCAAATGTACAACTGTTGTTGATGGGTTGGGATATCATTACCCTTCGCCATAATGGATTGGTCCTGTCAGCCAAAGAAAGTAATTGACTAATGCATGCACTTAATGGCAATGGAATGAAAGATTGCCAAGGTCAGACAAGACCACCAAGGAGGAGACCTAATGAAAGTATGAAACAGTACATTGGAAGGTTGACACCAGAGCAGAAGGCTGGATTGGCACATGCATGGAAAAAGAAAGAGGAGGAAGAGCAGAAAAGGATACCGAGAAATGCTATTCCATTCCAAATTCAGGAGGACAATCCAAGAGATGCTGGTTGGACAAAGAGTGACAGGAAAGGATTGAAATGGTAAAGAAGTTATCTCTGAAGCAGAAGGAGATACTTGGGAAAGCACTAGGCTTTATGAGGGAGGCACCCAAAGGAAAACCTGTGGTGCAAGAAAGAACAGAAAGGCCATCCTGTCAGAAAGACATGGGAGGACTATGTAGACTCTACTATAGGTCTACCAGAAATGTTGTACAAAGTAAAAGAACAGTGTCATCATATACAAAATGTACCTGTTAGTGCAACAAGAAGGAAATTACAAACTTGGTCAACTAAATGGATGGTGCAATGAGTTTGGGATCAGAAGCAGGAGATTGCCATAAGGAATCTCAAACAATGGGTACATAAATTGCAAAGAAATGAGATCTGTCCTGAATTAGTGGAAGACCTCAATAAGGCAACAGAGGCAGATGCAGAATGGTTCTTGACTCTGCTTAAGCAAAGGCGATTTGTAAAGACAACTGGAAAGAATCAGATGGACATTGATTGTGTTGTTACAACCATGGACACAATGGAACAGATGAATGTGAAGGCACTATTAGACTCAGGTTGCACAGGATCATACATAAGTGAAGAGTTTGTGGAAACATACAAACTCAATAAACAGCACTTGCCCAGACCAATAGCAGTGTACAATGCAGATGGAACACAAAATGCGACTGGAAATCTGGAATACATGTTGCAACTAAAAGTCAAAATTGATGACCATGAGGAAGTGATGGAGTTTGGAGTCACCCAGTTGGGGAAGATGGATATGTTCCTAGGATTTGACTGGTTGAAATACCATAACCCAGTCATTGATTGGAGAAAAGGAGAAATAAAATTCTCCAGATGTCCAGGAACATGTTGGAAATCATTGGAAGTAAAGGAACCAGAGGAAGAGGTTGATCCAATGGAATGTCTAGAAGATGGAGAAAAATTGTTAGCAGTTCACATAGGTGAACCAGAACTACATTTAAGGGCTTTTGCATTAAAAGCTACAGAAATTGCGGCTGAAGGAAAGAAAGTGGAGTGGACACTAGAAGAAACAGTACCAGCTCACTACCTAAAACACAGGAAGGTGTTTGAGAAGAAAACCTTTGATGAGTTACCACCAAGGCATCCATGGGACCATGCAATCAAGTTAATACCAGGGTCAAAACCCCTCAATTGTAAGATATATCCATTAAGCAGGAACAAACAGGAACAGTTAGATGCATTCCTAAAAGAGAATTTAGACTCAGGACGGATCACACCAAGTAAATCTCCAATGGCATCACCATTCTTCTTTGTAAAGAAAAAGGATGGATCTTTGAGACCAGTCCAGGATTACAGGAAGCTCAATGAGATGATGATTAAAAATTGTTATCCACTTCCACTGATTGGAGAATTGGTAGACCAATTGTCAAAGGTGAAAATCTTCTCAAAGATGGACATTCATTGGGGATACAACAATGTCAGGATAAAAGAGGGAGATGAATGGAAAGCAGCATTTAGGACCAACAGAGGCCTATTTGAACCACTTGTAATGTTTTTTGGATTAACAAACTCACCAGCAACCTTCCAAATGATGATGAATGATATATTCAGGGAAGAAATTGCTCAGGGATGGGTTGTTATCTATATGGACAACATCTTGGTCTTTTTGAAGACACAAAAGGAGCACGAGGCTCATGTCAACCAGATATTGGCAAAATTAGCAGAACACAAACTCTCCTTAAAGCTGGAGAAGTGTTGGTTTGACAAAGCAGAAATTGAGTTCTTGGGCCTAGTTATTAGCCAGGACTCAATAAGGATGGAACAGGGAAAAGTTGAGGCCATAAAGATGTTGAAACAAACATTGACGGATGTCTTTTGTATCGTGGGAAAACATCTCGGATCTATCCAATCTCAATCATTATCATATCTTATCAGTATTATCTATTAATCTATGATTATATAAGTTCATTGTATTTATATCTAGACAGATATTATAGAGTTTGATGGGACAGAACTCTGAACAATAAAGCCACCTCATGTATTCACATGGTGACTGTGCAAAGCTGTGCTTCACACAGCTTTCCACACAGCAATGACTGCACATTGCTATGCTCAATACATTTGCTCAGTCAGCATATCATAATAATGCTGACACAGAGACAGTAGATAGACGTATATAAACCTAGTAGTTTCTCTGTCAATCTACATTCTCTTCTCTGCTATCAACCAGTTGAGCCCTAGCTCCTGAGTGACCTACAGCTACCAAGTAAGTGTTTACTTACTTAGCTCTACTATTTTGCTGTGCCCATCGTCATGCTACTTTGACAAAAGAATTGGCCAACTCCAAAGACAAAGAAAGAGCTACAACAGTTTTTGGGGTTTATAAACTTCTATCAACAGTTCATCCAGAATTTTGCAAAGACAGCCAAGCCATTAACCAAGCTGACAGGCAAAGTGGAGTGGATGTGGATGGAATTCCAACAAGAAGCATTTCAGGGACTGAAAAGCCTTGTGGTGGAGGAGGTAGTCCTCAAAATTCCAGATGAGGAGGGAAAATTCCAGATAGAAGTGGACGCATCAGACTTTGCACTGGGAGGAATATTGTCTCAAGAAGGAAAAGATGGGCTCTGGAGACTGGTAGCCTTTATTTCAAAGTCGCTTAATGAGGCAGAAAGGAACTATGAGATCTATGACAAGGAGATGCTGGCAGTTACACACACATTTTATGAATGGTCTCACTACCTCAAAGGAGCCAAACAGACAGTAGAGGTTCTAATGGATCACCAGAACCTCACATATTTCTGAAAGCCACAGAATCTGAACAGGAGGCATCCACATACAGTGAGCTGACCTCTGCCTGGGCGACAATCCCACTGTGTGACATCGTGTATTGTTTGGCTAGAGTGTCGTCATATTCTGTAACATCTTCTAGATCTGCCTGGATCCAAAGATTCTGTATTCATGCACAGATATTGTCTTTTTTGGAATTACAGAATTCCAGAGTCTTTTCTTGCCAGTCTATTATTGGGTTATGCTCCTCGAGCCAAGGCAGCCCCAAAATAAAGTTCTGATTGCCTAATGACATCACCCAGAACCAGTGCATCATAGTCTTGCCATTTATGTTAAAGGTGATCAGACACCTTTCTAAGATCTCTCCTGCTTTGTTCTCTGATCCATCAACATTCTTGACTTTGATGGGTCAGATTAAGGGTACTCGCTTCCAATTTGAGGCAATGGATGTGTCTATGAACAGGCCTTCTGCTCCACAGTCAACTAGAGCAGTTTCAGTGGGTTTATTGGATTCGATGGAAATGGGGATGGAAATCTTTTTATTGGTTAAAGACTTTACTGTTACACTGCAAATATAGATAGAATCCGATGCTTGAGGATCAGCATCCACTGATGTGTGATCCCTGTTTAAAAATCCTGTTCAGCAAGTAGATTGAGACAATCTTCTGAAGACAAGTGCACCATCAAATCCCTGCTGTCATACTTGTATTCTCACTAGCATCTTCTGACTCTTCTTCATCATATCCCTCAACCTCATCACCTTCCATAGATGTGGAAGTTGCTCTGATGTGACAGTGGGGTCATGACTCCTTTACTCCCTTTCCAAAACGCTTCTTCTTCTTTCCACTGCTTGGTTTCCTCATGGGGCATCTCGGTGATTGATGACCTCCTTTGTGACATATGAAACACAGTCCTTCTTTGACATGTCGCTCTCTTTCATCCTTGGATAATGCATTGATGATAACTGCATCAATGTCCATTGCATTGGGATCTCTGTATCTCGGCAATGGTCTCCCTCCTCCTGCATGTGATAGTCCAGCTAAAACACCTAGTCTGCTTTTGGCATTTGCATATCTCTGTGCAGCATCATACCAGCCCTGTAGATCAGCTGGGTTTTGCATAAGGATCTGTTGGACACTTTCAGGGGGAAGTCCCTCTGAAAATAGAGGAATGATGGCAGCTTCTTCCTTGATCTTGGACTTTTTGATCAGTTCCTTGAACTTGTCCATGTATAGTAAGATCAGCATCTTCTTGAATTGTCACACTATTTTGTATAGCTCCATCATGGCCCTTCCAGGGCTGTCCACCTGTTTCCAGTTACTCTCAAATGACTCTTTGAATGCAGCCCAAGTTCCCCAGGCATGATTAGGGCTCCCAAAGTTCAGTTCAGTTCAGTTCAGGGTCATTTTTGGAAATTAGAGCAAAAAAACAAGCTTAAACTGCAGGCAGGCTGCAGATAAGTGGGCAGCAAGCAACTGAACCACTGGCAATTGCTACAACAAATATAATGGCATAATTCTCACTTCCTGAACTGTGGGAACAATCAGTAAATTGTGTGACATCCATGGAATATACTGTGCAATGATAGGAATTTGTGTATAGTAGGTTTGAACCATAGTTCATAATTGAACTTCAGCAACAGTATAGGCAGGCCTAATGCAAAGTCATGATTCTGACTCTCTGAACCATGGGAAATTTTTATACATAGTGTAACATGAATGGAAAATATACTGTTTTGATGTGTCCATGTGTGGAAATGTTATGAAAAATGTACCTGACAGTGTACAGTCCTTTCTACATTCTGCTATACTATTATACCACTATGCTGGGTTCCCAGGCTTTTGGTTCCCATTTCTTTGCCTCCACATCAGCAGCAAGATCACCTTTGGAGTAAGCATTCTAAAGTTGAACTGCCTCAACACTTTCTGCAGACAGACTGTTTCTTAATTGTGTTACAGTCAAACCTCCTTGAGAAAATGATTGCTCTGATGCTGTGGAAGACCCTTGAATGGGAAGATAGTCACAAGCCATGGCAGACAATGCAGGATATTCTTGAGAGTGATACTGAAAGAGATAAGAATGAGCTGATATCACATTATTTGAGTTTGAACTCACCCCCCACCACTTGATCTGGTCACTGGTTTCTTGGAGATCACTTTCAAGATACTTAATCAGCTCCTGGTGTGGTTCCTTTGCACTTCTTTCCCTTTCCAGATGATTCTTGACCTTTTGGTACATCATGGAAGCCCCATAACCTCCACCTTGTACAGGGCCAGCTGAAATTGAAATAAATAAGAATTGCTAAGATACACTCTATACTTACAAGGTTTAGGAGCACTGGCCTCAATAGGAGTAGGTTTGGCAGCCAATTGAACAGCATAGTAATCAAACTGATATTAGTAAATAATGGAACTGGAACTTCATGGCTTAGATACATAACTCACCTCTCTCTCAAAAGCAGCTTTACCTTCATCAAAATATTTCTTGTCCCAGCTTTCCTTCATATATTCAAGTTTGAAGTTAGGATCTAATGCTTGAGATATTATTATACATGTTAGAGAAAATTGGAGTGAGTATAGATTATATACTGACCAAGGCAAATGAATGCTGCATTATTGTTGTTAAGTAGCCTGTAGTACTTGTTTATCTTCTCAATTCCCTTCTCAATAGATCCCTTGAGTCTGGAGAACTTGCTCATGGATGCAAAGGTCTCCCATCTATCTTGAAGGGTCTCTAGAGTGGGTATGGCCTTCCAAAGTGTTGGTTGGATTTCTGAGGAAAATGAAGCCTGTGGCTCTCTTGGTTCCTGTAAGCAAATTAGCATAATTCAAGACAAGTTGATAGTGGTTACCTTGAGGACTTGTTTAATTAGGTCTAACATTGCCCACTCCTCTTCCTTAATGGTATAATCTGAATATTTCAGCCCTCCTTTCAACTTGGGTACTTTATGGCTGACATCAGCCATGAGACAAAACTTATTGACAGCCTATTGAATTCTAAGTTCAGAAATGAATAAGCAACAACATAACACTCCTTACCACTGATATGTCTACTCCCCATCTAATGGAGATGTTAGACGCAAGTGGGAGTGGTTTGTGGCAGGTCCTGAAGATTCCCATCCAACCCAATAAATTCTGGAGGTGGCTGCAATAAGTCCAGGTGCACTAACTGAAGTCCGAGTGTGAGGGAACTCCAGGGTGCATTTAACAAAGTCCAGAGCTGTGCAGGAAAGTCCAGAGCAGTTTAAACAAAGTCCAGAGTTGTGCAGGAAAGTCTGGAGTTGCACAGGAAAGTCCAGAGTTGTGCAGGAAAGTCCAGAGTTGTGCAGGAAAGTCCAGAGTTGTGCAGGAAAGTCCAGAGTTGCACAGGAAAGTCCAGGGTGGTGCAGGAAAGTCTGGAGTTGTGAAGGAAAGTCCAGAGTGGTTTAAACAAAGTCCGGAGTGGTGTGGGAAAGTCCGGAGCAGTGCAGGAAAGTCCGGAGTTGTGAAGGAAAGTCTGGAGTTGTGAAGGAAAGTCTGGAGTTGTGAAGGAAAGTCTGGAGTTGTGAAGGAAAGTCTGGAGTTGTGAAGGAAAGTCTGGAGTTGTGAAGGAAAGTCTGGAGCAATTTAAACAAAGTCCAGAGTGGTGCAGGAAAGTCCAGAGTTGCAAAGGAAAGTCCAGAGTGGTTTAAACAAAGTCCGGAGCAGTGCAGGAAAGTTCCGGAGTGGTGCAGTAAAGTCCGGAGTTGTGCGGGAAAGTCTGGAGCAGTGCAGGAAAGTCCAGAGTTGTGCAGGAAAGGCCAGAGCGGGTTAAACAAAGTCTGGAGTGTGTTAAACAAGTCCAGAGTTGCACAGGAAAGTCCAGAGTTGCTGGTCCAATGTCAGCAAAAGAGAGGGAATTCAATCGCATCAAAGGGAATGTATTAAAGAGAGTGATACAATGGGACTGAACTGTAATGATAACTCGTGGGTAATGATCTCCTACTTCTACTAAGTCCAAAACTCCTTTTTATACCTTCCCGCTACTCAAGTGGTCTCTTGGACGACTTTCAACATGGTCGGCGATCCTTTCTGTATATGGCAACTTGAACTGAAAGGCCACCCTGCCTTGGCTAGTTGTTGATCAACTAGTGCATGTGCCATTAGTGATTGAATTGCTGCCCATGTCCTTGTTCCATAGCTGGTTGGTACAATTCCCTGGCATTCTACCATAGTTCCCAAATGGTTGTCACCCAGAGTTTGCATCAGTAAGCATTCTGCTCTGGAATATCTTGGAAATGCATTGGAGTTTTGCTGTTTTGCTCTGAAATGTGTCGGTAATGCTCAAAAAATGCTCAGAATACATTGGAAATGTCCAGAAATGCTCAGCAATGCATGGAAAATGTTCAGAAAACATTGGAGATGCCTGGAAATGCTTCGGAGTTTTGCTGTCTGTTCCAGAATACCTCGGAAATGTCTCAGAGTTGTCAGATTACACTGCTAGCTGCAGAGCATGCTCATCACCACCTTATTCTGAACCAGCCTTTCAATCAAATCATACATAGATCCCCAATGTGTGCAAATCCACTTGATCAGTTCCAGTGGTTTCAGCCCCTCCTCCCTGCACACAATGGCAAAGTATGTCTTTGCCTATCAGGACTACCCTCATCATGACGACTTAGGGCCCCAATGTGTAGACTGAGAGAGAGGAGATGAGAAGAGTTGACTGAGAGGAAACCCCAAGAGAACTTGAATGGAGTCTCTGGGTGTTTGTTGCACAGTATATATACATAGATACATGGTCTGTGCGCTAAACCCCATAACCCTAAAGGCTGTGGAGTACCTAGGGTAACCCTATAGTATAAATAGCATAGAATGTTTGAGAATGATTGCATAAGATGGATCGTTGATCCGTATGAGTCAAAGGGAAAGCATAAGCAAGGCCGCGCATCCGTTATCTTATCTTATCTAATCATAATCAAATCTTGTGCTGATTAGATAATCGTTATCTTATCTCTGATGTTTGGCTGCAACCTTAGATAAAAAACAAAGAAAAAGAATATAAATGTCTTGGAAACAAAACGAAGAAAAAGTGAAAAGGAGTGGTCCATGACATTGCCTGGGGAGAAAGTCTTATCTAAGATTTAAATTAAAGGGGGGATGAGCAATGGCAAATTGGGTAAATACCTGGGTGATAAGGGCAAGTACTTTGCCAAGAAGATCTCCTGGTCCAAACTCTTCAACATCATCCACCTCCTCATCCTCAGCTGTGATGTTCCACCCTTCATCCCCTAACTCTTCCATGGTGTCTTCATCTTCCTCAATAACCCTACCAGCTCTAGATCCTTTGAATTGTGATGGATTTGGGCAGATATCTGACAGGAATGCTTTTGCACCCAAATGAAGGATATGTTCCATGCACCTGAAAGTCTATTCAGTATAATACAAGTTAGAGTAACCTTCATACCTAATTCTCCTCTGTTGGGCAAGCCAGGGATGCTGCTCAGTATTGAGGGACCTTTGTAGGATACTCATGGCCTTGTCATTGCTGGTTGCATTGTCTGATGTCACCCACTCCACTTTGCCTGAGAGCCCATAGTCCTCAAATATCTTTAATAATATAGCTGCTATATTTGCTCCCCCATGATCACCATCAATAGCAGTAAAAGCCAAGGTTCTTGCCCTCAGTTCCCACTCATTTGACTTGTTTTTGAGAGGGGAAGCAGCAATGTAATGGGCAGTGACAGCCAGATAAGGATCATAAGACTTGGATGTCCAAGCATCAAAAGTAATTAAAATTTTGCCTGGGACATTCTGCAGGGCATATCCAAGCTTAAGCTTTGTCTCTTTAGCAAGGGACAAGATCTCATCTCTTAGCTTAGTGGAGTGGGGGATATCAGAATCTGCAATTTGGGGGTGTTGATACCTGAGCAAATTTCTGAATGACTTGCTGTCTGCAACTGAAAAGGCCTACAATGCATCAGAAAATATTCATGACAGGAGTGATATGACCAGCCTGGTCCTCAGACACCACAAACTCAACAAGGTGGGCAAGAAGCCCTTCCTTGGACCACTTGGAAAATGTAGGCTTAACTAGAAAGTTATCCAACTTTGTCTGTTTGGAGCTTGACATAGAAATAACATCACCAGATTTATAGTCAAACCCTGGTGGAAGGGCAAAATGGTTGGGAGAAATACCAGACACTTTGCATTTTTCAAGGTATTCCTTGCCATGGGTATCCCAGTTCTGAGATATGTGCTTCCTGAGGGAGGATATCCCCCCTGTAAACCAGCAATTGGTCTCAGGCAGTTGAAGATGCCTATGTTACAATTGAGTATGCCAAAGGTCATTCATGTAAACAATGGACTCACCGACAAACTTCACACCAATAGCCCATGGCAGTGGTCCCATTGGGCATAACACGGTTTGACTCTTTAGTGAATATTCCCCATATATCCTCAGTATGAGGATCATGACCACAATTGGCATGCTTGCAAACCTATATAATGAGGGAGAGATGGTGACAACATCAGGAAGGCAATAGTGAGAGCATAGGAAGTTGGATGAAGTCAGTAGAACTCAGAATTGATGAAAAAAATCTGAACACACCTTGCTTTCACTTTCCTTCTCCCTTTGTACCTCCTCATACTCATCCTGCATATCCTGCACATCTGATTCTTGACCTGTATGCTCAGATACAGGTGTATAATCTATATTCAATCTGATTAGCAGCAGGAACCAAGTAAGATATAACATTACTTACCTTCTACACTGCTCAAGGGCTCATTTGATGATGTGCCCATGTTACTAGCACTTGCCTGATGTTTGGAGGGCCTGAATGAGGTGGTGGAAAGTCTTCTGGGTGTGATTGTGTCAGTGCATTTTCGTTTTGAAGCAGCAGAGGCTCTGCTGATCTCAGGGTTGTTTTCACTTGTTGCTTTCTGGGTCTTCTTGTGAGTCCAGTTGCTGAAGCGTACTTGAGGAGGTCCTTGAACAGTTTTTGACATGCCTGTGGGGTGTGGATGGGTTAGATCATGCAAAAACTGTCTCTTGATGATGTGAGACAAATGAAAACTTACCTGCTTGGCTTGACAGTGGTAAAAGTCGATCTCTGTGACCTCCTTGAGTGATCCATCTGGGTTGAGCATGGCCATGACAGCTGGGCATGGTGGCACGATGAGTTGATGTCAATATGGAGTGCGTGGGAATGGCTGTCACACTCCTGTCACATGTCAATGTGATGCCAGCCAGAATTCAATGTGTCATGATGCAGCTGGAATGCCTCCAACCTCACACATAATTGGTTCAGGAAGTTCAGTTCTGGTTCAGAACCAGTTCTCAAAGCCTGGTAGCTGCCCAAACCAGAACTGGAACCGACATGCATTTCCAGAACCAGAACCAGAACTGAACCAGAACCATCAGTTCGGTTCTGCCAGTTCCAGTTCAGAACTGAACTTCGGGACCCCTAGGCCGCTGCATGATGGGTGACAGACTTGCAAGAGTACAACTTTGTCATCAAACACAGATTGGGGAAGTTGAACTCAAAAGTGGACATCCTTTCCTAAAGAGCAGATCATCATCCAGGAGGAGTGGATAATGAAGGAGTAATACTGCTAAAAGAAGACCTATTCATACAGGTCTATGATGATGATGATGCACTAGAAAACATCATCAAAGCAGTTAGAATGTCACGGAGACAATGGGAATCCCAGGTGCTGAAGGGATTGAGAAACAAGGACCCAGATTTCAAAGTGGAAGATGGATTGGTCACATGGAAAGGACGGGTGTATATTCCAACAGTTGTAAGACACTGAGAGTCAATAATGGAAATTCACCATTTGTGGGGACATTCAGGAGTAGCAAAGACATTGGAACTTATCACATGAAACTACTGGTGGCCCAATATGTGCAAAGACCTAGAACAATACATTCAAGGATGTGAGACATGCCAGCAGGTGAAACCCAATAGGCAGAAATGTGCTGCTCCCCTAATCCCGAATGAAATTCCAAAAGAACCATGGGAAGTTATCTCAGTAGACATGATGTGACCCTTACCAGAGTCAAAAGGAAATGATGCAGTCCTGGTCATAGTGGACCGGTTTACAAAAAAGTCATACTTCCTACCCACAACAACAACAGTGACATCACAAGGAATTGCAGTCTTGTTTAGAGACAATGTGTTCAGAGAACATGGATTACCAAGAAAAGTAATCAGTGACCAAGGACCACAATTTGTGTCAAAGTTCATGACAGACCTGTATGGGATGCTAGGTATCAAGGGAAATCCATTGACTGCATACCACCCACAAACCAATGGACAAACAAAAAGAGTTAATCAGGAAGTCAAAGAATTCCTGTCCATGTTTGTTAACAACTGTCAAGATAACTGGAGTGACTGGCTGGCAGTAGCACAGTTCTTGTCATGAACTGCTCCTTTTTACTTTTTCTTTGTTTCGATTCTAAGACATTTATATTCTTTTTCTTTGTTTTTTATCTAAGGTTGCAGCCAAACATCAGAGATAAGATAACGATTATCTAATCAGCACAAGATTTGATTATGATTAGATAAGATAAGATAACGGATGCGCGGCCTTGCTTATGCTTTCCCTTTGACTCATACGGATCAACGATCCATCTTATGCAATCATTCTCAAACATTCTATGCTATTTATACTATAGGGTTACCCTAGGTACTCCACAGCCTTTAGGGTTATGGGGTTTAGCGCACAGACCATGTATCTATGTATATATACTGTGCAACAAACACCCAGAGACTCCATTCAAGTTCTCTTGGGGTTTCCTCTCAGTCAACTCTTCTCATCTCCTCTCTCTCAGTCTACACATTGGGGCCCTAAGTCATCACAACGAGGGTAGTCCTGATAGTTCTGCCACAATGACAGAGTCCACTCAGCAACAGGGTTCACACTGTTTTTCATGAACTATGGAAGACACCCAAACAAAGGACTCAACCCAACCTATCAACCAAAGGTCATGGCAGCACAGGAGTTGGCAAAGGAAGTGAAGGAGATACATGAACAAGCAACCAAATCCTTGGAGAAAGCAGCAGATGCAATGAAAAGACAGTACAATGAACATTGTCAGGCATCAAGACAATACAAACCAGGAGATAAAGTGTATCTTAGCACAGAGCATTTGCCAACACTACAGGTGACTAAGAAGTTGGATGGGAAGTTTGTGGGACCACTGGTTGTAGTGGAAAAGTGGGAGCATTGGCATACTGATTAAGGATTCCAGCATCATGGAAAATATACAATGTTTTCAATGAAACATTGTTAAAACCATATAAAGAACCAGTATTCCCCTGGCAAAAGCAGAAAGCAGCAGAATGAAAGGAAGCACAGATGGTGGAAGAGTCAGTAGATGATGAGTATGAAGTGGAGGAAATTCTAGACAGTCAAGTCAGTGGGAGAGGAAGTGGAACTCTGGAATATCTTGTCCAATGGAAGAACTATCCTAGGGAGGAATCATCTTGGGAAACAGCAGCCAATGTGGCCAATGTGGCACAGATGGTCAAAAAGTTTCACAAGGAAAACCCTGCAGCACCACAGGCAATCCAAAGAAGGGCAATGGCATTCCAGAGATATACCAACAAAGGCAAAACCATCACAAAAGGGCAAAGGACGTGAAGTACCACTCCCAGTACATGAACAGGAAAGGAGGGAGCAAGAAAAACAAGCAAAGGAAACAAATACTGCTAGATCTCAACAAAATGAGATGACAGATGACCCTATAGAACCCTTAGTGGAAGGATGAGACAATGCCATGGAAGAGATTATAGAGGAGAGAGTAAAAGAAATCAAGGAAGAAGAAGAGGAGGAGGAGGGATCTGATACAGAGACAATTATGGCTTATGAAGATTGCCATATGGAAATCATGGAAGACATGGACAATATGCAACCATGAAGAAGTGAGAGGACTTTTCTTTTCTTTTCTGTTTTCTTGAGAGTATAGTTTTTTATTTTTAGGTACTCTGGAAGGTCTAGGGGATGGGTACATGGAACAAGGTCAAGAACAGGATGTGCAAAAACTGCAAGAACGTAACCAGGACAACTTGGACTTCACAAGGACATGAACCTTGAAGGGGGGGTAATGCTATGAATCAGCCCCTAAGTTCAATGCTTTGACGCATTCAACACCTTATCCAATGTCTCACTTATCTAAGAGACACTATCTATTTACAATGCAAGGCGTAGGGTGTATACTCACCAATGGAGGCTCAGTCAGTTACACACTACATGGAAGCCTTACTACAGGCAACAGTAACACTGACAAGACAAGGCCATAGAGGGTGCAACAGTTGCAACAACTATATCATGCATCATCACCAGTCTAGGATGCAGTACCAGAGATGGGACCAACATGAAGGTCATGATGGATACATCAGACAACTCGTGAAGCTTATCAGAAGAGTAAGATCTTATCAAGCGATCTTATCTTATCTTATCACATATCACATCTGGATGGGATTCCTTATCGGTGTTATCAAGGATCTTATCATAGATAAGATAAGGAGGACATGAGGCTTAGCATGAGGATGCAGTATGGCAGAGGCACAGTAGGCACAGTCAGACATGAAGGAAGGGCAAGGAGGCTAGGTAGAGGTATATAAGGATTACTGTAGGTAGAGTTACTCTAAGACTCGAGATAGTTTGTCTTGCTCAGGCAACTACCTAGTTTTCAATTCCATTCACTCTCTTTTTCTCAATCTTCTCTTTGCTCACTTGCAGCAAGCTTGAGTGTTGTGTTGTTTGAGCATAGCTCTTAACATCGCAGCACACAAGTTAGCATGTCTAAAAATGATGAAACACACCATCCATCACTCTAAACCCTTTAAGGAAGGAGACAAAGTATGGTTAGAGTTGAAGAACCTTTGCATACCATATGAAACATGTAAACTGGCACCTAAAAGGGAAGGATCATTCCAAATTGAGAAAGTCCTAGGACCAGTAACATACAAACTAAAATTGCCAACCCAATGGCGCATTCACCCAGTGTTCCATGCAGCACTCCTTACACCATACAAGGAAACTGATATACATACATGGACCAAATGACACAAGACCTCCCCCTGATCTAATAGAAGGCCAGGAAGAGTATGAAGTTGAAGCAATAATAGCGCATTGCAAAAGGCAACTCATACCAATACCTCATCAAATGGAAGGAATATGATACATCATACAACACCTGGGAACCCAAACGCAACTTGACTAATGCAGAAGAAGTCCTAGACAGATATAAAAACAGGAGAAAACTCAACTGAAGACTAGCAATCTTCTCATCACTATCTAACCACAGTCTATGTCTTCCAAGTCTACCTCCCCTGTTCCTCCTCATGTCTACTCTGCATACTTTTCAGTTGATAAGTCAGGATGACCCACTGACCCTCGCCTCATTGAGCACACCCCTGAATGCCCTGCACTTGTATACCCTCAAGATGACACACCCTCTGACTTCAACCCTAACAACATCGTGCCTGAGCCACATCACACACCAACCTATGACCCTCAGGGTCCCTCTATGTCACAAACCATTGAAACCACCACTCCCCAAAGTCATTTCACCCCCTCCTGAGGAGAAGTATCAGCAGGACCTCCAGGACCACACCCTAGTCATGTGGTATCTATGAGTAATCAGGGACACCTTTCATTGGACACTCCAATGGATACCCAAACAGACCCCAGAAACAGTATTGCAGATAGCACCCAAGCTACCCCCAGTAGTGGAACAAATATGTTATATTCAGAGAAGATTGGAGAGCCATGAACAATTCCAACTCCAGGAACTCTTGGATATTCAGGAGCATTTAATGCTAGTGCTACCTATCCACAAATACTTAATCAGGTTAGGAGAACCATCGCTTTTGCCCAGATCAAACTGGATCAAGCAATCCCTATTCATCTTGCACAAGTCTGGAGAATACTTTCCAGTCAACCACACTCCCTCACCATCAGACAGATTGTGATAGAGAACGCCAATTTTGACTGCACCAACCTCATCAAGATGTTTATCAACATTACTAATCTAGCATGGGAACTGATGAACTCTATTCAATTGAACCTGGACCAACTCACCCTGGATCTTCTTTGCCAACTCTTGATCACCAACATCAAATGATACATCATTGATGCCATCAAACTAGTAGTATGTGATGGACAGCTGCACATCAGGAACTTAATCAGGATTAACTCCTGGTTCAACCCTATCTACGTCATCCCTAACTGCTATGAAATCCTTGATGCAGCAGACCAAATCCACAATAAGATCAAAGGGATACTTGCTCATGTTGCAAAAGCAATCAAGTCTGTTAATGAAACACACATTTATGTAAATGACATGTTTCCCCCTCGACCCTCTAGCATGCCTTGCATCATTCTCAATGGAGAAGAGACACAAGTCGTCATTCACACCCTTGCCAAATTAGACTTGGCTGCACCCCTGATGATGACAACACCCCTCATCACACGACAACCTGAAGGATCAGTCTCAGCAGTAAAGCAAACTGCTCTGAAAGGAAAGTCCATACCACTTTCAGCACTGATGAACCCTCAGCCATCAGCACAACCCTCGACAACAATACCTTCAAACCCACCTGTCACATTCTCAACAGTTAACCCTGTGACACCACCTAAACAGAAAGGTAAAGGAAAGACTACCACACCTACCACACCCCAGGCACCTCAAAAACAGCCTCAATGCCCTCATTGCCTTATCCGTAATTCCCAAGGACACATCATGTCACAACATGACCCTAACCATCATCTCGCATTACTGAAATCAGTTCCTATGCCAAGGATTCCAACAGGGAACCTGCCCTGGAACCATTACCTTCAATAACAAAGAAGAGCATCATGCCTGGTTAGCAGGATGACACTGCCCTGATGACAAAGATGACGAATTCCACCTCAGAAAACCCAATTGGTGGACTGAAACTGAGCACAACAATGTTGAGTGAGTGCTCACTGTACCTTTTTGTTTTATTAGTGTAAAATATTACTTGTGGACAAGTAATCTAGTGAAAAGCTAGTGTTACAATTATGCATACTTTTCATTTTCTTATGTCAGCACCTGCCTCTTCCAGTGCTTATGCAACCTCTTCTATTTCTATATGCTTATGCAATGTCACCCAATGCCTGCTGTGACTCTATTTTCATCTATGCCACATGCCTACCTTTGCTCCATCATACTGACATCACTATGACCTCATTCATGACCTGTTGATATGTCTACTCCACATCTAATGGAGATGTTAGATGCAAGTGGGAGTGGTTTGTGGCAGGTCCTGAAGATTCCCATCCAACCCAATAAACTCTGGAGGTGGCTGCAATAAGTCCAGGTGTGCTAACTGAAGTCCGAGTGTGTGAGGGAACTCCAGGGCATGTTTAACAAAGTCCGGAGCTGTGCGGGAAAGTCCAGAGCAGTGCAGGAAAGTCCAGAGTGGTTTAAACAAAGTCCAGAGTTGTGCAGGAAAGTCTGGAGTTGTGAAGGAAAGTCTGGAGTTGTGAAGGAAAGTCCAGAGTGGTTTACTGCCTTTTTCAGATAAGTTGGCCCATGCCGGAATTTTCCGAAAAAAAACCCACGCAAAATAAAATGGTCATAACTCGCCAAAATCTTAGCCAAAATGCATAGAAAGTAGTGGATTAGATTCAGATTAATTTATCCTTTCATTTTGAAGCAGACTGAGTGTAATAGCTGCATGTTTTGGAGGTCATGATATTTGGGTCATGGCTTTGTGAGAATTTTGTTACAGTGACATGACAACTGAACAGCAGACATGCTTTCGCTCATGGTGAAAGGTGAAAAAATCTCTAGTGACATCCAGCAAATCATTGTCTGGCTCTCTGCACTCCTTTCTAAAGAAGATATCTCAATTTACACTGGTTTATCACACAGGACTGTCAAGCGAATACTGCAGCATTTTGAGGAGACTGGCACTATCCCAGATGAGGAAAAGGAGCGACAAAGAAGGTCATGGGTACTTCGAGATGAAGATGTCAATGTAAGCATGCTTTCTTATTATTATCTGGTGCATTTTACAGTTGCTGATGAACTAGTTTCTATTCACAACAATCAACCAATCAATCAGATGGTAAAGGGAAGAAGAAAGGATCTGTAGGTCTTCCTTTCATCATATTGCCAGCATACATGCTTGCTTATGTATCTTTTCACAGAATGAGTCAATATCTGATGCGGCGTCACAGGCATCAGAGACAACTATGGAAAAGTGCCAAAAGACAATTGGTGAACTACAGAAAAGATGGCGCTGTGAATATCATTCAAACGGTTCAGCAAAAGACATATATTGTTACATGGAATCAGATGGGATGTGCTTCGAGCTAACATTACAAGACTTCAGCTTCTGGGCAAATCAAGTGGTGCGTAGTTCCTTGTTCCTCATAAATTCATTGGACGAAGCTGATCCCTCCCATTTCTAGATTGGTGGGGATACAACAGTAGATGTGAAGCCATCAAGGCTCCTTCTTTGCAATGCAAGATCAACTCGTATCCATCAATCAAAGAAATCTGATGAATTTTCTGGTTCAGCTCCCTTCCAAATGGGAAATCACAACTACATACCCATTCCCATCATGCTTCCTCCCACATGGCATGCACAATACCCTCAGACTGTTGGCTGCACATCAAACCCACAGCCTTCCATTGTCGCACCAGCAACATCAAGTCACAATGTGCTTTGACATTCCTCTTGCCCTAACCTTGAATCACTTCAAATTGAGCACTGGTTTGATGCACTTGAGAGTGATGTGAACTGCAACCAAAGGAGAGTTGAGTTTGGATGGTTTGGAAGAGTACTTGCACAAAATGGTTTCATGCACATTACTCAATTGTCGCGCGATATCATCAGCATCAAAGATTTGCAGGACTGGTTGGTTATTGATGCAGGGACAGCCACATTTATCATGGAGTATGCACAGGAGGATGTTCGTCGATTCAAGGAAGCAGGAGGTTTGCTCTACTAGCCATGCCACAGAGGCCACTTCTGAGATTTCATATTCTTACAGTTGGATGATCATATTTTAGAAACACTTATTAATCCAAGTCTATTCCACTACTTTCTATGCATTTTGGCTAAGATTTCGGCAAGTTACAACCATTTTATTTCGCGTGGGTTTTTTTTGGAAAATTCTGGCGTGGGCCAACTTATCTGAAAAAGGCAGTAAACAAAGTCCAGAGCAGTGCAGTAAAGTCCGGAGTTGCACGGGAAAGTCTGGAGCAGTGCAGTAAAGTCTGGAGTTATGCGGGAAAGTCTGGAGTTGCAAAGGAAAGTCCAGAGTTGCAAAGGAAAGTCCAGAGTTGCAAAGGAAAGTCCGGAGCATGTTAAACAAAGTCCAGAGCAGGTTAAACAAGTCCGGAGTTGCACAGGAAAGTCCGGAGTTGCAAAGGAAAGGCTGGAGCATGTTAAATAAAGTCTGGAGTTGTGTGGGAAAGTCTGGAGTTGCTGGTCCAATGTCGGCAAATGAGAGGGAATTTGATCACGTCGAAGAGAATGTATTAACAAGAGTGATAGAACATGGTGAAAACAAACAGCACTATAACGGTAACTGTGGGTAGCGGTGGGTAGCAGTATCCTACTTCTACTAAATCCAAAACTCCTTTTTATACCTTCCTGCTACTCGAGTGGTCTCTTGGACAACTTTCAACATGGTTGGTGATCCTTTCTGTATATGGCAACTTGAACTGAAAGCCACCCTGCCTCGGATAGTTGTCAATCAACTAGTGCATGTGCCGTTAGTGATTGAATTGCTGCCCGTGTCCTTGTTCCATAGCTGGTTGGTACAATTCCCTGGCATTCTACCATAGTTCCTGAATGGTTGTCACCCAGAGTTTGCATCGGTAAGCATTCTGCTCCAGAATATCTCAGAAATGCATCGGAGTTTTGCTGAAATGTGTTGGTAATGCCCGGAAAATGCTTGGAATACATTGGAAATGTCTGGAAATGCTTGGCAATGCACGGAAAATGCTTGGAAAACATTGGAGATGCCTGGAAATGCTTCAGAGTTTTGCTGTCTGTTCCGGAATACCTCGGAAATGTCTCGGAGTTGCCAGATTACACTGCTAGCTGCAGAGCATGCTCATCACCGTTATGATGTTGTTATGATTTGATCTTATCTAAAGATCTTATCTTATCTCTTATCTCATCAAGACACAATCTCTTATCGGGTTATCAGATATCTTATCTGAAGATGATGTAAGCAAGTCACATGACATAACAGGTGTTGGACATGAGGGATCCAGGAGGTAGAGGTGAGGTGGGGGGTATATAGGTAGTGTAAGAGTGTGTTGAGCCCCAGGCTCTTGATTGTCATAGTCATAGACTATCCAACAGAGTTTCTACTTTCTTGTCTTGACTGCTTTCTGGTTGTGTCTTTGGTCTACCGACCTTTTTGACAGATGTCTATACATACTACATCATACCTATGATGTTCCTTACCTTTTACAGACAGTAGGTTTACATATAAATAGCGGAGTTTGTCATAGGTTGAACCTTAAGTTCAACTTAGCTTGTATAAACCTTATAACTTGCTGCAAAGCTTGTAAGTAAGTGCAAGTTAATCTCTGGCAACCTTAACAGGTTGTGGTGAGATCTCAAGTTGTAGTTCACATGCTCTCACCTATAACCCTCTTCTCAAACCTGAGTCTCATCTTATAGGCTCAGCGCTGTTTACCCACTTGTGTTCACCAGGCTTACTTCATTGCTATCATCTTGAACAATCCTTGTGGCATTACATCATTGGGTAGATTGACAGATGACTTGATCATCATAACATGCAAGGCTTATCAGAAGAGTAAGATCTTATCAAGAGATCTTATCTTATCTCATCACTTATCACATCTGGATGGGATTCCTTATTGGAGTTATCAAGGATCTTATCATAGATAACATAAGCAGGACATGAGACCAAGCATGAGGATGCAGTATGGCAGAGGCACAGTAGGCACAGTTGGACATGAGGGAAGAGTGAGGAGGCTGGGTAGTAGTATATAAGGAGGACTGTAGGTAGAAGTATTTCCAAGACTCAAGATAGTTTGTCTTGCTCAGGCAACTACCTAGTTTTCATCCAATTCATTCTCTTTCTTTTTACTCTTCTCTTTGCTCACTTGAAGTGAGCTTGAGTGTTGTGTTGTTTGAGCGTAGCTCCTAACACTAACACCCTCAATCTGATCTGAAATGCTTGACTTTTTTTCCTGTTTGGTTTTCAAACCATGTGACAAAGTCTTTAAAGTTTTGAAACATTAAAGATAGAAAAGATATAAATAGTTAGAAAACTGTATACAGCAGAGGTGTTGGTGAGCAGTGAGTGGGTTGATTTGATATTGTTAAAACTCTGATAGGAGCTTTGTCTAAAATTTATTTTATGATAAGATAGACAATGGCTGAAGGTGATACAATGTGCTCGCCCATCACTGCATCTCGCATCAGTGCTTTTACGTAATCTTGGCAGGGTCAGGGTAAAGTTGAGACGCCGACCCGAGTTAATAATACTATGCTACGCGAAACCTCCCTGGGAAGCAATCTCGCCGGCCGTCAATACATCATGGCAATCCAAGCAGCTTCAAATGAAGCACAGCAGGGTTATTGAAGAGAACATTTTAACAATGAGGTGTCTCATTTTGTGCGGAAAAGGAAACATGTCGGATAAGGTATAGCGCGTCACGGTCCGATTCCTGCACTCTTGGGCGTTCATCTGTCAATTCATGCCCAATTTCCTTGGCTCAGGTTCCATGTTGGAGCCGAATCGTGTAAAGGCACGCGCAATTTTTCGTTTCCTGGGAACGGCGTCCTTATTCAGTTGATCGCCTTTCTAGCAAACGGCACGGAAATCTACAGGAGGTGTGTGTTCCCCAAAATGTCCCGCTTACGGCAACAACGCTCAAACGTACCAGGCAGACCACCGAAGCCCAGATCAAGAGGATTTTTCAGCCCTAGTCCTGCAGACGAGAACAACAACTCGTCAAGTCAGCGTGTGAGCTGTCGCGTTCCCTCCCCCGAGTCCCCAATACACATTTATCATCAGAAAGACACACCAAATCACCGAAACCCTCAGTCAGGACACCCACCACCGGACATGTCCGGCAAACAGAACCCTCAGCAGAACGGCGAAGAGTCAACACAGGCCGAGGTGAACGGCGTCGCGCACGAGTTGGAAGACATTGAGATGTGGTCAGCGCCGACGAGCAATGTACGAGGTGTCGATGAGATTGAGGAAGTTGCGACGACTGCGCCATCAGCGCCTGCCATTAACAACACCATGCACGTTGACAATGTTCCTACTCCGCCGCCCAAACGTTCAAAGGTTCGTTGACCACTCAACGTTGCTATTATACCGATGCTCATTTCTCGTAGTGCAAGCGATGTAGTCTCATGAGGTCCGAACCTGTCTGCGAACCCACGACTGGCAGCAAAAAGTGCGGGAAGTGCTATCGAGACCATAGGAACTGTTCATGGACTATCGACGCTTGGGAGTTATCCTCCACCAGCCCGACCTCACCACGAAAGTGCAAGTCATCGCCGATTGAACTGTCCAACTCAGACTCGAGCGACTTGTCTGCCTCTCCTCCACCTCTACCGAAAACGCCCCGACGGCGTGAGAAAAAGGATCGGAGAGGTCAGCCCAGAGACATCAACGGCAAGGTACATTGTACCGTGTCGATCTCATGTATAGGTCTATATCTAATTCTGTTGTCTCCCTAGTGCGTGCGATGCGCGTCTTTTACAAATAGTCCCCCCTGCGAACGATCGGACGATCCAACCGATCTCAAATGCAAAAAATGTCGTCGCGACAAGCAATCATGCTCGTTTGCACCATATTATGGAAGGCGCAAATCTGGACAAGCAGCTGAGGAGGATGAGACGGAGGACATCGCAGGACGAGAAACAAATGACAAGGAAGAGGCAAGGGACCAGGACCAGGATCGGAGCGAGGAAAGTATATCAAAGCCAAGAAAGGCAACGGAGAAGAGATCCAAGAGCCCAGACAATAACAGGAATAAGCTGGCGGCGGGCACAAATGGCACGAATCAGAGGGAAAAAGATCAGGGAAAAGAAGCGGAGAAGTCGAAAGAAAAAAAACAGGATAGACCAAAAGATGTGGAGGAACCGGGCGATAAAGCGAAAGATGTGGAAAAGCCGACCGAGAAGGAAGTGGATAGAGATGCCCCAGTGAAGAGGATAGGCAGGCCACCGGGGAAAGGAAGGGCAAAGGAGGTAGAAAGACGAAAGGAGAGGGTCAGAACGGCAGAGGAACTCGGGGAGGCTATATTTGCGGAGAAGCTGAAGGAGAGAGAAAATGCCGAAATAGCGAAAATACCGAAGGAGAAAGAAAAGATCGGAGTGGCGGAAATGCCGAAGAAGGACGAGTCGAAAGAAGAACAGAGAGATGAGGATGAGTCAAAACGACTGAAAGAGGGCACGGTCCAGAAGCCGACAGAGGATGATAAAGAGAAGCAGAAGGGGGTAGTCGCAGGGAAGGATAAAGGGAAAGACAAGAAGCAGAAGGCGATGGTTACAGCGAAGGACAAGGAGACGAACACAATGGAGAAAGATCGAAATAGCGGGAAGCAGCAGGATAGAGGAAAAGAAAAGGAGAAAATGGATGAAAACGACGCGATGAATAGCAAGAAGAGAAAAGAAGATGCGAAAGTGATTGAAAGTGACGCGACAACTAGCAAGAAGAGGAAAGAAAAGGAGAAAATGGTTGAAAGTGACTCGACGAATAGCAAGAAGAGGAAAGAAAAGGATGAAAGTAATGCGAGTAGCGAGAAGAGAAAAGAAAAGGAGAAGGTCGACGAGAGCGACGCGACAACTAGTAAGAAGAGGAAAGAAAAGGAGAAAGTGGTTGAAAGTGACTCGACGAATAGCAAGAAGAGGAAAGAAAAGGATGCGACAAGTAGCGAGAAGAGAAAAGAAAAGGAGAAAGTGGATGAAAGTGACGAGATTAATGGCAGGAAGAGAAAGACAGTCACCACCGATGATCATGATCATCGTCGTCCCACGAAAAAGCACAAAGTGCATGTAGGCAGGTCCGAAGAAAACTCCGCCTCAATTTCAAACGGCGCCAAGCCAAGAGAAACTACGCTCACGAGCCCCAGCATGCCCGATGATGTTCCAAGGACGGACGATCTTCGTGTTCCTGCTTCAGGCCAAGGCGCTGCCAGCTCTATTACCCAAGAAAGTGGGATTGCCATTGTCAAGAACTCCAATGCAGAACCTCGCGCTCCAAGTCAAACACGACTTCAATCAGTGGAGGTGGATCAGCACCGGTCACTTAAAGTGATCGCGCGAGAGCTCAGCGCAGCAGAGTTCAAAGCGTCATCACATCGTGCGCTTGCAGAGTCATTTTTGAGAGATGCTGAAAGAGCAGATCAAGAAGTGGCGAGGTTGAAGGAAGAAATGGTCAGCCTTGTGCGGATAAGTGTTGACTTTGGCGAAATTGAGAGAAACAAATTGATTGAGGTGCTGGGACACAGATCAGAGGCGCCATAGGGTCGCATTTTGCCGAGTGAGCATCTCTCTTGTCGAGATGATGCAATGGTTGACCAGGTAATGGTAGCATATCAGCAAATCGCGCCTGCACTTGCATTGAGTCGGTTGCTCGAATGAAATCATGAGGAGCAGCGATGTGGAATCTATAACCATGGGGACCTGAGAGTACGCGTGAATAGGGTTTAGGAACAAAGGACGCACGGACATGTGTTGGATATAAGATTTTGGGTTAATAGTAGCGATATGCATGTACGAAGTAAATCTTAATCATATGAACGTCTTCAGTTGTACTGCAGTAGCAAGCAGCGCATGCGCTCGTCCCAGGGTCAAGTCGTTCCTGGTCCATGCACAGCCATTGTACCGGATCGTCGAGAGACACAAAATACTTCTGCTTTGACGGTCATGGTCGCGGCTGAGCTCAAGGGGGGAGGATCACGGCGGAAAGGAAGGAACGTGGTCCTGATTACGTTGATTGTGACATACATGCGCTCCATCGGACATGATGGCAGTTGCCTTCTCTTCCCCGAAGCGCATCCAATTCTACTGATCGCAGACTCGTGTGCGATGAGTATGTGCCGCACAATTCCGCTAGGATCGTGATCATCTGGGGCAGTGTGCCCATTTTCATTGGACCTGCGTCATTTTTCTGTGCCGTGTTGCTATTGCATTCCCTGTCCCGGATAGCTTTGAGAATACGCTTGTCATTGGCTTTATAATGGGATTCCAGACCTGACTATTTTAATGTTGACGTTGATGAAAGGTTGATCATAGACATTGGGCACCGATAGAATCCTCCTGGATAAAGTCCAAGAAAATCGAATGTTGTTTGACGGAGAGGAGTGTACCAACCTGTTAGTTTGACAATGAGTGGACAATAGTTCAACATTATAAGAGAAAGACATTACAGTTTAATCATCCTGCCAGCGCTTTTTATCAATGAAGCATGGCGCTTATCTGTAAGTGTCACGAAGAGAGCAAGCCATGAAGTGAAAACTTCGTGCTCTTATATATCACCTGCACGGCAAGCTTAGCCGGTATGAAGGAACTGTTGAATTTGTAAGTGTGCCTACAGCGGCCGATTCAGTGGCGATTGTTGCTGCATGAGCGTCAGAGCATGCGAGTGCCGCACACAACCTCCGTGCATTAGCTGAACATCACTGGCAGCCGTGGTCAAGTTGAAACTTCGTCTCAGTAATTTGCACATCTCTCGATACAAGAAAGCCATTGCAGTCGGTTTCCAGAGTAAAAGGACTGGTGCGAGTTCGAGGCGACGACCTAGCGAACAGGAATAGGAGTAGCTCATTCAGGTCACGGGGCGCGATACAACTGGTGTTTCTCCGGACTGATGTCGCCAGCAACAGGATTCCATGTTAGATACAGGCTTGGCACAGGGATTGGCGGGAGACATGCCAGGGTGATGTCGTTGTGTGACACTATCCAAAAACGGAAACTTCCGGGCTGCGGCCGTGGCACTCTGTCACTCTGTTGAGCTCGCTTTTCCAGTCTTTGCAGCGCCTCTCCAGACTCACACAGATGTCCCAGAGGCTTGAAACTTGGCCAAAACACGCGCACAGACTGTCTTCATAACATTATGCAGCAAGATCAGGGAAATATCGAGCGGAAGGCTTCAAAACCGAGAAACACCTGCATGGAAGGCAATCTTCCGCGCTCTAAAGGGCTCGGAATTGGATGGCTCGTGCGTCCACTTGTAGCGTGAGAAAGTGGAAGTTGGGGGTTTCCAAGCGATTGTCCACTCGCCCTCCCCATCCACGCCTTCTCCTCCTACCACCACCTGCCCCCCCCGCTCTTCAACAACTTACCACAAACACTTGCTACTCCTCACACTTTCGTACCTCATGGCTCGTACTAAGGTATATCTTTTCTCTTATTGCTAAAATGATGCGAATAATCGCTGATCGTCGTCCTCGTCGCCACCAGCAAACTGCTCGTAAATCCACCGGAGGTTTGTTGTTACAACTTTGATTTCTACAAACAAGTAGTTAAATTTTGAGAATAGGTAAAGCTCCTCGTAAGCAACTAGCCACCAAGGGTGCGAGGAAGACTGCTGCAGTAAGTATCAGGGAACGTCAGCGTCGTCAAGCGGTATGACTCATACCATGTTAGGCTGCGACTGGTGGTGTCAAGAAGCCACACAGGTTCCGTCCCGGAACAGTCGCTCTTCGTGAAATTAGGCGTTACCAGAAGTCCACAGAGCTCCTGATCAGGAAGCTCCCCTTCCAACGCCTTGTTCGTGAAATCGCCCAAGATTTTAAGGTATCGTACTCCGCCCCTAATGTGACTCGTGACTTTTGCTGACTCATCATCTTTTTTGTTTAGACTGATTTGCGTTTCCAGTCTTCCGCCGTCATGGCGCTCCAGGAAGCCGCTGAAGCTTACCTCGTCTCCCTCTTTGAAGATACTAACTTGGCAGCTATCCATGCTAAGCGTATGTATCCCTTGTCATGCTTCATTATCGGTTGACCTAATTGCTTCTTACGATTAGGTGTTACTATGTATGTTTCATATGCTCCAACCGACCTTTTGTCGCTGACCTATGTCTTAATAGTCAACCCAAGGATCTCGCGCTGGCCAGGCGTCTCCGCGGCGAGAGAACCTAAAGCGAACGATGATTCTATACGTCAGCATCTGACTTCAGTCATGTACTGAGGTCCCTCATGAACGTATGTATATGATTGGAAGCGTCAGGGTTTCTTATGTCTTTCTTTTTCTCCTATGTACCACTTCTGTACATTGCTAAGTGCTCTCTCTTATAATCGAATGGTACCGTATGCGCACCAGATTGCCTGTAATCATGCACTTGTCGAATGTTCGACGCCAGTGTCAAGTTCGCAAGCATCTTTGACACTACTCATGTCACTTCGGACCATACAGCATGAAAATAGTATTAGCGTTGATTAATTGATTATACAATTAAATGATTAACTGCTCTATATTCTTGCATCAATGACGACCACGTCTTCTGCAAAACTTCCTTGGAAAGCTCGACCCCGAGAGATTTTACATTTCCTTCGCGCACATCGTTCAGTACACCAAGGGACTCGGAATTAACCCCAATGCTACTGGATCAAAAGGATGCTCAACAGGTTAATAATCCAGAATTGGCACCAGACCACTTGTGCTTCCAGACAGCTCGTATACAAGTACAACGACGATGTCATAAAATGACCCCGTCGACCTTTCCCCCTGCAAGCCTAGATCTGCGGGAGGAGTCCTGGCGCCAGGAGTCGCAGCTTACCAGAGGGTCTTGACTGAAAGAGAAGCAGGTTCAACGCAATGCCAGCGCAAACTCAAATGTACGCTTGAAAATTGCCAGAGGTTTGAATTTTTTCCCCAGTTCTGGCCGTGGCGGATTGGGTCATGTGGCAACCGAATGATGTCCACGACGTTCATGCATCTAGGATATTTGCTCACTCGGAACTGGGCTGTCTATCCTCTGCTACCCATAACTCATGTTCGGGAGGGAGAACCGTTTCTATACAGACGCGTGAGGCTAAACGATCAAGGGTAGCGAGCTGGTAGAAGTTCTCAATCCAAGTTGTGGGAGTATAAAGGGAAAAAAAGCATCCACAGTAAAATTAGGTCCTTGACATGCGGTGTACCCTTAAACGAGATTCTTTCTGCAGTGAACCGGACCGATAGCTGTGTGTTTGGTTCTTTGCAAAAATAGAAGGTATGGCACGGGTAGCGACGTATGAGCTGTACGGGTTCAAGGTAGGTCAAAAAGTCTTTACATCAGTCGAGGATGGTCTAAGTTATCGCCCTATTGTCAGGATGGAAAAGTACTTTAAGCCTCGAGGCGACCGCAACTGTTCCATGAGTGGTAGCTGCCAACGAACTCAAAAGAGTAATCTAAGGGTTCTTTCCAACTGTGTTTCCAGCCAACATGCTGCTCCAAGTGTGATAGCGGAGCGATGAAGCTACCGATTCTCTTGCCTGTAGCCCTGCGTGGTATGAGTCACTTTAGATCAACCCGCATTGTCACTTTCAGGAATAGCCGTGGTTATTCGTTAAAGGTGAATTACCGTTTGAGCGCCACCTGAAATACATGTACTTGAGATCGATAAGACATACCTGGACTACCGTTTCACCTGACCCGGTGTGGCACTTCATTTGCCAATATGGCATCAATATTTAAACCTTACATCAGAGCAGCGAATATCCATCCCCACAATCGTCTAGTTGTTCATCCAGTTCTCCTCATCTCGGGGTGCGTTCTATTTTTTCCGGCGCGGAAAAGAATTGTGCTTACTCGTCCTAGTCACAATGACCAACGACATCAACAACTCTGTCTCCTTCTCCAACGATTTCGAATTATCTCAATCGAGCGGTAATGTGTTCGGATCCAACAATACACGTACGAGCAATTCCAATAATTTGACGAACAATGGTCCAGCCATGTATGAGCGTATCTTTTCAATCCCAGTACGAAGCAAATCGCTGAATCGGTTTCTTTCCCAAACGCAGTGCCAAATAAAATATCAACAACTCTACCGCTGTCAGCGGCGACACCATTTCCAAGACACTAATAGCGGTAGCAGCAATGTTCCCCACAGTGCTGCCGTTAGCGTCGACAAGACACGTGCAGGCAATGATAACAGAAAGGCCTGCGGTTGCATTGAAGATGGGAACAACGTTGTTAGGGGCCCATGCGTCATTGCTGCTCAGAGCGTCAATCTAATCGGGGATCCGATCAACCGCTCTGTGGGACATATAACTACTGTCTGTAAGGCCCTTCAATGCAGTTAATTCAACTTGCGCTGAGATTAATACCAGATGAGTATGGCAATGGGAAGCGTGGATCAGGTGGTGCGCCATTTTAGACCTTGTCCTTTGGGGCAGGATAAATAGGCGCGGTACCACATTTGAAACCCAAGAAGTGTTGGGATCGTTTTTTCGCGTAATAGTGTTTTACCGATTATCTTAATAATATCAACTCACCTTACTCTCAGCCCACTTCCAACTTATCGCGATGAGAAAAAAGCTAAACGAGCGAACCTCCAGATGTTTTGTCCACTGATGGACGCCCACTCCGACGTCAGACGGGTGTCTTTAGTCCGCAGTGGGACAGTGGAATCGATACCGCTCGTCTTTCGTGAAGGAAGCCATGTCCGATTTATTTCCGGTGTTGTCTACATTTACAGATACCGGTTCTACAATACGATCAAAGTCCACATCACAGCCTTGAACGGATAGGGCTATAATTGCGCGTGCTATCTAAAATATCGCATATCGAATCTGCGAGGCGCTCCGGCTGTTCTTGCACAACCTATGATAATTTTCAGGAATAGGCGGTTGCATCTTTGACTACCATGTGTCCAGCGTGTTTGACGCGACTTACAGAAGCGACCAACCTGCCCCGCGAAATGTCGCTCAAGGAGTCCTTGATGAAGTCCGGCCTGGGAGGAGATATATCACCAGCGACCACGAGGGGAGAAGGAAATTAAACACTTCAGGACGAACACGAGGTCATCGCGCGCACCAAAGATGAGGTGGATAGGCAACGAATGACATAATCTAGTAATCAAATGTGCACCCTCGAAGTGGGGTTCTGCATCGCCGTATGAGACGGCTTCTTGCCTTCGGTCGCACTTGAGCTTGACGCCTTCTTCCGTCTCCCCTAAGCCGTAATCCTATCACAGTCGTGATCGATGAGAAGGCTGGGATGTGCCGCGATGCATCCACTTCCTCCAAGGTACGCGTTTCATGAAATAACCAAAGGCATCCTCTTTCGAGCGCCATGTGTCCCTGCGTACTGAAGTTGTGCTGACAGCGAAATCTAGAGCTGCTTTCCGTTCTTCATAACGCGCGTAGAATTATCGGATCTATAAGAACGCTGCCGACGTATGGTATATGGGAGAATTTCTTTCGTTGATATCAACCTGGTAACGGGAAAAAAGAGAACATGTCGCACAGATGTCATCCGGTCGCAATTTTGCTGCCTCTCGATTGAGGACGGCAGCGCATCCATTTAAGCACAAGGATAAACTGAATATTTCTTACAATTGTTACCATCGTTGTTACTAGTTACATTTCGTTAAACACCGCTTTTTCTGATACCGTAAGAACGTACTGAGCGGTCTTGCCATACCAATGTTCCGCTGACGCTGCACCCCTGATTGTCTGCATCTCGAAATTCCCCAAAGTGTCTGGGGTAACAAAAAGAATGATCATCTTTCTCTCCTTTGTTGGTCGAAGGCCTTTCAGCTCAGAGACTTTGAGTTTGAGTGATTCTTGAACCTTCTCCAAACCTTTAGTCTTTATAGCATGTTCTGCAGCAGTAGTCACCAGCAAACCGATAAGAGGTGAAAAGCCAGATTCGAACAATTCCGGTTGGTACAGAAAGGATGGAAAGACGGGAGACAGTCACTGGAGGTAGCATGATCTTTTCTCCTTGGCAGACGGTGTTAATTGGCCTGAGAAATCCCCCATTCGCCTGAACAAGAGGTTCCGGCCGGTCGACAGAATTTGCATCCCGCGTCTTCTCCAAAGTGAAAGCGCCCTCGGTACTCGCCCTCGGGTATATGATTCGTAGAGATTTGTACGAGTCTTGAGAACGTTTTAATGTTGTTCGCTGCTTTTGCAAACCGATAGCGCTGAGTACCCATCGATGGGCAAATCTATCCCTTGCTGTCGTTAAGACGCACACAACAGATCCCTTGATCGCGGACAAGCAGCGGCCACTATCGTGAGGCTATGCTCAAGATCTCATGTCACCTCGGAGGCCGCGCATCTATCAGTTAACAAAATAATTTAAGCAGTTCTTTGGATGAATTGTGTCTTATTTAGAGGTAGCTTACCTCTATGATATCCATATCTCTTCCTTACTAACATTGATGTACGTTCCATCCCCTTCCACTATAGAAACATGCTAAGCTGTTTGTCTCGAAGCGATGTCGGGCGATTCGAATCCTAATTTCCAATTCGGACACAACGCCAATTTTTCTGGTGCTACTTTCGTGACGGGGAACCACGCAACTGCTACAAACAGTTCCACCAACACAAGCAACTATGGTAGAGGTAACAGCAACAAGGATGATCGCCAAAGCGGTGCTTCAGGCAATGAGTATTTCACTGAGGCATCCAACATTACTATGAAAGGAGTTAAAATCAGCACCGTTGGCGGAAATTTATCGACGACAACAAGTAGGTCTATGCACCAGACTGTGTGTCGTTGTATGGCTCACAACCTAGACAATTACGATTCATCGGGGAATATAACTCAGAACAGCGGTACCCCAAGTAGCAACACGTCAGGTAGAGAAATTGAATGCATTTTTGTTTCGCCGGTCTAACAGTGGTGATAAAGATGGAAACCGAGATGAGTCCAATGGTAGAGACAAAGGCAACAACGATAAAAACAACAGCGGTGGCACCTCGAATTCCGGCAACAAGTATTTCAGCGGCGCATCTGGTATCGTGATGAATGGAAGTGAATTCAGTATCGTTGGTGGTAATTCAACAAAGACTACGAGTAAGTCTACGTGACTTGCTGTGTTCACAGTGGAACTGATGATGCAGACAACTATCGATAGGGAAACGTGAGGACTGAATGGATATGGCTAGGTTTGTTCGGAATTCCGAACAAGCTATGTAATAAGGTTCTGAAGCCTACCATATCCGTAGCGCAATAATACGTATCGATAGTTATGCCATAAACGGAAGGTATATCCTCGAACTCTTTCTTACGTATGCCCTATATATGTTGCCAAAGACCGCCACCATCAGGTTCAATCACACCTGACACTGCATCCCCAATAGAGCCAATTGATATGATTGCCACGGGAAGAAATGTAAGCTTGTCTGGCCCATCAGGATAGTCCAAAATTGTAACTGAGATACCCATTAGCATCTTGAAACGTCAAGCTGAAGCACCGCAAGCTGTCAACTTGAACTCACCAATTGAATCTACATGTCATGATCATGATGACTTCAATGATGTCGTGGGTATAGGCAGATTGGCTCATTGCACGACAGCGACCACCGACCACTGGCACGGTACAAGTGCTAAAAGGAAAGTGGACGTACAATGGGATCCCGATTTATATGTGGGAGTCTCGAAAATAGCCTCATCGTGTTTGATGATTGCTTTCTCCGTTGATCTGTCAAAGTGGCTATTGAACGGAGAGACGGACCCCAGAACTGAAATTGTTGTGTAGGCATCTCCAATTGTATTCAATTGCGCATCGACAATGCTCAAACGGGTGTTCTGTATATTCCCGATATTGCGTTCTGGGACCTAGAGGCTTAAACCATGACTATAGGTGCCATTGGTGTCGACCGTTCCCCGCTATAGTTCTGCAGTCCATTCGAAGAGGCAATATTCCGTTACTGAGCTGGAGAATTGTGCATGAAGTTTCCATAATACTGGTAATGGGACTAGCCTGATTTGATATCTTCGGAGACCGCGCATTGTCAGTCAACAAAGCAATCCAGATTATACCGATCCAGTTCTCCGGCTGAGGACACGTGTGATCGCTTCTTCAAATTCAGAGGTGGTTTGATCTATTGATACACATCCCCTCTTGCCCTCTAACCTCAATGTATGTTCCCGTCTCTTCCACCGTGGAGAATGTACTAACCTATCTTCTCAGAAGCAATGTCGGGCGAGTCGAATATGAAAAAGTCGAATACTCATTTAAAGTTAGGGAACGATGCCAATGCCACTGGTATGGTTTTCGCAACAGCGCCCAAGGCAGATGTTACAAATGAGTCCAACAACGAAACTTACGCTGGTTTTACGAGGGATGACAGGCCTAGTGCCGCTGCCGGTGATAGAAACGGAGACAGGTCTGGAATGACCGACAATGGTGCCGCCATTGGCGAATTGAATGAGGGAGCCTCAAATACCCAAATCACAGCAGGGGATCGCGCCAATTTTTCTGGTTCAGTCGTTGCAACGGGGCTTGGGGCGCGTGTTGTGAACCGATCCCAAAACACGACTCACTACGGTTTAAGTGCGCAGGATGCGGTTCGGTTGATGAAGTTGAGCTCGAAGTGATGATGGAGGTAAGGATGACAACTATTGCGCATCAGGAAATCCAAGCTAAACCAGATACGTACGGGTAGGTTTATTTGGAAGATAGAGTAAGTCTGACCAAGCTGCCAAGCCATTTCTATACCTTGTTTCCGAATGCATTCACCATTTACATATCCACACGGTTACTTATTGTCTTATTCACCATCCCGCATGCACACACATGTATGGATGGGGATATGTTGGGTAGCTTCAATCTTTGTCTATATTTTGTTTTTCCCGGTTTCCTATCCTCCCGTCCCGATATCCAAAATCTGCAGCTCCTCTTTTAGTGAACGACGACACTTTTAACCAGTCGCGCGCATTGGATTATCCACGTATACAAGGTCTCGCAACGGCCTCGCGCTGGTTGTCGTTTGCCATCGCGCGTTCACTCTTAGCGCTTCGTTTATATGGCTCCTTCATAAAGGCACATGTATGAGCAGATTCCACGGTGTTAATCCGGGGAAGGCTGGTGTGTGTGCGTGGGAGCGCGTTGCGTCCGGATTAGATAACAGTAAACACGTTTATAAACTTTCCAACTCAGCGCATTTCCAATATTCGCGGCTACCTGACGGCAGCAGCATGGTAACCGATGCTGTCCGAGTCGAACAGAGTGTCAGTGACCACATCCGAAATCTACTTTTTCAATATGTCAAAGCGAATGTGACCGTCGATTATGTGCAATGGACAGAAGAGACAGTCACCGGGGTACACAATCTCCTCTTCGCTTCTGTTGCTCCCTTCTCAACAGCATCAGCTCTTGCAAGACTGCCTGCGCGAAATACCCATAGCCGACCCAACATCATTATGGATACCAACAGAGCCATTCGACGTGTTGAAGCAACTCTACAAGCTGTCCGAGCTCAGCGGATATGAAGAGAAATTACAAACAAATCCGTATGCGTTGGCTTCGTTGAGGAATGCGTTGAGAGGGGCTCAGGGGAGGGGAGGGTCGGACAAGGTGGCTTATGTTGACGACTGTGAGTCTCAAGAATCAGCCTTTCAACACCCATAGCTCTGAACAGCCGATCCACCTGAACATGACATGATGGATCCACCCATCCTCACGATACGAGCCATTCGCAACACGCCAAAGCTCCCCTCAGGCTCTTTGTCAGCTATTCACCAGAAAGGGCCCTTTCATATCTCGGAAGGCATCAAGCGCGTCGAAAACGATGATCCGGAGGAAGCGCCCTCGCAAAATGACACGTTGTATGTGCCAGTCCTCTCAGGAAACCAAAGTCTCAATCATTTCAATGTCCAGAAACGTCAACTGGCAGACCAGTGCGAGCGAAAGTCAGGCAGTTCGAGCATTGTTGAAGGCCAAGTTATACTTTTCAGGAAGAGTTCCGTCGTACTCGAAAGCACAGATAGACAGCTCAGATGAACGCGATACATTGTCATCCCGCATATATCGTCCAGATTCCCCTTTCATACCATTGTTCCCTCGAAAAGCTCGCAACGAGAACGCGAAATCCGAAGTAGGGAACAGGCTAAATTCTTTTGTCGAGCTTTCAGCCTATCTTTCGCCTCAGATTTCGACGGAAGAGCTTGAAAAGGACTTGTTAAACAACAATATGCGTGTAATTGATGATTGGGGTTCGTGTATGCGCTACCGCGAATAGTCAGGATGACCATGACCGTTAACAGGTGCTTTTCAGACATCCTCACCTCCAACCGTGTCAACTCTTAGTTCGAGTCAGGAAGACCGCAAGATTAATTCGCTATTCAGAGGTTCCTCGCCCGTCACAGACCCTATAGAAGAATTGGAAGCGACAAAAATGGGTCTTTCTCAGTTTTTCGGCAAGGTTTGTGCTATTGCTCAAGTCTTTCGATTTAGACATTGTACATATGCCTCGTTCACGAAGGCCGGGGGGAGGAACTAAGGGTAAAACAGTCGCTGAAGGCGATAGGTAGGCTTCTATACTGACATTATGACGGGATTGCACATACCGGATTCTAGTTTCTCTTCCTTCATACGAAAGACGCTGCAGGGGTCGAAAGAACTGGTGGTTGGTGGCTCAGGAGGCCAAGATTGCTTGAAAGACTTGGTCTCGTCGCTCGACGGAGAGGCGTCCTGCTCCGCGACAAACGCGGCCGTTGCAACTGTGGACGAGGCTGAAATGAACGATGGTATACGTGCGTTTTACGCAAATGTGAGCCCCAAAGGCTTCTGGTTGAAAGAGACTTTGGACGAAAAGAGCATGATGCTGATGGAAGGCAAGCACTGTCTTAGAGATCAGTCCCCACTCTGAAAGACTTATATAGTTCCTAACCTTCCATCACCCAACATTCATCGTCCTAGTTATATCTGCCTGCCCTCCCGGTTCAATGATTTGTGCCTGGCATCGAAGGACCAAGACGACGGTGCAACCCTTCACAAATTTTTGAAAAGGGTCAAGGGCCTTCAGCCTCTGAACGTTGCACTGTCATGGAAGTTGGTATCTTTCTGCGCTATGCCCTGCAGATGCTGAGGAAGTCATCCGCAGGGCATTCAGCTCTAATAGTCCATTGCCTTCTAATGCTCAGTTAGCCGCAGTGACCTCGTGCTTTGAGGAGTGTGACTATCGAGAGAGCGGCGTCTCGGTACAAGCTGTGAGGCAACTGATTGATGCTTCGAAGCCCGACGTCGGGGCCGCAAATTTTGACAGAGCTGTTGTACTTGGGACCTCATGCTTGCTTGGAGACGAGCATGAGAAAAAATCTAGCCTTCTATCAGCGTACGGTCCGGACATGATATTGACTAGGCGAGAGCGCTGGCGGGGGGCCAGAGTGGCAGGCTGTGAAATGTTTCGACAGCTGGAAGACGCCGAAGGTGGACGTGTCGGGAACCAAATTGGAGCAAAGGAAGTCATCAGATCAGACAACGGACAAATTTCTCCTGCGGTTGTTACAAATATCTATCATATAAGCGAGAAACCCGAGCCAACTTGGAAATTTCCAACCAATGAATTTGCAACTAGACCAAAGGAAGCGACTGAGAGTATACAGCAGTTCCACCGCCCTAGTTTAATGAACGTTGAACACTCATTTCGAAAGTTCCTTTTGGAAAAGTTCGGCAAGTACAATAACCCAGAGCCCTACAACCAACCGCCAAGCGCTACTACTTTGTGGCACGAGGCCAATATAGCAGCGTTCGCGGAACTGCGAACAAAGACGTTATCATTTGGGGCAGTGTCCAAGCCGCTTCACAACCCTATAGTCCAATCCGAACCAAACAGAAGCAGTGGTCGTAACCGCACCATCCCCTCAGATATTTTCACTCGCACAACACTTCAGTTACCACCCGAAATGAAGCACCCGAACGCTGTCCATTATTACATGGCGTCCCTGGATTTACTGCAAAAGCAAATGCTCGTCCGTGCGCTCCGACGATCAGAGTGCTCTGTGACACTCATTGAAAGGGATTATTTGGGGGGCGCTGATGTGATTATTGACTCGTTCACAGCTATCCTTTACCGGTCGCTGTTCTCGTTGCCGTCAGAATGTGAAGAACTGATTAAAAATATAGCCAAGCTATCTTGGGCATTTCGAACGCTCGTGATTGTTCTAGAAGCATACCAACCAGCTTATGCGATAAGAGCCTCCGATCAAGCTATCGACTCGTTGTACGCATATACTCCACCGATCCTCAAAGCTATCAAAAGGCTCCGCCGTGGAGTGGCTATGGTCGAAGCCGATCAAGAGAAGCGTCCGTCGACGCTTGTGCTATATTCATTTCCAAATACAGTACAAGAAGCGGCTGCGCTTACAAGATATATCGGAGATATGGCCCAAGAAGCTGATGAGACGGATGGGGTTCTTTGGGGCGACCGTTCGTGGTTAGAGAATATCGATAAGGTATGCTGTGGTGTTAATTCCCATATCTGACTCTGGCATAAGAATATCTAGGATGAGGAAAACTTGTCAAACGGGGCTGGCATGAACCGATTCATCTCTGCCATTATTCTCAATCAGGTAACATTGGACGATTTCATTGCCATGAGTGGGGAAGAACGGCATAACACATTCTCAACCTACGTAGGGGCGGATGCCATAGTGAGAGGTTATCTGATATGAAGTTGCTCGCTCACCCGCTTCAGGAATTATTCAACGCGGATTGGCAAGAACGGATTTCGACTATGTGGTCATCTGATAATCCTTCATACGATTCAGCGGTATTAGAAATGGAGTACTAACGAACATGACTTGTCATACTGAATTCAATATGCATGTGATTTATAACATTCAGAGCTATTCTAGCCGATTGGTCTCGGTTCATGTGGCATTGTGTCAAAATGGCATTAAACCGCAGCATTTGGCGCATGCGAAAGATCTTTATCTTGTCGTGATTGCTGTTTTACTTCAAACCTCGTGTCATTGAACACAATCGAGCCTTAGCTTTTGCGTGGCATCTCACTGAACTTTGAATGCTGAACGTGGATTGACGAGGGACGATAGCACGTAGTTCGAAGCATCGCCACTTGCCGTAATTGCCGAATGTCACAATATGAAATATGCACACCTCGTTATTCCATCGCTACTTTACGGGCTATGGTACATATGCTGAGTAATGTGGAAATACAAAAGGAATCGTCGCCTGCTGTGTCGTGTATGATACGTAACGTGTTTAGTAAAAGTTTAGGATAAGTATTCATATGATCTATGCCTGTGTTATTGCTGAGCGACAGATCTCCGTCGCCATGGCGGCACCCCGATATTGTGGGCCCTGAGGATATCCTCTAGCTGAGCGATGCGATCACTCTGGTCGTACGTTTTCTCCTGGAACATGTCGCGTTGCTTCTCCAGTTCTCCCAACTGCTCCGCCTTTCGTTTACGCGAAAGTCGTGCAGAGAAGGCATTCCTGTTTCGTCTATTCTCGATTTTTGCGAGTTGTTCCGGAGTGAGCGAAAGGGTACCGTTCCTGAGTGCTTCGTGGACGCCACTCAGGTGGCGCCTCCCACTCCCGCTCTTGTGTTCGGCGGTGCCCAACACCTTGGCAATATATGCCGGCACTGCTTTCCTCGACGTCGCCGAGGGGGTGAGGTATGCCCTCTGCTGAATGGGTGCATCGAGAGGAAGGGGTGCGCGTGAACATTTGGATGCGTATTGTCTGTCATTGGTCAACGGTTGAGTGCCATAGGTGAGCGGAGCGGGAGGGTATAGAGAAAATCCGAGATTATTGATATTCGGATAGTATGATGATGGCCTGGTAAGGGAAGTCATTGGACGTCGTCGTGATTACTTTTAGTTTGGACTTGAGCCCCTTATAATGCGGATTGCGATACAGCATGAGTCCCATTTAAGATCTTGGCAGCATTCTAATCATGGGATATTGCCTGGTTGCCGTTAGTACACAGCTGCCTTGCCAAACGTAGTTACGTAAGTCGACGCGGAACCAGTCGGGGTTTCTTCTATTTGGCGCTGTTTGTTCAATCCCTTGAGCAGCTTCCTTGGAAGCTGCAAAAAACCATCATCATGCGCGCCCCGACACTCTCAAATATCCTCCGAGCAGCTTCCAGACCCACTGTCCTTACTTCTACTTCGAGCACAAGGACACTGCCTCTTCTTGCTCGTTCTTCGAGCTCTCATGCTCAAGAATCGTTCGAGTCGTTTACAGAGCGTTACGTGTCTTTCTTTCAGAGTGCGGAGGACCTCTTTGAAGTCCAACGCGGTCTGAACAATTGCTTCGCCCACGATCTGGTTCCCGCTCCATCGGTGATTGAGGCTGCGTTGCGGGCGTCCCGGAGGGTCAACGATTACGCTACAGCGGTTCGTATCTTTGAAGGGGTTCAGGAAAAAGTGGAAAACAAGTCGCAGTATCAAGCCTACTTGGATGAACTTGAGCCAGTTCGAGAAGAGCTTGGTATGTTGTGGAGCATTTTAGCATTTAGAACCATGTGATTAACGCCGGCCGCTTTTACAGGTATCACATTAAAGGAAGAACTGTACGGGCAATGAAATGGGTATCATGACGAGGTTTCAGCATCACTCATCCGCCCGTTTTCTTGCTTTAACCAATATCATACTAGATTGTTTGGCGGTGTTTGTTTACCTTGGTGGATACGAGCGTCCTCACTCGTCCTGTGACCCAATTAGTTCCATTGTTGTCTATGCTGGTATAGATTTTGAACATATATCTTTCACCCAGTGCCCCCAGTCAAAGCTCGAGTGAAGAAGTGCCAATCTGAAAACTATCATATATGCCATATGCTCTAATCTAGAAATGACCTACAAACTTAAGGTTCGCGCGCGTTTTCGGATAGATATCTATATCGGTTATAGTCTTTTCACCACTAATGAAGATACTAGCTAGCTGTGGATCGTATTAGCGCTTATGCTTAACTCTTCCTCTCTCTCGGGCAATGCCGATTCAAGTGGACTGAACATCAACCCGGAAAAAGCTTAATATCGCTTCTCCTTGGCGGTATCTTTTTTGCGCTATTTCATACCCGGTGTCGGTGCATCAGGTACCAAATATTCATATGCACTATTCATATTATGGTTCACGTTGGCCGCGCAGCTATAGCTACCGGCGCACAACAGCTTCTGACCGGGATACGTTCGGAATGAATTGGTGACATTCGAACCTTGCTGCGCGCCGCGGTTATATTACTAGTTTCACCGATCAGTTCTTTACACGAACGGGTTTGTAACCGTGAGGGCGTCAATGGTTTCCGTCACCAGCATGGTGGGTCGAGAAACCATCCCCACCTTGGTAATCAACCAAAAATGTAGTTCAGTTGCGGCCGTAATACATTAATCACGCTGGCGCATCGTGTTGTGATAATCAGTGAAATAATTGAATTGCGCACAACCTCGTCGCAGATTACGGTTAGATGCGGGTTTGAACGCTCAACGCCACAAAGTTGAAACGCACCGGCTGTCAGTTTAACAGTAGGTGGGGCAAGTATACAAGTCAATGTGGACATGCATCAAGTAGTCTTCGCAAACTGAACACAAATATAGAAGACGCATCCCCTGGAGATACTTGAAGCGCCAGCGTGTAAAGGTACGCATACAACCTACTTGGTCTATTCATCATGCACATGCGCACGGTCATGTTCGGCTTTCGGTCAGAATTCCCCTTTCAAAAACCACCTAATCGATGTCAGTCATTTGACAAGGGAACAGCAATTCCTCCTCTCACCAAGCTCACGGCAACTAGGCGCCATCTTACAAAACACATGGTCAATGGTCCCGCCGCAGTGTTACAGCGTGCTTTTTTGTGCTGACCACGTGCAACGGACTCCATTCTTGCTCTTGTTCATCTCCGCCGCATTGCGAGTTTGGCGAGGTCTGTTAAGCTGTCCCCGTTCTTCAACGGAGCCAAAGGCGTGGCCATGTAAAGATCTCAACAAGTGGACATCACCTCATCGTCAAGATGCTGTATTCCTTACCTGTTTTAAGCACCCGTCCATCTTTGCGTACGTGATAATTGGCCGGCAATGAAGGATCATTACTCGGAGAAACCCTTTTGCAGAAACAGGGACATGGAAATTTACCATTAGTAAACCCTAGGTTTAGCTAGATCAATTATCTGAACTCCAGACGAAGAATAACGCGCTTACGCCACCTACAGCTTCTACGCCACTTGGGTCAAAGTTTTCAATATGCGAAGTCTAGCATGGACGGAGGTCCAGGCGTGCGTGGCAACTTCCTGCACTGCCTGCTAAATGTCCAATGCTTCAGACTCACCAATCGTGCGTCCTGTAAATATGCGAAGCTCCAGGCTCAGAAGGCTCAGAAATCCGGTGCCCTTATCGCGATCGACAGCCAACATTTTTCCTTTGACATTGCCAAATGCTTTCAGCCAATTGGGTACAAGGCCTCGGCTCTATGTCGTTATGGGCCCGAGCATGGCAGTGGTCTCGCCCTCATCTTCTGACAGCAAAGCTGTTGAGAACTCTCCGCCGAACCAAAGCGCTGAAGACGAGACCTTTGCGATGAGTGAAGTTTCTAAATATAGCATAAGGCGGTGGTCGAGTCATTGAAACGACATAGGTTTTAGCAAACATCGCTAAACGCCGGGACTCGGTGGACGCATGATTTACAGTGAGTCAGTTGTGCAATTTGCAGGACGGCTTACTGAGAGACGACTTCGGACATCGTCATTCCGATATTATCATACTGCTGAGTCAAAGGACCAGGATCACCACCGCGCCCCTGACTGGCTGATTGATCCGTCGCGGAAATTTTGCCGATCGAAGCTATGTGCCGACGGGAGTGACGAAACAACTATTACTTCAACATACGTGTTTTGGTGGGTCGAAAGCCTTCGTCCTTATCCTTGCCTTCTAAGAAATGCGATCGACAGCTCAAATTGTCACATCAGAACAGACAGATTTTGCATACCCGTTGTTCCTTCTGTCGCAGAAGTGCAATTCATAAGAGTGGTTGATGGCTAGCAAGAGCCCATTTTCGTTGTGCCCTGAAGTTGCGGACGTACAGTCGGAGTATGAACTTTCTTCCTTTCATGATGACGTCAGTGCTCCAACAACCCAACGATTTAAAGTAAACGCTAACGTTTGCATAAAACGTCGAAACCGAGCTCAAAAACATTTCGCATCACTTGTGGCTCGGATATCATTTTTTTTACCCATTGTTCTGCAAACAGCCGCGAACTCTGTGCTGCTCATGCCTTCCAGTCGTTCATTGGCACCAGAGGAGTAATTAAGGGCCAAGTATGAGCAAAAATTCTGATGCGATATGATAGGAATACGAAGTCATCTTTTTTTTAATCTTTTCGTCCCAATCTTGGCTCTGATTAACATGTGCGTTCCATGCTCGTGGAAAAAATGTTTATTGTTCGTTCCTTTCTTCAAAATTCTAGAATAAGCTTTAACTGCGCAAGGGGGGGGTTCTTTGACAGCTACAGCTTGAAGGAAATCGTTGCTTGTGTCTGACATGATTTCATCCCCGTTTGACCGAATGAAACAGATCAATTTTCACGGGGTCTGGTAACGTCCCGACTTGCCGAAGATTTTGTTGTACGGTCAAGATCCGAACATGCTGCTGTAGAAGTGAGCCTTTTCGATGTGATGTACGTCTAGTTCGTAAGAATTGCGTGCTTCGATCCAGATCGGCAATCCTGGGGATGTTCAACTCCTTTTTTAGTTGAAATTGGCTTGTCGTGAGTCACTTCAATAACTCTGCATGGGATTGCGATTAGCTCATGTACCCTTCTTCACTCTCGCTAGCCTGGAAGTAAGATCGCTCGCTGAGCAGCTCTGCTAGATCAGAAAATGTGGATGGGATCAGATTCGTGCTTGCAAACCATCCGCACTGTCACAGTTCCACTATGAGTGTAAAAACGAAAAAGAAAAAAAAACAAAAAAAAAAAAAAAAAAAAAAAACAAAAAAAAAAACAAAAACAAAAACAAAAAACAAAAAACAACTGACCCGCGCAGACTTGTTTTTTTCAACACAGAAGTAAAGAGGCGCTCAGCGCGCAACATGGGGCATCTATTTCTCCCAAAGACAGACGTTATCAGGTATGCTCCCACCGTTTTGTTTCCAAATCCATACTTTGAGATATTCCATTTCAGGCTGGAGAGTGAAAGATTTGCAGTCGCTGCTGACGGATAGCGTTACCGATTCTTCCATTTATTATAGTATACTGTGGCTGTGCAGGTCATCGTCAGGGGGGGACGGTGCTAAAAGTTGATTATGTTGCAGCCATTGCTCCGTCGCGGATCAAAAATTGCAGAAGGAAGCTATAGAAGAGGATGATATCAAGGAAAAACAAGTTGCTCAAGCGCAGCAGAAAACACAAAGCTTTACAGGCGGTCGATAAACTGTGAGTGCTTTCACTTGCATCCTCTTACTATGGACTCTCAGCATCGGGTTACGGTTGTGTCCGATAATGATGCGCAATCTTCACCTAGGCATCCCGCGTTCATGCTCGTCGTACGCCCATTATAGATGAAGGGCGCGTCATCCCGTCATCTCTTGCGTGAGATGATGTCACCCGATGAATTACCCCACAACGAATATTTAGGCGCCTTTGGTACGTTTTTCTAGTTTCTCTGATGTTTTGAGACGAAAAATGTGGGTATGATAGCGCACTTGCCTCAAGTGGCGTCAATTAATGCTTCCTAGTAATTGTGAGAATGACGATGCGAATGTTGGGCCCCATCCATAAGTGCAAACAGCACTGCCGCACGCTTACATAGTTCTTGCATCAAACTATGGTGGATTATTCCAACGGTCGGTTTCGAATATGGATGAAGCCGTCCCTCTTTCATCGAGGTGCGTGTTCTAGTTTTAACTATTTTGCCGTTGTCCTAGCGCTCAGCCATACAATAAATCCTCCAATGAATCGTGTATCCATCCTTCGAACATTTCTTGCCTCATTTTTTTTTTTTTTTGGAAATTTCGGCGCGCTGCATCCATACTCAATGACAACAAACAATGGGCGATGCACAGACTCTCTCAGAAGGTGCATTGCATGAACAGTGACACGTGTCGTCCTACTACGGCAAGCAGTGCCATCGAACAAACATGGCCCTTTTACAGCTTTTCTCCTTACCATCGACAATCACCCTCCGTGCATCACAGTTGCAGTAATGGAGATAAACGAGCACTTTTTCGCCTGTTTTGTCGGCATTCTCTCCTGTGAGTAGTCGAAAACGGTACTTTTCGATAGAAGTCCTCCAACGATGCTCCAGGTTTTGTCGCATCCGTCGTCATCGCTGCTCTAATCGTGGTCACCGTCATCTTCTGCATTGCTTCAGGCAAACCCCCTCTCCTACCCGACCAATATCTTAGTCTCCCAGCACCTTGCTACACCCAGATTGAATGCGACAGTAATCCGGATCCCACCGCTACCCCTTTCTGCATTGCCGTCGTCGTAGGGTTGCTCTATGTCTTCGCAATAGTCATATTCTCTTTTGCGAAAAGAACACAGGCCCTATGCATCTTTGCCATCATTATGTGTAGCGCTTTGGTACTTTTGGCGTTCTTCTTTTTGTTCTACTACGTGAGCGTCTATTTCTCTTGTTGGATTTAGATACTCACCGTCTACCCAGGACTTGAAGTTATTCACAATCCTGATCAGCCGTGACCCCATTATTCGCGACAGTGCACTGAAATATGTAACCAAGTCTGGCCACGTCTATCTTCATACACTGTCCATGACATTCTGGCTTTCCACAACCGTGTTAGGCGGGGGGATAAACCTGCTATATTTGGCCCGAGGAATCCGTGCACAAACCACAGAGGAAGTCTGCAATGAAGCCCGGGGGCCCGATTATGAACTAGAAAACATCCGCTGATTCAAAAATCACCTATTTATTTATTTCGGTCGGGAACCGAGTTTCACTTTTTACAAGCATTGACATGATAACCGATGATAGAAACCTGTGCATACACAGATACGGCCTGGAAACGCATGTATAGAAAAAAACACATTAACAACACGTCGCATACCTCGAATAGGACTGGCATTTTATTTATGAATTGGCAACATGCTTACATTTGATATTCGGCTTCCCCCCCCAATTAAGAGCGCGCCAACCGTGGCCTTCATAGCGAAGCATGAATACAGGTAGGAAATGAAGGTTGATATGAAAGACCTGCTGTGCCATGCAATGTCCAAGTAGCCTATATCAGGTTGACGGTTCCTTCTTCGTGTTCATGTTGCATCGCATTAGATCGGTTCTTATCGGTACTAATCCAAGCAGCTGACGAGCAAGGGCCGACATAGTGCATCAAGGGCGAAAGCGCACAGGCCGCAGTAGACGGTGGAGTTGTCTGTCCGCCGGGGAGCTGTGGTGGTGGTGGTGGTCGCCAAGGAGTCATGGCAGTGGAGAGGCTCAACTGCAACAGATTAGGTTTACGCCAAACATTAACGGGATTTTCCAGCAAATACAGTACTAAATTAGGATTTGTTGAACTTATACGGTGGTAAATGACTGAAAAAGGAAGTTAACGCATGTCCAGCACAGTCCCACGAGAGACGCGAGCCATCGTGCTTCAGCAAGCACCGCCGGACAGGAGTCCGCTCTACCACGATGCCGTGTTGACCACGACACCCATTCCCGACTTGAAAGAAGGCGAAATACTTGTCAAGATAACAGCCGCAGCGTTCAATCGCCGAGAAGTTAGCGCGTTTATATTTTTGTGCCTTGGACCCAAAACCATGACTGACGTTTCGGGAAAGGTGTGGATAAGGATGGGGCAGTACCCTAGGATTGTGACGGGAAGCGTATTTGGCGCGGATGGTGCAGGCAAATCTTGTCCCCTCAAAAGGCTTCACCATCTGTTGTAACAACAACTTTTTTTTGTTTTGACTGCTTTGTACAGGAGTTGTGGTTGCATCCCGCGATATCAACGATACCTTATTGAACAAGCGCGTATTCCTAACTCCCTCTCGCGGCTGGTTTGATGACCCAGACGGTCCCGAGTCTGCGTACGTAAATAAATAAATAAAAATGGCTGATAATACGATCCCTGAAACTTCATTTACAAACGACTCGGGACATGTAACAGCAGCTTTGGGATTCTTGGAGGTGGATCTCTCCCACCCATCGGCACGTTCACAGAGTACGTGGTCGTGGAACGCAATCAGGTCATCCCCACTCCGGACCACCTAACCGACCTCCAAATAGCCGCTTGGCCGGTTGGGGGAGTGACGGCTTGGAGGTGTGCAAACGTGTTGATATCAACCATTGATGCTCAACAGAGTTCTCTCTTTTTTTTTTTTTTTTTTTTTTTTTTTTAAACGATATCAAGAGCAGCTATGGTCAAGGGGAATGTCTCGGCAGGGCACAATGTCCTCATCACCGGCATCGGCGGCGGAGTGGCTTCACTCGCGTTCCAACTTTGCATGGCAAAGGGTGCCCATGTTTACGTCACAAGTGGGAACGACGATAACATTCGCAAAGCAATAGGCCTTGGTGCTAAAGGTGGTGCAAACTACAAAAACGGCAAGTGTTTACATTTTCGTTATTATTTATATTCCCACTTATTCGCGCCTGCAGCGGACTGGCCAGCACGAATAGCCGCCCTCCTACTGGAAAACGCCAAAGAGAACAGAGGGAAGGGTGTGCTTGACGTCGTGATCGATTCTGCCGGTGGCGATATCATGGCGCAAACCGGTAAGATCTTGAAGCAGGGAGGAACCGTCGTCTGCTACGGAATGTAAGATTGTTTTAATTTACTCTTGGTTAGTGTCTTACCGCCCTTTTTTGGAAATAGGACGGCTAGCCCAAAGATCACGTTCACTATGCGTGAAGTCTTGAAAAATCAGCACCTTCTTGGTACGAGCGATTCAGTGTACTTCACCTCCAGAGATTTTGATTGTTGGCGTCGACTATTCAGGCTCAACCATGGGATCGCATAAAGATATCCTTGATGCAACAGCTTTCCTCTCCGCTCATAAAATAGTCCCGATTGTTGGCCACGTCATCAATGGCCTTGAGCAAGCAGAAGAAGGCTTTGAATTGATACGTAAGGGGAGTCACTTTGGTAAAATCGTTATCAAGATTCGCGAACCATCTCTTGTTCAGCAACCAAAGTTGTAAATTAGTAGTAATGAACAAGGTAGACGTAGTGTTGTACATGGTAAGCTACAAATTACGTCCAAGGCCACGGTGGTGTATACAGGTGTCACGTTAGTCATGTTACGGAATGACGCCGTTTCCGACAGGACCCTGATAGCACTGAGCCGACATCGTAGTGCGCAGATATATATAGTTGTGCATGACAGGTATGGTGGCCTAGTCATTATATGAGTGTTACCCGCGTCGAGATCGTACAGACAGCGGTGCAATGTTTTCCTTTCCAACACCAGTTCGAGATGTAACCTTAGCTTGAGTGTGGGGATGCAAAGGCTTCGCGATAGGAGTGCGTGCATGCGTAGGCGTACGATCTTGACTTCCCAGTCCACCATGAAAGTTCGTCATGATAGGCGTCAAAGGTTCCTGAGAGTGTCTCGGCCCAGATTCAGCAAGGAGGAAGTCGACAGAAGGTAACGTGCTCAAAGTTGAACGATCATCTGAATTGGGATCCAATTTCGCATCCTTACCGGTATCATACGCGGAGCACAGGCTCAAGGACAAGCGCTTACGCCGTCTCCGTTTCGCGAGAGATGCATACTTGCTCAGAATACTATCAGACGAGTACTCGTCTCCCATATCCGATAGCACAGGAGAAGAGCTTCGGGGAGGCGTGCAAGGACCACCAGAATCCAGGGTGGAAATGGAAGTGTTGCCGTCGTCCTTTTCTGCCACAGCGACTTCGTCAGATATTATTGGAGAGTAATCGTCGAGTACAAGAGATAAGATCGAAGGATGTGAGGTCAGCAAACCATCGATGTCGAGCGTTTCAACTTCGTAGCATAGTCGTCTAGCCAGCTTTTGTTCACCGAAGTTCGAAGCTAATTCTTGTCCGATATCGACATCGAGCTCATTCTGATAGCCGTCTTCAACGTAACAGCCAAGTCCCAGAGCTAGTTGGTGTTGAACGTCATCCGTAAAGCGATTGCGAAAAAAATGTTCATCCTCTGCTGGGTGAATTTTGATTCGAGGTATGGAGTTTGAAATAGCCGAGAATGACGGAAAGGATTCGCATGAAGCCAGCGCAAAGTTTGTGCCAACAGTGAAACTAGAGTCTACGAAGGCTTTAGCATCGACGGAGAATCCTTCGCGGGCTGGTAATGGCCGAATCATGGGCTCTTGTTGGAAGAATGCAGACATGACTTGTCCTGTCTAAACACAATTTTATGGTAAATCTATGCAATATATGCCATAATAAATGAATGCTCACAATAAAAGATGTGCACGCATACGAAGGAAAATAGATGACTTGGGCGCCGATAGCATCGAGAAGGTCATTGACATCCATTCCACCTTCGTTTGGATCGGTAGGATCGCCAAAGATGGTTTTCAGGGTCATTTGCATGGGCGCTTCGCCCGGTGCCAAAGTTTCCGAATCTCGCCTAGTGGGAATTTCATACAGAATGACGCCGCTGAGACCCAGCGATTCCAGCCTTGCAAAACGACGCCGCTGCCTAGCAAGGAAGCCCAGTTTGTCTTCACTAGAGAGATCGTGGTACACGCAGTGCCCCAAGGTTTGTTTCCAAATCAGTCCTGGAGGATGTCGACTGCGGTGAGGGTTGAAGTTATTGTAGTTTTGTACATGAGCAATAAGACGTGGCGCAGGAATTAGGACTGAGCGGAGAGTAGAAGACCACGAGGAGCATGGACCGGCCTTGCAGTTGAGGAGAATAGTACTGTTCACAGTCATTGTCGGTTCCGTTGAAACGGACTCTTCTCTGCACGCGAGCTCAAAGGGCCCACATTCACACTCCGATCAGAATTCCGCTCCAGCCGGCATCGGCGAGCTCAAGTGACGCAAGGATTAGACGCACGTTGACTGTCCACCTAAATTAGACATACGTCCATGACATACAACTATGATGATACAAGGGGGTGCGAGCCCGACGCCTCGCAGCTTCCATCCACCCTTGAGTTATGAATCTGGCTTAGAACGCGGTGTAACTTGCCAGATAATAAATGCATGAGCGTTCAATCTGCAAGCTCTTATCCACATGTCCGCACCTCCATGCCCCACTGGTACGGTTTTGGCAAAAAGTTCAAAAAGTTCAAGCCCTGGCAAGTACTATTTGCGGACCCTATGATCTCACTCAACGGTCGTACTTTCAGCCCACAGAACGTATTATTTATGCATCCCTGTGGAAGACGCCAGGATATATAAGACAAGAAGGCAAGCCTCCGCCGCAAGTTGCGCATTTGTTAATTCAGGCGGACGAAAAGTCGATCCATCGAGATTGAAGCTATACTGCTGGTGAGTCAATTCGAATGTCAGAGTAGCATGGTCTTCTGATTCGGGCAAAGCACCAAGAGCAGAAGAGTGATTGGTAGGTATATTCCGGGTGTCGTATACATGAAACGATAGTCATCCTTGACCTCAATGCGCAGGTCTGGCTATGACTGACCCGAAAACTGCTTCATCCATTCCATTGGTTTGGCTTGAAATGAATGATGCATACAAAGGGGTCTATTTCTGCGCGGCTAGCCTCTCGGACACTTCAAAAAAGTTCTACGCTAGAGTCGAGAAGACGGTGAATGTCACCTGCAAAAAGCGGTTTGACAAGTACGTCAAACTACTGGAGGGCAAGAGTCCGAGTTATATATGGGATTGGTGGTGGAGTGGTTTTGCTGGTTCGAATTGGTTCTTGAGATTGTGGTAACCGTGATTCATGTGATTGGCTCCATCGAGGGGGACTTGCCGACTTGATTACCCTCATAACGTTGGCATAGCTTCATTTATACTTTTCATTCCAGTTATTATATTACACATTTACTCCTGCTGCTTCCATGAGCATGTTCACCTCGACATCTGAAGCTATCTTCAAATCTTCCATATTTTTCATACAAAACTTAGTACTCACGATCTTCCGTATGCTGCATACGAGACGCAAAAGTACAAGTCTTGCCTGAATGAAATCAATACGGAGTGGCACAACCACAAAATGACACACTGACCTGGTCCAAAGATAAATTCGCCTCCGTTTTGGGAAACATTGCCTTGCTTGCCGATCAAGCTTGCATGTTGAAGCGCTTTCTGAAAACATTGTCAAAGCCTATTTCATACCATTTTAAAGTCGTCCTTTACCCAGATGCTCTGGATTGCGGTCGAAATGGGGCTCGTCAGGTACGAGCGCCTCTCCTGCCCAGCCGGGGTTCTTGAAAGCGACTCGGTCATCCCAAGCACGCGGTACAACTCTCTCGAAGGGTCAGCGAATATCGGGCCAGAGAATTTCGTTAACTCTAGAGAAAGATCACACGTGTGTTGGGAAAAGTTTAAAAAAAAAAGACATGCCTGAGTATGCAGCAATGGCAGCCCATTCCCCGCAGCCGACGACAGTCAATTTGACATTAGCAGCATCCAAAGCACTCTGTGGGATCTCTGCTAGCTTGCTAACATAGCCCTGTAGAGCAATGGAATCTTGAACCTTAGGACTGGAACCCGAAATTCTTTACCTGGCAAACCTGTCGGTTGTATAATATATGAGACCAAATTGCGAAAACGCAGAAGACACCATACGAACACCACAAAAGAAATGGCCTGAGCAGCATTACAATGTCATGGTTGGACCACGGTTGGTAGTATCACTAACGGATGAAAACAACAAGTGTTTTGCTATCTTCAAACAACGAGCCAAAGTTCACTTCCTCTCCTTTAGAGCCATATATCGTCAGTTCGGATGCACTCTGCAGTGTCTGCTCGTCAGGGATAACCGTCGCATTGGATGACATGGGGTTAGGAGTGTGACACGTGACAAAGTCACACCGGCCTCCGACGATGTCAATGAACACCGCAGAATCGCAGGATGCACTTTTTCATGAAGACTCGTCGCCCAATATATCGATTTTACACAATGTGCCCCCTGAACTTACTAGAGCGTCGCTGAGACTGCGCAATCCATCGTCCTACGTCTTTGTCGGGGTTTACAGACTTTGCACCGACCGCAGCCTGTATGTGCCAGTCTGGGACAAATGCAGACATGCCACAAGGCGTGGTTTAGTCGTTGGCGCTATATGGGTGCGTGCCTCTCAATTCAAACGTAACACGCCACAGATGTTGCAGTAACAGGCTGCCATGACTTTTAACATGCAAAGGAAATTCATTGAACTATTTCTATCAAAGTGAGTATTGATTTAGACAAGGAGAAATATAACCGACTATATGCGATCAGTTCTCCGCGTATCACTGGTTTGTCCAAGGACACCGTATTTGGATTCAAAATCCCATTCAACGTTCACACGTGTAATGTTCCCTTGTGAATTTCGTCATGTCATGCCCTGACAAATCCATATTCCAGATGCTGCGATAGTCCTTGTTAGTACGCAAATAACGTGGATGTTGCGGTTCTTTTTGTCCAAAAATCTGCGTATATCGCGCGAACGCGCTTGGATACAGACCGTCGCTTCGCGCGGCAAAGGAGCTGATTTCTGGCAGCCTTATGTCGAGGAATGGGAAAATCCGCCAAAGGTTAAGAGCAAGAAAGAAATCCGTTTGCAACGCTTCTTAAGCAGTGGACTTGGCTTATCCACTGTCAGGGGTGTGTCAATTGGTCAACTTTAAAGCCCTATTACCGACGCTCTCTTCTCTCTTCTCAGTTTTGCTACTGCCATTTGATCTATACCCCTTTGTGGGTCTTGTCATCGTTGCCTGGCTGAAAGCGTTGGGAACTGCAGAGTATCTTCATAAACCGGTATGTTTAATCTGTCTGGGATGATCATGATTAACCCTGTCACTCACAGTATTTTCAATCAAAGAAGATGTCTCAAGATCAAATCGCCGTCTTTATCGAGGAGCGAAAGTGGCATTACCGAAGTATTGACGGACGTGATCTTCCCGTAGCTGGAGCTTATCGTGATTGACAGTTTTCGGATTTACCGCTACCCTGCTGGAGAGGATACCGATTATCGGATTGATGTTCTCTATTTCGAACCGCATCGGCGCTGCTATGTGGGCTCATGGTTCGTGGATTGTGACGCATAACACTGTAGTCCTGATGAACATATTCCAGATCTAGAGAAGATACAACATTTTGTCCGCTTGGAACAGGAGAAACGGAAATGATGTATGATGTATCGGGCCTTCGTACAGCTTGTCGCTATTCACGCCCAGCGCTACAGGCGTCAAACTAGCCTTACCTATTAAAGCACGCTTATCATCAACAACATGACTTGTACAGAAGTCCATTTTGATGAATGTGCCTGCTTTTCGCACGTGCCCGCACTGGGCTTTTAAAATGGGAAACGTTCTGAGTATCGTTGAGCGCTCAAGTTCCACTGATCGTTCGGGTTGTCCGATATCTATTAATTATTAACCCGATCAGCGCCGTATCCCGTCGGACGAGAGTAGCATGACGACGAATCGAGAGATTCTAGGGTGCCGATTCCGTCTCATATGTTAGAACGGGACATTCGGCGATCCGACGTTACATTTAACGGCCGATTCCGTCGTTTTTATAAACACTGTTTTTCACGTGACTTGACGCGCGTGAAAAATGTTACTACTCATCGAAATAGCATAAAGATTGCACCATTAAAATAGCACAATTTGGTCCTATAATTTAGTTGTAGACTGAATGAGGGTAGACAATACCCTCACTCGGTCTGCTGCTAAGATATAATCCTAAATTCTTGCTGTTCTTGCTATTCCGATGAGTATTCGGCGAGTTATGTGTTTTTTCCTTCCCTTTGGCCCTCTTTAGTAACATTTTTCACGCCACGTCAAGTTCTATGATGTTCATCTCTTGCAGAGAGGAGTAAGAAGGATCGGTGACGATCTTCCTCACCCGCAATGGTGGGCGAAATCATATATAATGGCAGATTCGGGTGGTTTGCAGGTGGGAGGCCAGCGAGCGAGATGGGTGGCGGGAGCCGCCAGGGGTGTGTTCCGCAAACCTTCGGCCACTCCACTATAGGAGCACGCGATAACAACTAGTTGTTGTCAAACCACCATCATAATGTCTATCACCACTGAAACAAACCTCATGCGCACTGATACAGGGCCTCAACATTCATCCACCCAACGCCCAGAATACCAGTGTGGTATTCTGGGCAGGATAAGGAACGCGATGCTGTATGATCCCGCCCCCATCAGAGATAGACGTTACAATGTTCATCCAGTCAGTTCTGCCACCGCTTCCTTCTGGGGGGGTCAATATAGAAAGCATCTTCAAATCGCTGTGCACATCGCAGCGCCTTCGTCAGCAACAGAAGCACTTATGTTGGGATGCTTTTGTGACTGACCCTGCCAAGTCTACCGCTGCAGAGGGAGCTACGTTCGATAAACTTATGGAAATCTATGACGCGGTGATCGAAAAGGTGCCCATGTCTACAGCAATGAAGCTCTGTCTCAATCCTAACAAGGCCCACTTCCCAAACAGAACTCACGACACTCGACCTGACGGGTACCATGATATTGACGACGCCCTTGTACTGGAGGTCGTGTCAAGGATAGTTGAGAAGACTTGGCCGTCACATAGGACATGATGAAACAAGTTTTCAGTATGATCACGTACGATCCCTGCCGGCGATTTACTTTCGACTTAACCGTTGAAAATACGTCAGACTCTGGTTTTGTTCTCGGTCGATGCTTGCGGTCAGTGAAGGATTTGACCTGAGGTCAAAACAAAGGATGAAGGATGGGTCGATGACGACACGCATGATGTAATTTTGCGCAAGGCCGAGTTTTCTACAACGAATCGCTTCATGCGGTGACAAATCTGAACCATGTAGTGGCGTCGACAGGACAAACTCCAAATCTAACTGAACACATGGTTACCAGAGTACCTAAGCCGGATCATGCGGATATTACTCATCGATATCATTATCGCATTGGTTATGAGGAGCTGTCGGATCCGCTATATAACCCGAAGCAAGTATCTTTGATATTTCTTTTGTTCCGTGAGCTGGCGCAGGGTAGTTTTTTCACTCCTTAACGGTTGACAACTACTTCAGCTAATTTTCTAGTCCTCCATGTTTTCCACCGAGCTGGCTGGGTTCATCGAGATCTCAGCGCAGGAAACGTATTCCTATATCAAAATGCATGCTTCAAACTAGGTGATTTAGAATTTGCAAAGAAAATGGGCAAAGACGGAGAGCACGATGTTCGAACAAATATTATAACTGACCTTTCTCAGTCTAATCGTGATTGAAGGGCACATTGGATTTCATGGCATCCGAGCGACGACCCCCCAAAACTCGAATTCTTCTACCACAATTCTCTACATGAACTGGAATCGGTCTGTAACATGGCGGCCTTTTTCCCATTGTCCCTCTGAGGGGAGACTAGTTCCGATGGAGCAGAAAGGTGCCCTAGATACGCTGTTTCCTCGCCGACTGAAAGACCTGGATCGATACCTATTTTTCTCCAAAGACGGCGGAGGTTTGACGACCTCATTCAATATCTTCATACTGATATTCGTGGTCTTGGAACCGAAGTCGAAGAGCTGCGCATCAGTTTGAAGGCTGCATATAAATCTTTCGAGACGCGCCTTGTTGACCGAGATGCCCTGGAACACATCAAGAATTTCTCCCGAAATCCTTTGAATAATATACACAATGTCTTCATATCAACGTTTGAAGAGATCTCTGGACAAATAATAAAGCAAACGACACCCCTCAAACTCGAGCACTCGGTAACGGAAAACTCGCCAGAGGCAAAAAGATCCAAGCACAACTATGGGGGTCTCGAGTATGCCATGAGTTGTCATCGTTTTTTCGCTTATATTGACTTTATGATTAGGGAAATTCAGAATGCAACGGGAGAAGGATTATTGGTACAAATGTAGTAGTATTTGTTATGATATATGAATGTCGTTGCACTTCGTCACCGATCCTTCTTGGCTCGATTGCGGATGCGGGTATACCTTCCAGCCCAAAGTGCCACACGTCGCTTGGCCGCATATCCTCGTCGCCATCGTCGTCCTACGCGCTCCTCCTCTCCTTCTCAATGGGACACATTCCGCGGCTCCTCGTCTAAAAATAGCGCACTCTTGTGACGTTCGTCCGCGCGGACGTTCATCGCCCTGGCACAGAATTTATTCCCGATTTATTCAAAACTTTAGAGGTGACCTGGAACGATGTTATATGTGATTTTTCACCAACCTGGCCGCTCTGAGTAAATCCTATCAATTGGTAAGTTTTGGCTCTTCCTAGATCTGCTCAAGTTTAGCGGGTGCTCAGCCCACATGTCACGGCGATACGGGAACTGTGCATCTCTGTCCCAAAATGACGGCAACTTGTTCACTTGTGTATTTTGGACTAAAAAAAAATAACAAGGCGCTATGGCGGACAACGTCACCGACGCTGAGATCCTGTCCGCCGATTCCATCTCTTTAATTAGTCGTCAGTCACGACGAACAAATGACCAGAAATCAGAATACACACAGATGTCTACCTGCAACGTGAATTCTGACATTTATCCCTGAATCGTGCTTCCCGTTCCAGGCTCTGCTCGTACTCCCTGAGCATATCCTCCGTTATGGGCTGTGCTCTGGTAAGAGGACCGACGACATTGAGATACTGGGGTTCTAGACAGTATCGTTACTGGCATATCCAGCAACCGTTCTTATAAGGACTTACTGTCCTTTTTCCAAAATGACCACGGCCCCCGGCGCTGCAACTTGTCGTCTCGCCGCTGAAGGGTGTGGTAACCAAACCCTGCCGGTCTGCCTTGAGCAAGAACAATTTGAAGGGCTGCGATGTACAAGAACACGGTGAGGAAGGAGAGGCGGAAGATCATGATGGTTATGATATGAGTGACCAGCACTGCTGGGAAAGCGCTGGAGGGAAGTGGTTTATATAGTTCTACTTGAATTACATAAGGACAGGGACATCTATCTGTGAGAAGCTTTCCTTTTATGCAAGTCATATATGTGTGTAGGTTCCGATTGAGGCCTTCGATCAAGTCCCGTGGTCAGGAACCGAAGACGATGGACTCCTTGTCGAAGCCCGAGTCGTAAACATTCTGGGTGTTGTTGACGAGGTTGACACTTTCTTCGCAAGACCGCATTTCCGGTGTGTATCCCTGTGGTATAAAACATAGGTAGAGTTGGGCCGTTGTGCGGATCCACTTGTCGCAGGAGGCACATAGCATTCAACAAGTTTTGGAGGGGGTCAGCTCTTCAATAATCGATCTGTTCTTGGTCCGTGCGTTTGGCAGGAGGATGAGTGGGATGCATATAAGGGTTCGCTTTTTGTTTGCCGCAACGCAGACTAAGGACGACGTTGGGACGACGAGATACTGACTATGCTTGCTTCCCGATGCCGGATTCCTCATCGACGGCTCCGCGGACGCTGATGCCTGTTCCACACCGTTCACACCTGCTTTAATGGGCGAGGAGGCAGAGGTCGGCAATAGGAAGGGCATCGGTGAAGGGTGAGGCTTGAATGCTGCCAGACAGGGCGGCTTGTGGGTCGTATTGGAAAGGAGAAAATGTGGTCGGTCAAGCTTGCAATCGCAAAAGAGCAATCTAAAGAATGATTAACGAATGCACGGAGGCAGCAGTCAGTCAAAACCAATAAAAGGTGCATAGCGAGGCATGCCTGTTGTTGTGATAAAATTCCACCTGGACTTTGCACGCTTTTTATCCCACAATGTGGACTTAACACATTTTATGCACAAAATTGTGATTTAATATTTTAAATGTCAATTACTCGTCTTTAAGCCCTCCAGGAATGATAGAGAAATAGGACGCTTTAGCGGCCCCATTGCGGCCGCTGAAATACATATAATCAAGGATTATTTTATCCTTGTGTTTCTCTCTCATTGCGTCGAGTATGGCCTCTTTGGACCGACCTTCAATGTTAACTCCAACCACCTCTACAATATAGACAGTGGGCAATTTGCGCACGTCCTCGTGGCCCGCCACCGGTATGCCATACTCATTCCATGCTTCAACCAGCCTCGAACCGCCCCAGGGCCCATAGCGGTGTCTGTTCTTCAGAGTGACGCGCCTCTAATAAACATGAACAGGTGTCGCCCAATGATGGATGAAAATAAATTATACCAAAAGCTGAACAGCGCTGGTTGATTGTTCGATGGCTGATGACCGTTGCTTTAAAAACGAATAATCAACGACTATTGGAACCCCAGAAGGATTCAAGCATACCAAGATGGCGTAGTCCGCCTCGGTAGAATTAACACGCGCTTGGATACTATGCGCCAGAGAGGCACAAGCGGAATACACAACAACAAAGAGGGCGGTAAGCACAGAGAGACGCATTGAGAGTGATTGGGGGTGAGGTCCTGCCTAACTTGCATTCTGGTTCAGGTGGACTTATATCTCAAACGCCATCTGATAATCAAGCGGTTTCCATGACATCAATTTGGACAGTTAATGTTTCAAGTAGGCACCGCAACATATCGGTAGCGCGTCTGATTATCGAGCAGCTTCCATAACAACATTTAGCAGTTGGCCAGCGTATAGTATATGCGGTTGCTTAACGCTGGTTGGTTGGCCGTGCTGCGGGTGTGGTGGCTCACGGAAGTGAATTTGAGGCATAGTCTAATTCACGTCCAAAAGGCTGATCCAAGTTTCTGGTGGCAGGTCGCTTCAAACCGGCACTGGGCTGCAGCTCGCCTACAACATGTGATTAGTCAATGTCATTCGAAGCTTCGCAGCTTTCTTGTTTCCAACGGGTTCTGTTGATGGCAGCGGTCCAGGTCGAGGCGGGTTTCAGGGTCAACATTCAACGATGAGATCTTTGAGGTGGGCGGCCTCTACTGACCTCTACTGACCTCTTCCGCTGCCGCCGCCCTCTACCACTGTCCGCCGCCCTCTACTGCCTCTACTGGTGCGCGCGTCGCCCTCATGTAACTAAAGGTAACGTGACCTCGTCAAAACATCAGATTGGGATTTGACATATTTTATGCACAAAATTGTGATTTAATGATTTAAATGTCAAACAACATCTTTAAAAATGAAAGAGAAATAGGCCGTTTTTGTGACCTTGTTGTGGCCCAAGACCGTTTTAGTGGTCTTGTTGTGGCCCAAGAAATACATATAATAAAGGATTACTTTATCTGTGTGCATCTCGCTCATTTCCTTCAATATGTCACTGTCGGACCGACCTCCAACCTCAAATCCAACCACTTGTATAATATAGACATCGGGCAATTTGCGTACGTCCTTGGAGTTCGGTATTGATATACCATACTGTTCCCATGCGTCAATCAGCCTCGTACCGCCCCAGGGCCCATAGCGCATTCTTCTCGACTCTCTTATGGTGCGTTTCTAATAAACATGAACAGGTGTCGCACATTGCTGGATGACAATAAATTATACCAAAAGCTGAACAGCGCTGGTTGATTGTACGATGGGGGGGTGACCTTTGCTTCTAAAACGAATAATCAACAACTATTGAAATCCCGGAAGGATTCAAGCATACCAAGATGGCGGAGTCTGCTGTAGTAGAATTATCACGCGCTTGGATACTATGGGCGGGAGAGGCACAAACAGTATACACAGCAACAAACAGGACGGTAAGGATAGCGAGACGCATTGAGAGTAATTGGTGAGGTCCTGCCTAACTTGCATTGCGGTTCAGGTGGGCTTATATCTCAAAGCGCCATCTGATAATCAAGGGGTTTCCATAACATCAATTTTGACAGTTGGTGTTTCCCGCTGCATGCTGTTGTTTAACCGAGCTGCGAATTTGGGAAAACAACAAACCCGGCTGACGGAAGTGAATTCGAGACATAGTCTAATTCACGTCTAAAAGGCCTGATGTCAAACCGGCACTCGGCTGCAGTCAATGACAAATGAAGCAAAAGAAATTCTATACGGTCCTGCTGCATCCATGGCGATGTGCGTATCGCGCTTGCCCTCCTTCGCGTCTTTCTTGTTTCCAATGGGTTCTGTTGAGGTCGGGGCAGGTTTCAGGGTCAACATTCAACGTTCAACGGTGATGAGATCTTGAGGCGGGAAGCCTCTCCTTCTGCTGCCCGCCGCCCTCTACCACTGTCCGCTACCTTCTACTGCCTCTACTGGGTGCGCGCGTCGCCCTCGTGTAAGTAAAGGTAACATGACCTCGTCGAAACATCAGATTAGGATTTAACATATTTTATGCACAAAGTTGTGATTTAATGATTTAAATGTCAAACAACATTTTTAAAAATGAAAGAGAAATAGGCCGTTTTAGTGGCCGCGTGGGGGCCCAAGACATACATATAATCAAGGATTGATTTGTCTTTGTGCATCTGCCTCATTTCCTTCAATATGCTATTTCTGGACCGACCTCTAACTTCAAATCCAACCACTTGTATAATATAGACATCGGGCAGTTGGCGTACGTCCTTGGAGTTCGGTATCGATATAGCATACTGGTCCCATGCGCAAACCAACCGCGTACCGCCCCAGGGCCCATAGCGCGTTCTTGCCACCTCTCTTACGCTGCGTTTCTGATAAACATGAACAGGTGTCGCACAATGCTGGATGGCAATAAATTATACCAAAATCTGGACAGCGCTGGTTGATTGTTCGATGGGTGGTGACCTTTGCTTCTAAAACGAATAATCAATAACTATTAAAATCCCGGAAGGATTCAAGCATACCAAGATAGCGGGGTCTGCCGTAGTAGAATTCTCACGCGCTTGAATAATATGGGCCGGAGAGGCACAAACAGTATACACAGCAACAAACAGGACGGTAAGGATAGCGAGACGCATTGAGAGTAATTGGTGAGGTCCTGCCTAACTTGCATTGCGGTTCAGGTGGGCTTATATCTCAAAGCGCCATCTGATAATCAAGCGGTTACCATAACATCAATTTTGACAGTTGGTGCTTCCCGCTGCATGCTGTTGCTTAACCATGCCGCGAATTTGGGAAAGCAAGAAACCTGGCTGACGGAAGTGAATTCGCGGCATAGTCTAATTCACGTCTAAAAGGCCTGATACCAAGCCTGCACTGGCCTGCAGCTCGCCTACAACATGCGATAGTTAATGTCATTCAGAGCAAAACAAATTCGGCATGAGAAGTTAACCTCCTGCTGCATCCGTGGCGATGTGCGTATCGCGCTTGCCCTCCTTCGCGTCTTTCTTGTTGCCAATGGGTTCTGTTGATGGCAGCGGTCCAGGTCGAGGCGGGTTTCAGGGTCAACATTCAACGTTCAACGGTGATGAGATCTTTGAGGTGGGAGGCCTCTACTAGCTGCCCCCTTCTGCTGCCCGCCGCCCTCTACCACCCCTCATGTAAGTAAAGGTAACGTGACCTCGGGATTTAACATATTTTATGCACAAAATTGTGATTTAATGATTTAAATGTCAAATAACAGCTTTAAAAATGAAAGAGAAATAGGCAGTTTGAGTGGCCTTGTGGCGGCCCGAGAGATACATATAATCAAGGATTGATTTATCTTTGTGCATCTCGTTCATTGCCTTCAATATGACAATGTCGGACCGACCTCCAACCTCAAATCCAACCACTTGCATAATATAGACATCGGGCAATTTGCGTACGTCCTTGGAGTTCGGTATCGATATACCATACTGATTCCATGCTTCAAGCAGCCTCGTACCGCTCCAGGGCCCATAGCGCATTCTTCTGAACTCTCTCTAATAAACATGAACAGGTGTCGCACAATGCTGGATGACAATAAATTATACCAAACGCTGAGTTGGTTGTTCGATGGGTGGTGAATTTTGCTTCTAAAACGAATAATCAACAACTATTAAAACCCCGGAAGGATTCAATCATACCAAGATGGCGGGGTCTACCGTAGTAGAATTATTACGCGCTTGGATACTATGAGCCGGAGAGGCACAAACAGTATACACAGCAACCAGGAGGGCGGTAAGGATAGCGAGACGCATTGAGAGTAATTGGGGGGCGAGGTCCTGCCTAACTTGCATTGCGGTTCAGGTGGGTTTATATCTCAAAGCGCCATCTGATAATCAAGCGGTTTCCATAACATCAATTTTGACAGTTGGTATTTCCCGTTGCATGCTGTTGCTTAACCATGCTGCGAATTTGGGAAAGCAAGAAACCTGGCTGACGGAAGTGAATTCGAGGCATAGTCTAATTCACGTCTAAAAGGCCTGATGTCAGGTCGCTTCAAACCGGCACTCGGCTGCAGTCAATGACAAATGTCATTCGAAGCAAAAGAAATTCTATATGGTAGGCTAACCTCCGTGGCGACGTGGGTATAGCGCTTGCCCTTTCTTGTTTCCAATATGGTCGGAAATACGGCTGTGCTAGCCAGTGTGGATATAGGTCGAGGCGGGTTTCGGGGCCAACGTTCAACGTCCAACGTCCAACGGCGATGAGATCTTTGAGTGGGCTGTCGTTCATATATAGCGGCTTCATGATCGTGTTGATCCGATCGGAGAATACCTCCATCTTAACTTCCATTTCCTTCAAGTTTATTCCTCCGAGCAACCCGTCCCGTTTCCACTCTTTTGGAGTTTACGCTCGCTCACCCTCCGTTCGCAGCGGTTTCATTGCACTAATCCGTTTCAATTGTTATAGTTAGAAATTAAAGTTATGTACAAATTACACGTATGTCAACCATATTCCTTCCAGTCATCATACTACCCGGTTCTCGGCCGGGTTTACCAATCCACTTTGAGGATGTGACGGTCGCGGCGGCACAAACAGGGCCAGACAACGCGGACAACCGATCCGATCCTGATCTCTACGCCAGTCCGCTCTCCCTTATCTCATCTGCCAGCTATGCCCTCCGTCAAGAACAAAGTCTGCCTGATGTATGCCCAAACACTTGTTGAAACACCTCTAATTCTCTCAACAGCGTCCACGATGGCTGGGGTATCTCGGAGGAAACCAAGGGAAACGCGGTGTATGCCGGAAACACTACCAGCATGGACACCCTGGCCAAGGAGAATGCTTATCGCACCCTGTTAGCCCACGGGACGGCGGTAGGCCTCAGCGAAGGCCTGATGGGCAATTCTGAAGTCGGGTGAGCTGATCATCGGCCTTGTGCATTTTCCCGGAATAGACCGCGCATATACAGACATTTGAACATCGGAGCAGGCCGTGTGGTCTGGCAGGACATCGTCCGCATCGACGTGTCCATCAAGAAAAAACAGTTCCATAAAAACGCCGCTATCCTCGACTCTTGTAAACGCGCCATAGAGGGCAACGGCCGGTTACATCTCTTGGGTCTGGTGCGTCTATATATATGTCCGCGATTTACAATTCCTTTCATTTTCAGGTATCGGACGGAGGCGTCCATTCCCACATCAGCCATCTCTTTGCTCTTCTCGAGACTGCTAAAGAGCAAGGCGTTCCCCACGTTTACATCCACTTTTTCGGCGATGGTCGTGACACGGCGCCTCGTTCAGCTGATAAATATTGTCAGCAATTGCTCGATTTCATCAAGAAGGAAGAAATCGGTGAGCTGGCGACCGTCGTCGGCAGATACTACGCCATGGATCGTGATAAGCGATGGGAGCGTATCAAGATTGCCATCGATGGTTTAGTAGAGGGAGAAGGCGAAGATGGAAAAGGGCCAGATGGTATCGTTGGCGTGATCAAACAAAACTATGAGAAAGATATCACGGATGAATTTCTCAAGCCCATTATCGTCAATGGACCAGAGGGTAGGATCAAAGGTGTGTCAAGCGTTCGAGGTGTTGTGGCAAGTTCTCACCACAGCTAGATGGCGATACCCTTTTCTTTTTCAATTATCGATCGGACCGTATGCGCGAAATTGCTTCCGTCCTTGGTCTTCCCGACAAGCCCATGGAAGTCAAAGTTCCAAATGACATTGTCAGTAGCTTTTATGACCTCTATCTCCTGGGAGTTGCTGATTGCATACCCAGAACATCTCAACTATGTCCCGCTACAATGCCGAATTCCCATTCGCGGTCGCATTCCCTCCTCAGGCTATGTCTAATGTCCTCGCAGAGTGCATCTCCAAGGAAGGTCTCAAGCAGGCCCACGTTGCTGGTGAGGCGCAGGGGTACCCAATTTAGTTTTATACTGATGCTATCAAGAAACGGAGAAATATGCCCATGTCACCTTCTTCTTCAACGGTGGTATTGAGAAGCAGTTTGAGAACGAAGAAAGGCACATGATTCCTTCTCCCAAAGTGGCTACATATGACAAGGAACCCAAGATGAGTGCCCATGGTGTCGCGGAAAAGGTCGCAGAGTTGTTGAAGAAGAGCGAACACGAATTCATCATGTGCAACTTTGCCCCGCCTGACATGGTTTGTGTATTTTGACGTTGTTCTAGACGTCGTGCGCTGAAAACTCTACGAAAAAAAAACAGGTCGGCCACACTGGTTTATATGATGCCGCCGTTGAGGCCATCACAGAGACGGACGCGGCGGTCGGGACGATCGCTAAAGCTGCAGAGGAAGCCGGCTACGTGCTCGCCATTACCGCGGACCACGGCAACGCCGAGCAAATGATTAACCCGGAGACCGGTGCTCCTCACACAGCACATACCACAAACCCCGTGCCTTTCATTGTAACGGGCGGCATCAAACTCGTGGCGGACGGAAAGAAAGAGAACGCTGACGCTGATGAGACTGAGGAGGGTGCCCTCTGCGACGTTGCCCCAACCATCTTGGCTATCATGGTATGTGTCTTGCGTGCTTCGAGAAGGAAGGTAGAACTGACGAGGATGTAGGGTTTATCGCAGCCTGAAGGTAACTTTTGGACGATGATCGCGTTCTCTCTGCTGACTATGGGTATAGAAATGACCGGACGTTCGCTGCTCGACAAATCAGAATGAAGACATTGAACATCAAGTAGAAACCTCTAGAGTCGCATTGTATTTAGACGACAATAGATGCTATTGTGTGGATGTGCTGGGATCTTTTACTATTTCTCGTGAGCTTTTCATGTGCTTGGCACGTCCTTAGTATGACCAGTGGGTGACAAGAGAAATCGATTCTCGGCGTAGGCAAAACAAGATGCTATGTAAAAAGGAATGAATGTTCGTATCTAACTCGGAAGCGACGGTCCTTGCTGTTCGAATGTCTCTAATTTAACCACCTTTGCATCTACGGCCTTCCTTCGAAGAAGAAGAGTAACACTTGAAGCAAGCGCGGCGCTGGATGAAAACTAATAGGCGAGGAGACCACCGTGGTGGTGCTTGTGACCCTCGTGATCGTGGGGTTTAGGAACGCTGTGGTGCTTGGGACCGTGCGGCTTGCCTTCATCGTCGCGCTGAACAACGTCAGGACCAGAGCCATGATGGTGCTTGTGGTCGTCAGGCTTGGGACGGTCGTGAGGTTTAGGATGATCGAGCGGCTTGGGACCTTGAGGCTTGTCTTCCTCGTCGCGCTGAACAACGTCAGGACCAGAGCCATGATGGTGCTTGTGGTCGTCAGGCTTGGGACGGTCGTGAGGTTTAGGATGGTCGAGCGGCTTGGGACCGTGCGGCTTGCCTTCGTCGTCGCGTTGAACAACGTCGGGACCGGAGCCATGATGGTGCTTGTGGTCGTCAGGCTTGGGACGGTCATGAGGTTTAGGATGGTCGAGCGGCTTGGGACCGTGAGGCTTGGGACCGTGAGGCTTGCCTTCCTCGTCGCGCTGGACAACGTCGGTACCAGAGCCATGATGGTGCTTGTGGTCGTCAGGCTTGGGACGGTCGTGAGGTTTAGGATGGTCGAGCGGCTTGGGACCATGAGGCTTGCCTTCCTCGTCGCGCTGAACAACGTCAGGACCAGAGCCATGATGGTGCTTGTGGTCGTCAGGCTTGGGACGGTCGTGGGGTTTAGGATGGTCGTGCGGCTTGGGACCGTGCGGCTTGCCTTCATCGTCGCGCTGAACAACGTCAGGACCAGAGCCATGATGGTGCTTGTGGTCGTCAGGCTTAGGACGGTCGTGAGGTTTAGGATGATCGAGCGGCTTGAAACCATGAGGCTTGCCTTCGTCGTCGCGCTGAACAACGTCAGGACCAGAGCCATGATGGTGCTTGTGGTCGTCAGGCTTGGGACGGTCGTGGGGTTTAGGATGATCGAGCGGCTTGGGACCATGAGGCTTGCCTTCCTCGTCGCGTTGAACAACGTCAGGACCAGAGCCATGATGATGCTTGTGGTCGTCAGGCTTAGGACGGTCGTGGAGTTTAGGATGGTCGAGCGGCTTAGGACCATGAGGCTTGCCTTCCTCGTCGCGCTGCAAGACGTCGGGACCAGAACCATGGTTATGGTAATGTTCTAAATGATGGTGTCTGTTGTCTTCGTGAGGTCTCGCTAACGATGTATGACCCGCAGGCGCACTAAGCACGACCGCTGCAGAGACCAAGGCGACGAAAGCAGCGGGAAAGAATAATCTCATCGTGAACTGAAAGCTGGTTGAAAGAACAGAGTCGGTAAGTCGAGTGCTATGGAGAAGAAATCCGATGCTCACAGTGGATGAAGTTGGTGGAAACTGTTGAGCACTGTCGTCTGCTGCACGTTATATATGCATTCCGAGCATGGGAAAAGGCCCACTTCAGTCGTCAAAGGTGAAACCCCGATACTTGGCCTCGATCTTCTGCTGCGGGTTGCCAGGGCATACCCTGAGTTGCGAATTTTGCTTGACTTCTTGCTCTACATCGTATCGTAAGCGATTGTCGTTCAAATTACGCCGTGGGCTAAGTAAAAAACCCGTCAACGCCCGCATATCCTCAATGTTTGACGGTTCCACTCATGATCAACGATTTAAAGAGCATACAGTATGCCGAGCACCGTGTGCACTATGTCGTCTCACTGAAACTTATCGGACTTTTTGGTGACGAAAGACTGCGCACTTACCACACGGATTTGACTGGTCGCGACTGCGGAACTAGGGAGCCTTCTGCCTCACTGTTGAAAGAAAGACTGCGGACTTACCACACAGATTTGACTGGTCGCTCCTGTGGAAATAGCATCCCTTGATGAACCCTCTGCTTCACTGTTGAATCTCGCGAAAATAAGCAGCAATTGATGACGTACGATCCCTGCCGCGATTTACTTTCGGCTTAACCATTGAGAATACGGATGTTAGACTCTGGGTTTGTTCTTGGTGCTTGCGGTCAGTGAACGATTTGACCTGAATGCGGTTCGTATCACTTCTAGCAACATTATTCTTTCAACTGAGATGGTCCAAAGCACCCTCTATATCTGATTCACGCATTCTTGTCCTTCACGTATGCGCGGATCTAGGCTGGGATGAAACCATGAAACCCAAGATTGTCGACAAATACGATATGAAATCAAAGTCAGCCATAATACAATTATTAATATTTTTTTTGTTCCATGAGCTGGTGCAAAGCAATGCTCCTACCTCTCAACGATTGACACGTACTTCAGCTATTGTTCTAATCCTTAAAAAAGCGTGCTTCAGACTTCTGCTCAAGATAGCGAGTGCTCAGCCTATATGTCACGGTGATACGGGAACTGTGGGGTAGTCCCTGTCCCAAGAACGACACCAGCTTATTCGTTTGTGTATTTTGGGTTAAAACAAATAACAAGGCGCCACGGCGGAGCGGACGACGTCACCAACGCTGAGATTCCGTCCGTCGATTCCATCTCTTTAATTAGTCGTCAGTCACGACGAAAAAATGGCCAAATCGGAATGCACACAGATCACTACCTACAGCGTGAAATGTGACATTTCTTTCTGAATCGTGCTTCCCGTTCTAGGCTCTGCTCGTACCCCCTGCCAGTGAGCATATCCTCCGTTATGGGCTGTGCTCTTGTAAGAGGACTGACGTGAGGTTCTAGACGGTATCGTTACTAGCATATTTGACAGTCATTATTATAAGGACCTGCTGTCCTTTTTCTTCCCAAAATGACCATGGCTCGCGGCGCCGCAACTTGTCGTTTCGCCGCTGAAGGGTGTGGTAACCAAACCCTGCTGGTCTGCCTTGAGCAAAAACGATTTGAAGGGCGGCGATGTACAAGAACATAGTGAGGAAGGAGAGGCGGAAGATCATGATGGTCATGCTGGAGGAAGCTAATGTAGGTTCACTGAGGCCTTCGATCAAGTCCCTTGTTCAGGATTAAGAAACTAAGACGAGAGACCTACTCACCGAAGGCTCTTAAATCCCGTGACACGCAATACATGGGCATACTTCCTAATCCCGCTGTTTTCTTTGCGTGCGATGGATCCATCGCTCCTCGTCCACGTCGCCGTAAACATTCTTGCTGTTGCTGACGAGGTTAAGACGGATCAAATGTTTGAACAAAGTGACCGGGTTTATACGTACGCTTTCTTCGCAATTTTCCGGTGCGTATTCCATGATATAGAACATGGGTGGAGTTGGGTCGTAGCGAATCCACCTATCGCAGGGCCTTGAATTGAGCGACAGAGGGGATCGGCTCTTAAATAATCGATATGTTCTTAGTCCATGCGTGTAGCACGCCGGCGTTTGGCAGGAGCTAGGATATATATAAAGGTTCGCTTTATGTTTGCTGCAATGCAGAGCTATAGGATAGCTGTGGGTGTCGAATGGGGCACGACAGGTACGAGCGCCTCTCCTGCCCAGCCCGGGTTATTGAAAGCGAGCAGGCCATCCCAGGGACGCGGCACAGCTCTCTCAAAGGGTCAGCAACTATCGGGCCAGGAAACTGCGTTGACTCTAGAAAAATGTCACACATGAGTTGCACTGAGAAAACTAACAAAAGAAACATGCCTGAGTATGCTGCAATGGCAGCCCATTCCCCACATCCGACAACAGTTAATTCTTGGGGATCTCTGCTAGCTTGCTAACGTAGCAATAAAACCCTCATGGTTGGACCACGGTTGATAGTATCACTTACATGAAAACAACCGTTTTTCTATCTTCAAACAACGCGCCAACGTTCATTTCCTCTCCTTTAGAGCCATATATCGTCAGTTCGGGTGCACCCTGCAGTGTCTGCTCGTCAGAGATAACCGTCGCATTGGATGCATTGGATGACGACGAGAGTGTGACACGTGATAGAAAGGTTGTATTAAGTGATGTAGCTGTACATGATACATACGCGAGACATAAGGTGTGAAACGGAGGCATGGTGCCCCGCATGTGTTCGGTCCGGCTAAAGACCAGTGTGCGAGCAGTCGTGGGCCGAGGAACTGAGGACTGCAAAGAGGGCGGTCTAGCAGGTGGTGGAAGCGGGTCAATGGCGTTTGGCCCAAACGACGCGGCAGATGGGTTGTCCTTGAGGAAGGCGATCAGGCCTACATAATTATTATCTGTACGGAGGAAAGAAAAGAAAGAAGCAAAAGTCCTCGTGTATCGAGGGCACCTACACATGATGATATGAATAATTAAATTGTGTCCACAGTATGTCATCCCCGCTACTGAGTGCATATACTTGGGTTCCAGAGCGGAAATCACAGAATTCATCCAAGGCATGTGAACACCGCGTACGATATAGATTTTGCCAAGTGAATAAGTGTCGATTGGTGGGAAATGTAGGACATTTGACAACACGCCTCTATGATATGCCCTGCTTATGCGCAAGTGCGGCGTACATACTGTAAGGGCTCCAACGGGCATCCTTCAAATAAAACAGGCAGAAGTCCGCAATACGGCGTTCGCGGGCAATGTATCTCGCCTCCATTTCACATAATGACGATGCTGTGTACATACTACGAATCATTGACATGCACACGAGCCCTCTTTGCATCAATGTTATCAATATCAAAGAGTGGACTAGACGGCTGATTCTTGATGTGGCACTGGGCTGTCATTCGCCTACAACATAGTCAACGTGATTTTCCGCATGAACTGCTAACCTGCAGCATCCGTGGTGATGGCATTCCATCGAGCATCGTAGTCGCCCTCCTTCGCAGGTCTCTTGTTTGCAATGGGTTCTGTTGGTGGCAATGGTCGGAAATACGGCTGCGCTAGCCAGTATGGATACAGGTCGAGGCCAGTTTTGGGGTCAACGGTGATGAGATCTTTGAGTAGGCTGTCATTCATAGCCCCTTCATCGCGCTGGTCCGATCCAAGAAGTAAGCATTGAAGTAAAAACGGTACGAAAACACACATACTTCCATCCTCACTTTCATCTCCTTCACAATCTCTTCATATTCCTCCCATCCGTCCCACTGTATCCCTTCTCTATCGCCCTTGTCTAGTCTTTTGGGGTTCGCTTTCACTCTCCCTAACCGTTCTCTGAGATCCACTTCTCTTATGAGCGCAGGACGCATAATTTTGAACAAGTGTCCTTTGACACCGCTGACTGTCGTCGCGGTTCTCAGACGCTTAACGATGTCCAGGTATTCAAGTGCCAGATTAGCATGATGTGGATGGCGAAGGAGGATAAAGTCATTTGACCAGTTCTTAGTCAACATTTGAAACCTTCCTCCGTCACTTGCGAGATCGTGGAATAAAGCAGCATTGTACAATTGTCCTTCGGCGCTCATAACCCCGTCTGCACCTGTAGCAGCTAGACAAGCAGTAACGTCGGATTGGTAGAGGATGTTGCCGTTTGCAAAAACGGGGACAGAGACAGCGTGTTTAACTGCGCGGATTTTTTCCCAGTCTGCAAGACCCTTCAAGAACATTAGCGTACCGCGTCCAAGTCTATTCAAAATACGTACCGTATTATGACCTCGCTGTTCTCGTATTCGACCATGACATGTGAGAATCTGGGCGCCTGCTCTTTCGAGCATTTTTGCATATTCTACTGTCCGCTCTACCGTCGGGAACACCCGAAACTTGGCAGTGACAGGTATCGACAAACTGTCATGAAGGATGTTGACTGAATGATAACATAAGCTTTTGGAAGCGCGAGACAGTACTCCAAGGAGCTAAAGGAGCCAAGGAGCCACTTACTCAGTCGGTATATCAGATCCCAGTCATCCTGCAAGAACGAGCCATACCTCCCCCGTCTCGCAATGTCTTGCGGACAGCCCAGGTTCAGATCGACAGCGTCGCAGTGGTTTTCTACCAATCTAGCCGCTGCAAGCAACCTTTCTGGATCGTTTGAGCAGAACTGGACAATCAGGGGCCTGTCGGTAGCGGGATCGCCTTCTTCCCCAGAAGTGAGATCAAAGCTGGCGTTTCGGACCTTGTCGGATGCCGTTTCTACGAAGATCTGCAAGAGTGAGTAGTGAGACATGGGGATGGTAGACAGGTCTGCGGAGACCCACTTTGGCATTAATCATAGGCGTGTAAATGAGCTACAGGATTGTAAATCAATTACAGAACAAAAAAGATCATCTATGGCACGTACCTGAGCACCATACCGCCGCGATAACCTGCGCCAAGCCTACTTGAGGTTATATACGATGGAAGTGGGAACTTGAGACGACGTACAAGCTCGCTTTGGTCTACCATTGGTGCAACAATGAATTTGGGGCATCCCAGGGAACGGTACAGGTCATAGCCGCCGAGCTTGCTTGCCATCCGTCGTAAAATAGATCTCGACAGATTGGGAAGGTTGTTGTTGACACTTGTTTTCCAACCCAGCCTGATTGACCTTGCTTACTAAGCACGCCAATGAATCATTCCTATTACTAAGCCCGCCTGCATACCATCGAGTCAAATTCAAATTGCACGCCGCAGTCACGCTTCCCGCAGCCGCAGCTCGTAGTTTGACTCGTCGTCCTGTAAGACGCTTATAAGTTCTAGTAGTTACTAGATTCTCCACATTATGCCTCCAAAGCCACCCTCTGCGCGTCAACGCGGTGGCGCAGCAGCCACCACGCAAGTTGGACGCATCCCCGGTATGTCTGTTGTGGTGCGCATCCGCAGCTACTTAATGCAACACATGAAGACCACGTCCAGGCAACCGGTGTCAAGAGACCCGGCTTTGGAACGTTGGGAAGACCGCTCGATGGTGTTGTGGTGAACGCGTACGATGTGCAATTGGCTGGGCGAATGGTATATCAATATGATGGTAGGTCGTACGGTCTGTTTTCATTGACCGCGTTTTGACGCGTTTTAGTTGGTATGTGCTTGTCGCGCTACGTAATTTTGAGCATGCTGTGTGGACGCTAACGGATGTCCAGATATACAACCCGGCAGGATGTCTGCCAAATTCAATCGGGAATTGATCCAACACCTGCAGAAAGTCATTGCACCCGAAATTTTCAAACCCGTGGCAGGCTATGATGGTGAAAAGATAATGTATTCTAGCCATCAGCTTCAATTAAGCGACAAAGATGCACAAGAGGTTTTTCCTTCTCGAGTTCTCGTGTCCATAGTCGATGACAAACATCTTTTAGTTCAGTGTACCTTCTCCTGGCGCTGACCAGTCCGGGGGGAAACGTCCTCCAAAGACTTACAAAATCAAATTGACAAAGGTTTCCGAGATTAATCCAGAGTAAGAACTATGCTTCTGTCAATAGAATGTTCAGGTCTCATTGGCGTTAGGGTGTTGAACAAACACGCCAGTCGCACGCACCCACTCGACGAGCATGTGTTAACCGTGATTACTGTGAGTCTGTTGAATTGAACAACCCAATCGCAGAACTTTTAATTCTCTTCAAAGGCTTTCAACGTAGCAAACCGTATGCAACCATCGATGGATTATCCTGCCAACAAGAGGGCATTTTTCGTACCTGAGGGAAAGAAAGCGATAGGTGGAGGGTTTGAATTGCGAAGAGGATTCTTCCAATCCCTCCGGCCGGCCCTTGGTCGAATCCTTTTGAACATAAACCTCGTGACGGGGGTAATGTACAAGCCAGGCCCTCTAATAGACCTTTGCAGGGAAGTTCTCCGTCTGAACAAAGATGCATTTGACCCGAAGACCCTTTCACCTGCATCGGGGCTGAGAGATGCTGAGCGTAAAGTGCTTGAACGGTTCATCTCTGGGATCAGAGTAGTCGTCAAAACGTCCTCAAAGGAGCTTCGAACTGGGACAATCAAAGGAATAAGCAGAGAAGGCGCCGACCGTTCCAGGTTTACCCTCGAAGGAAAACAGACTACTGTGGCCAATCACTTCAAACAGTACCATAACTCTCCGCTCCGTTACCCACAGATGTTTTGCGTTCAAGTAAGTTCATCTAGCGTCTGTGATGACGTGTTTCTGATTCATAATTGCAGATTGGATCGCAAGATGCGCTATACCCATTGGAGCTTTGCACCGTGCCCGAAGGGCAGTTGTCACGAAAGCAGGTACCCAGTACGTTGACCGATGAGGTGGTCCAGTTCGCCACGTTAGTGCCAAAGGAACGTTTTGAAAAAATCGACCAAGTCGCCAACAAGGTACTTCCAGCCTCTACATATACAATGCTGGCACTACTGATGTTGAGTATATGACCTAGATCCTGCGCCCTAGCCAGTCGACTTATGTCGAGCAATTTGGCATGAAAGTCAACATCAGCGGCGGCATGATCAAAGTCAAAGCTCGAGTTTTGCCAGCGCCGCGTGTCAATTATGGGCAAAAAAAACCCGCCGTCAGTGTCATAAACCACCTCACATTACCTTCCTTTGACATTTTATCATAGGATATCAGGGATGGTGCTTGGAATCTGTACGTCGTTGGACCAAATTTCTTGCTTGAAAATGCTAATGAATGTTAGCATGGGGAAACAATTTCACAAACCTGAGACGATCCGGCAATGGGTGGTCATTATATTCAGCGACCGTTTTACGGATCAAATGGCCGGTGGTATGATCAAATCGTTTGTAGAAAGCTGCCTTGCTGTCGGTACGTACCGAGGTGGTGGTTCACTGCCCACTAGCATCTTCTGATCTGAATGCAAGGCATCAAGGTTTTGGATGAGAAGCCTCTCATCAAAAGATTTAATGGGCAAGGGAACATATCGCCCGTACGTGGTCCATCCACATCTCAACACTGGGTATGGTATTAATATATATCTTCATAGTTGATGCGAAGTGCTGGTGCCGAATGCCTTAAAATAAAGAAGGAAGGCCCTAACCTCATGCTTGTCGTTCTGCCCGATGGTGGTGATGACATTTACAGGAAAGTTAAATAGTGAGTGTTTGACCTAATGTTTTTGCATAGCTAGCAACTCACGATGTCAATGCCTTAGCTTCGGCGACGTTGAGGTGAGTATCGCATCATATTGCTGCTACCTACAATCCCTCTTACGATGTTTGTGAAGATGGGTGTTGCTACGCAATGCGTTAAAGGTGCGAAGGCGGGTAGGGCAAGGCCACAATATTGGGCAAATGTCTTGACAAAGTTCGTGCTAGTTCAACTTGTTCTTGATAGGCTCTCACTCAGGTGACCTGTTATCAGAGTGAATGTCAAACTAGGAGGAAGGAATCATGTTCTTAATTTGGATTCTGTGCCTCTTCTCAAGGATCCTCAGAATCCGGTTATCGTCATGGGTATGTAAGAATGCAGGTAGTGCCTCGCGTCGAGCTGAGTATTCCAAAGGTGCCGACGTGATGCACCCAGGTCCAGGGTCAAACCGGCCCTCCTATACCGCACTTGTTGGAAGTGTCGATTCGCTTACGACTTCATATGTACACACTATGCGCGCACAGACCTCAAAGAGAGAGCTTATAAGCGACCTCCAACAAATGGTTAAGGTAAAAATAAACGGTCGCCGTGTGGACATACCTGACCTGTTTTGCAGGAGGTCCTCGACTTGCACATCGAATACAAGGCAAAAATGGAGAAAACTGAAAAAAAGCCAAAAAGGCTTATTTTTTACCGAGGTTAGATGACGCAAGACTGCAAATGCTGGTGGCTAACGTTTTTCAGACGGTGTATCCACGGGGCAATTCGAACAGGTCATTAGAGAGGGTATGTTCCTTGACCTCGTTAGTCCTCATCTAACACGAACGTCATCAGAGCTGCCCATGATCAGACGTACGCAAAGAGCGTCTTATGACCTATTCTGGCGCAATTGACTTTCAACTCCGCAGGCGCTTGTCAAGAAAAGAATATCGATCCCAAGATAACGCTGATCGTTGTTGGGAAGCGACACCACTTCCGGTCTGTGTGTAATCGAAGATGCCAGCTTCATTGGTTGATCGTTTTCTGCAGCTTTATGTCGCCTCAGAACGAAAAGGGCAATACTCCTGCGGGGACGATTGTCGATACTGACATTACCGATCCTATCGGTTGGGATTGGTATACACAGAGCCATAAACCTTTGCTTGGCACAAGTCGCCCGGCTCATTACACAGTGAGTTTCTGGATGCGGCTTGATCGGGGCTTTCTTGATCTCTTCCATCCCTCACACTACAGGTCCTACTTGATGTAAGTCTCAAATAATAAGCTGGCGTTACTTGTATACTAACCCCTGTTGCCAGGAAATTGGATTCAAGTAAGATCAACCTACAGTTCACACAAAGTCACTCACGCCTCTTCAGCTCAGACTCAGTTCAAAGTTTCTCCAATGCAATGTGCCACATCTACGCACGTTCTACGGGTGCCGTTTCCATCCCCGCGCCGGTTTATTGTAGGCAATCCTTTTGGGGGGGCAGCGGATTGATTATTGATTTATGCCCAACGTAGACGCCGACGTTATTTGCGCCCGTGCTCCACTTCATTACGCGCCAGGCACAGATCCATCCGCACTTTCAGAAGCCGCGACAGAGTCTTCGAGCTCTGAGATACTCGAACTGCACAAGAAGAATTTCAAGCCTCTAAACCCGAAGTTACGAAGGGTGATGCATTTTATGGTGAGTCGCCAAGCCGGTATTGCAGATGATTAGCACTGACCGAGGCAGTAGTAAGCTGTTATCTAGATGATAATGTTTGATTATTCGTGTATAAATAAGTATTGTTGTAATGGCGTTGAATATTATACTCGAGTTACTGAGCAGGGGAAATAGAAGGCGAAGATGGTCCTTACAGAAGACACGGTGGGTTCAGGTTTCGGCCCGTGTATAGAACTGGTACGGCGGTCCTATTGGGGGGGCCTTGGCTGGCTTGGTGGGGCCGGCCGGAAGTGGGGTCTTTCATTGGTTGATAGGAAAGTCAATAAGCTGCTATCTGCACCCCCCAAGCCGCCAGGAGGGCAAATTCGAGAACTTTACTACCTTGACCCATCCTCTGACGACACCTTTACACCCCCCCCCCCCCCCCCCCTCATCTAAATCGTCCATGATATCATTGATATACCATGCTGCTCCTGACATGTGTGCAATGCGACAACGCGCGGCATGTATTTTGAGGTACCGGGGATCTGGGAGCTCAAATCTCTCGTCATAAGATACGAGGGTGTCACATCACTGAACTCGACTTACATCGTCGGCTTCGAGATCGAAATACGTGTGAAGGAGATGATCAAGAGTCATGATATTAGCAACGCGGTGGATGTTTTGAGACCATCAAGCTCATCCCTAAATCCCGGGGTGTCCAAACCGCTGCATCACGGCCCACGCACTAGAAGTATAGTTCTTCTATAATCATGAATGAGAAAGATGAAGTTAAGCAGAACATTTTACCTTTTTCGTTATTTCCAAGATCTGTATTTGTCGACTCTGGAAAAAATATGCACTGTGTTTGTTACACGCAGAGATGGAGGACCCGGGAAATTGGCCAGAATGGAAGAAGTACGTTGGACAGTGGCAGAAAGTTTATGTCAACGGCTGCCTTTGCTACTACTGCGTCTCGAGCGTCGAGGCCCCTCATCCTCGTCCGATCCGCTAAGCGTCCTGCCTCGGATAGTCGACACATAGTCGGTCTGAGCTACCTGAGCGGGACATGCTGAATTGCTGATGAGGAGACCGAGCAACATCACCAGTGATAAGGAGTGTTTATCGTTGTTTTGGCGCAGTTGGTTTCACGCAGGGGCCCAATATGGAACGGCTTGATGTCGAAGACGACGAGCAACGCCAGAGGCGCATTCGTACGACCAAAAATGCTCATCTGAACGAGTCTAATACATTCTGTTTTGCTCAGAAATTCATCTCGAGAAACTGAACTCTTCATCGTCGGCCAAAATTCACACCACATCACGGAAATTCGATTTTGGTGATGGTACGACGTATCCTGTTGCCCCTCCCACCGAGCGTATGTAATCCATATCTTGCTTTTGTGTATTGTAACAGGGTAATGACCCTTCTACCCAGTTCTCGCGCGCCTCCAAGCTTTCCTTCCCCAAATCGAAGCCTCCAATGCACTCCTTGCGCAGCAGGTCGAAGCGGACCCGCTTGGCGTCAATATGGAGCACGTTGATGATGACACAGGCCAATTCATTGAGATGGTGCGCACCATTCTCCGGAGTCTCATTATTCTTGCACCTCTCCTAAATGTGGAACATCTCAGAACCTAGGACTGGGCGTGTTTGAAGATCAGTCGCACCGCACAGTCCAATCGAACGGAAAGGGCGCCCGAATGCCTTCCGGCTGCAGCTTCTCGTCTGATTCTTCGTGTGCGGAAGGTGATGATGACGATGACGATGGATACGGCTCAGACTCGTCCTCCGCGGACACGGAATTATCTTCCGAGATTATCACCTCGCATTCCCCAGCACGGAGGCTCATCAAGCCTCTGCCCAAACGGAGCCCCGCATTGCGTCTTGGCAAACCTATTATCCAAGCAGTGGATGTGAATACAAGTGACGTCGTGATCAACGATTGAGCCCTTTTTATGTTTTTCTTTCCACCTTGATTGCGGTATTGACGTATAATGTTAGGTTTGATTGATCTTGTGATATGATAAGATGCTTTATATACTTTGATAGATTGTCGGCTTTGGCTGCATGTAATTGGCATTATCGTATCTCGCCTATTCACTGAATAAGGGATGGTGTTATCAAACCCTTTTACAGAGCGCCACGTCATAGTCGCCTCTTCTCCGGAAAACATTGACCAATTTTGTCTACGATGACGTCTAACTTGTCGGGTCTCCGACGGAAATTACTTCGGTGTTAATCAGACTGAACCTAGCAAATCATGGCCGAATACACAATTGTTCCAAATTGGTTCGTTCCCCGCGGATGACTTGCAGTTTCAACCAAGTTCCAACACGTAAGTTGGTTATATCCCATCATCGCCGTGAGTCACCAATTCATTGTCCAGGGGTACTCAATCACTGTATCATATCGTACCAAACGTGCGTACCAAACGTGTGTATGTCCAATCTTGGGAACAACGGAATGTTGAATCACGAACAAGTACACGCTCTTCTGGTATCAAACTATAAGGTGACGTGTCATTTACGTGATATCTACATATGACAGGAACCGAGAAAGAGCCTCTCGCGTCCGATAAGGAAGATACGACTGTCGATTAAATTTCCCACGGTGCCCTCTTCTCGTGGCACGGATCAACGATAGTATGTTCACCACTTGAGAAGATGCCCACCGATGAACGTGGCTGTACTGTGACAAGAAAGAACTGAGCCCTGCCAACTGGTAATAAGAGCCTAGACTTTGACATTGTACCGAGCGTATTCCATCGTGTGAGCTCTTGCGGTCATACTGCGATCCTTCAATGATAAGGTATTTCAAGGTCAAACAGGACACAAACCGTCCTATCACAATACAACACGAATTCGAAACATCTAAGTTTGGCCTTGCTAGCAAAAGACGGTCCGAGTTACCGTCGCATTTTTTTGAATCCATTCGAAAAGTTTTACGCAAACACATTCCTCGTTGGAAGATGCAAAAAAGAGAGATATACGCGACTCGTTCGCCATCGCCAAGTCTCTCAATCGCCTAACGACCCTGACACGATGTCAATAGAACACGTGCGAAGAGGTTATCAAATGTGCGCGCCAGGTGCGTTTTCAGACACGTTCGTTATGCACCAAAGATGGGGGAATTAACACAACGCGAGCCTTTGCTCAAGTAGTGTTGATCGGTGGTTGTTGGTTATCTTGCGGTAAACTCGTTGTGGGGGGTGAAAGTTATCAATCACCCCCCTTCCAAAATGTAGCATTCACCCAAAGATTCCGCTTCTGAATTGAAGATGGTGGGCTGTACAGCCCTGCGTAATTTACCGCACACGTCATGGCGTGGAGGGCGGAAGTCCACTAGTTCTGGCGAGACAGCTTACTTGGATGGGAATATAGAAGGGGCACGAGGACGGAGGCAAGTACGTCTTCCAGCAGTCTCGCCGCTGAATCTACTACAGGGTATTGTCTACGGAGGTACAGATCTAGACGGCAATCATGTATAATAAACGGCACGCAAGCGGCGCAGGGCCAGATTCGCCACTAATACATTCTACGCCATCCTTCGTTCCGTTTCGTACCATAAATTACAAACACCCTGAAATTGCTTCCGGTGAAAAATGAATTCGATGCTGTTACATTCTTTGACAAGTCTAACACATATTGGGTCACAAATTGATGCAATGATAGGTTCGAACTCGGCTGCATTTTTGATTGACACAGAACAAAAGTTCCAGCCAAGTCACGAATACGTCTTTTGGAGAAAACGTATTGCTTCAAATATAGAGCCTTTCAGGCTTTTGACGTCGTCATTCTTGCGGGCAAGTCGGTCGATATTACATAATTTGATCGAAAAACGCCGGCAAAATTTGTGCTAGGGAACGCCTGCAGTAGTAGTAAAAATGCAAAGTACTACGAACGTGTTTTCCCATGTTCGTCAAAATGACGTGTTGCTATTAGGGGGGGGGGAGGGGGGGCGATAAGCGGAGGCATTGCGATTGGTGGGGTTCTGCGTACGCACGTTCAGGAGTGGCAGTCGTAATTGTCCTCCAAAAGCGGCAAGTCAAAGGTCCATTCATTCCAAGTGTGGGAGTACGCCCCGGTTGAAGAGCATCGGTGGCGTATTAGTACATGTGTTGACCTTGAGAGGAGCGCTTTCTTGGTGGAATTCTGTGCGTGCCATACATGGATGTGGTGCTTCGAGTGGAGTAGAAAGATGTTAGACCTTCTGTTTGGAGCATTGCATGTGTGAACTTGGTCGCGATGTAGCATCGAAGGGCGCGTAGCTCGGATGCTTGCATAATGATGTCGTTTTGCCTTTCGTGAACGAACAGGATAGCGCCCGCTGGCAAGAAGGGTGATGTATTAACCCTGAGCTCTAAGTTTTAACCGCTGGGAAAGATGGCTACCATTGGTGGTGGCCGAGTATCTGAGAGTGTGACGTCAAGACGAAGTTCCAACAGTGTTGGCTCCATAAACGTGGCCTCGATAGGAGTTGCGTCGATAAAGCGCGATGCTCGAGCTAATCAACCTTATGAGATCCAGAGCTTATCTCCTAACAGTCATCGTCGCTCGGCTTTCCTGGTAGAATGCTTCGAAGCAAGTGGGAAAGCTACATCAGGAACTGGCAAGCTTACTACACACTCTAGTACGCAGGGGCCTTCTCGGCATTGGGTATTCCGACGCATCATGATCATGGCTTCGCAAAAAGTCTAGCGTTACGGTCATAGGCGCTGCGGCCGCGTGCAATCGTTGTGCCCACCGGCAATTTCAGAAATTGCTCGCTTGTGCACGCAATCATGGAAAAGTCACCTGTTTTCAGCTATCTTTTGGGAAATCAAGTGAGACTGGTTCAAGATTTTCTGATCATTTTTGGGGGGAAAAAAAAGACACAAAACAGTTATGGTGCGCAGTACGTGGCTCGAACATGGATTCCGACAGGTAACATGCAATCTCCATAGGTTGAATTGGCTCTTTCCATGCATCCGCCAGACCAACACGTGGCCTTGGATCTATTCCTCGATTAAGCGTGTACAGGAGATTACGGACGGACGAAAAAACGGATCATCAACGCAAGGACATAGTATCAAGGCGCGAGGATACCAAGTAACCGGGGACAACACGAGCCGGCGGCAGTCAAAAACGGTGAAGCGGCTGCAAGGACACCAGGGTACTGGAGCAGGAAAAAAAAAAAAAAAAAGAGAGCCAAGATCCGCAAAATCCGAGTTGATGACGTCGACGCGAGCGGCGCGCGCTCTGCAGGGTCACTGGTTTAGCGTTGTGATAGCCTCTACTACGCCTGTACACGACTGCCACGTACCATGGTATAGGAAATCTGGGGAAAGCGCACGCGTCATGGGACTCGGATCTCCCGCACACATTACACACGGGAACTGGTTGACAACCCTGAGACGCTTCCTCTAACACCGCCTCAACCGTCGCCATCGCATCCGAGTCGTCATCAGCTGCTACACCAGAACCGTAGGGATGTGATTAGACTTTTTACCTTTTCTCTCTTTTTCTTTTCTTCTCTACCTTTTAATAAATTGCCTTTATAGTTTGGGCTTGCCCCTCTCTCTCTGCCCGGCCGAGATTTCATACGAGTATTTCTGGCTCTAACCGCCATCTACGTCCGAGACCGCGACCATGCATATACACCTCAACGGAGAGGCTGAGGCTGAGGTTGAGGTTGAGGCCGACTAGCTAAGCCCTCAAGCTTCACTCTGATTGACAAGCCTGCTCTCCGTGGATGTCCGTTCGTACTAATATCACTACTAAGGCTCGCGTTGCCCCCCCTCCTGACGAGCTAAACCGCCAGCCGGGCTCGGAGATCAAGCTTTCACTCTCAGAGAGTATATACGGGAGACCACCTGCCGAAGATTGGATTTGCCACTCATGACTTCATGTCATGACACACGCACGGGCATCTTCGGTCTTCGGTCACTTAACTAGCTATACACGCCTGTCATGCTCGCGCTTAGCAAGGAACGCTCCAACGCCTCAATATAGATGAGGAGTAAAGTAAGTAAGTAAAAAGGCCCCATGACTCAAGTGGGGACCTGGTCAAATGAATGGATGATGGCTTCAAGGACAGCCAACAGGGTTCGCATGTTGCAGTCGCATTATAAGCGCGAAGCGCATGAACATTTGGGATACACATGCACACACGCGCACGTGTTCAAAGTTTCTCCGAGAGGGTCGAGAGTTTGTCCTACCCCCCCTCAAACGCCGGTTCCCGTATCACACGCAGGGGAGGGGAGGGGAGGGGGGGGGGTTTGTGTGCTTATCTCTCCAGGGTCGTTGACAAGGATTGGTAACACTGTCCACTCTCCCTGAAGCCTCGATCGAACAACCCACGCTCAACTCGGGATACGCAGGTGTTTTGGGTATATTGGATGACGAGAAATGACGAAACACCTTCGGACCGGACTCCGACCCTGGGGCCAGTAGTTTCTTAGCCCAGCCCCCGCAAGGCCAATCATCATCAGCTAATACAATAGCTTGTTCTAGAACAGGCAACTCATGTTTATGTCAAAGTCGAACGTTTGACAAGTTATATATATTACTTTTTTTTTTACCAATAATGGATATGTTGCATCATGGCAGGCAGGCAAGACAGACAGACAGACACACATACTTGTATTTAAACTTTAACCCAAACCTAAACCTGAGCTGGGCCCCCCCCCCATTGATGTTATCCGCGTATAGACATCCTGTGTGCCTTTTTTTTTTTTTTTTTTACCGTCGATACAACGAACAAGACGATCACGCCATCCTTTGTGTGTGTATCTTACTACGGTAACAACGTTATTAATGTGTAACTAAAAAATGAAAAAAAAAAAAAAAAAAAAAAGAGAGAAGATAGTTTACGGCGTTTTATGTTTACGGCGCCGGCGCGCAGGTTACCGTGTGATGTCATTTTTTTGACCATTTCCGTCAACTCAAATACATCACCCATCCCATGCGTCCGGCCTAAGCATCCGGTCCACATTCAAATCGATGAACGAACGAACGGGAAAAGAATGATGGTGGCGTAATAAGCTCTCCCCAGGCTCACGCCACAGGAATGGAAAAAACAAAAACAGAAACAAAGCACGACTATACGTCCTGGCAATCGCCGCACGCCCACACACACGGTTTCTTCTTTTTTTCAATAGCAATGCAATGCAATTGTTGAATGTGGATTGCGCAATCGGTAGTAGATATATGGAAGAAAAGAAAAGAAAAAAATGATGCTTATCAACTAATTAAAAAAAAAGAGAATTTGGCACAAATGGCAATAGTACGGTCGAATTCTTTGCACTTCGTACTCAAAAGTCGGTGGTAGGCAGGAGTTGGTAACAAAAAAAAGAAAGGAAGCATATAAACGAGATTAATCAAGAAAAAAAAAAAAAAAAAAAGATCTTCTGAGAAAAAAGAGAGGAAAACCCATATATGCATTTTTTGCCGTACTGCTGTGCGAGTCCAAGTGCAGTGCTGGTAATGGTGGTTGGTGGTTGGTGGTTGGTGGTTGGTGGTGGTGGTGGTGGTGTGCGCGTATATGACAGATAAGATGGTGGTAAAAAAAAAAAAAAAAATGTTGAGCGTGTCGTTGTCGTCGTCATAGTCCATTCGTTCCAAGGTGCGGTTAACGTCCGCGTGGTTTTGGTGTGTTCTTCCTCTCGCCGCCTCTACTCCTCTTTCCCTCTCCTCTACTCCACAACAAAAAAAAAGAAAAAGAGAGAGAGAATCAAAACAGGGTGAATGAGAGAATAGAAGTCGCGTCCAATAATAAAAATAAAAACAAAACAAGACAGGGAGAAAAAAGAGAGAGAGAGAGAGAGTGCACGTCATCTGACAATGACACCCAGACCGGGTGACCCAGGTCCTCCTTGTGCGAAACACCATTGCCGGACAAACGCTTGATAGACCGAGTCGGTGGTACCTGATCCCGGTGCAGGTGCCGAGACGGAGGAGGTACCGTTACCCGCTGACGAGGCCGAGGGCGACTGCGGACGCAACAATGACAGCGCGGCCGCAGACGAGGAGGGGGAAGACCGGGTGTAAATCGCCCCATCGCCATTTCCAGTCCCGTTCTCCGAGTCGCTGCTGTTGTTGCTGCTGCTGCTACTGCTGCTGCTGCTGCTGCTTGAACTCGAACTCGAGCTAGACCTCGAACGTGCTATTGTGCCATATTGTGAGCCAGAAGGACTAGACGAAAAGGCGTGATACCGCCTCCGTCTCCCAGGAGAGGTGCTCTTCTCCTTGATCACGTCCAACAACGTGCTCGTATTGATCGCGAGACCCATATGGCTGGAAGGTGGTGCAGGCGAGAGCGGCGCGCGGGGTGTCCGCTGTAGCTCTTCATCCTCGTCGTCATCCTCGGCTTGCTGTGGTCGGGGGTGGGGCCGATATCGATCTGCCCGGTCCGTATCGGACGACGAGGACGAACTGGAAGCCGACCCTAGACCGCGACTCGTCGTCGTCGTCGTCGGCCTCTTGACCCTTCTTGGTGGATGCGCAGGCGTCGTTGTCCCTGTCGTCGTCGTCGTCATCGTCGTCGCCGTTGTCAATGGAGGTGTCGACGGCTCCTTCTTGAGCCTGCCCACAAACGAGCCCTGGCTCAACATGCTAAACGGCGGACTCGTGCTCAGCCCCATGGCCCATTCGTCATTCATCCCAATCCCAGTCGAGATGGGCACACTCGTCGCAGGAGCCCCATCCTGGAATTGCATCTCAAATCCGAATTCAACATCGCCCGAAGGGCTGTACGACCCCTTTCGCTCCGACGACGCATTCAGGCCCAGTCCGAGACCTAGACCTAGACCAAGCCCAAGCCCAACAAAGTCCGTCTTGGGCGAAGACATCGGCGTCGTTTCCGTACTGCTCCCAGACCCAGATCCAGATCCAGATCCAGAGCCAGAAAAAGAGCTGCTTGAAGATGAGGAGGCAGTGCTGGCAATCTCGACCATGTCCGGGACAGTCGCGTCCGACACGGACGGCCGCCGGCTGGAGGCGGGACTGGCAATCGGGCTGGTGGAAGGACTGGGGGCGGCATAGTTGCGCAGGTTCAATTTCTTTAGCCTGCTCAGCGTCGTCTGGGCCACGGCCGCCTGTTGTTCCTGGTGGAAATGTCCCGGTACCTGGGGTCTCTCGGGCAGAATCGGCTGTGGCGGTTCTTCCTGCTTGGAACGTTGCTGGTATAGCTGTTGCTGGCGTTGGAGGTACTGCTGTTGTTGTTGATGGTATACAGGGAAGGTGACGCGAGAGCTAGCGGCGGCGGCGGCGGCAGCGGCGGAGACGGAGGCGGTGGCTATGGACGAGGGGTAGGAGTAAAATTTTTGGTGTAAAGAGGTGGCAGCGGACGCAGATGCGCTCCGCATCATGGGGAGCGCCAGCTTGGGAAGCGCCGCGACAGTCGCGGAAGTTGATGCGCCTGGGCGAGCGAGTTCCCATTAGTCATGGGGGGAAAAGAAAGAAGAGAAACGGTAACACGCACTCGGTCTAAACGCGATTCTATAGTTCCCACCGGTATTATTGTCCCACCACTCGCCCCCGTCGTCGGGCCAGCCTGGGACAGTGTACCTGACAACCAGCCACATGGTTTTCTGATCTAGATGGGAGGCATGATCTTCCAGCTTGATGGTGAATGCAAAGCGGTCCCATTCGGAAGACTTGGCGGCTAGATCGCCAAGCGTGAGGCCGCCGCTGGCCACCGGCGCCACGGCACGGACAAACGTGTCTGGGAGACCTGTAAGGGAGGCAGCGTGGTGCGCTGCAACCTCGGAAGTAGTCTGCCAGTTGTCGAGGGTGAACCTGACCGCGACCGCTTTTTCGTACGCGATGTTGCGCACGAGGATGGAGCCTGTGACAGCGGGAGAGAAGCCGGCGGCGACGGTGGCTTTGAGCTGGATAGACTCGAGGTGGACGTTGGCGTAGTGGTCATGTTTGCGCGGGATGGTGGATGTCCGGAGGGTGTCCAGCTCGTAGGCCTTGCGCGCGGGCTTGGACGCGGCGAGGGAGCGGAAGTAGGAGGCAGAGGTGGGCCAGGCGGCAGACGCCTCGGTCTCGGTCTCGGTCTCGGTGTCATCGCTGGTGGGTTTGGAGAGGGAGGCCGGCTTTGCGGAGCGGCTGAAGACGCGGACGGAGACGAGGTCGCCCTCTGGAAAATGGACGTTTTTCTGGGCGAGGAGAGGGGTGGAGGGCTCTGAACGGGTGCGGGCAGGGATGAGGATGGAGGGGGAGGAGGGGGAGGATTTGAGAGAGGACTTGAGGGGCTTGCCGTTGACGAGGACGGGGGAGGAGGAGGTGCGGGGGACGGCGGGGCGGAGGGGGAGGGGGTCGTTGGGGGAGGGTGCGGAGGGGAAGGGGACGGAGGACTGGCAGACGTCGTCGTCGTCGTCTGAGGAGGAGTCGGCGAAGGAGAACATTTGGCACAAGGCAAGGGCAGAAGGCAGGCCTTATCAAAGGGACCGGCAGCCGGGCCTGGGACGATACTCTGCGTTTGATCACCGGCTGCTCGACTCTGCCCCACCCACGCCCTATCGCTCCTCTTCTCACGCCCATGGCAACAGGGCCGTCTTTATCTTTTCTGCTTTTTCGAGTTTCATTCTCGCCTCGCATGCCGCGCCGCTCACTGCCCCACTTCCTTTTCCATCTCGCCGTCCATCCCCGTCCCATCACTTCCACCCACCCCTTTGCCATCGTGCCCATCGAACTCCCCATGTCTAAATCTCAATCCGGAGCCCTCGCCGTCATCTTTGATCACCGTTGCCCATCTTGCCCTCTCCCTGCCATCCAAACTCCAACAACCGACGGCGCGTCGGCCCCGACAGCTGCCGTCGCGCGATGGCGGCGGCCTCGGCCGTGCTCCAGATCGCCCAGCCAAGCGAACGTGTGTCATCTAGCCGCCCAAATAAATTTCAATGTCATCCGTATTCCGGTCCTTCCACCACCACCACACACCAGTGTCACACACACATACAACACTCTTACCACTATCCACTGCTCACATGTCCTGAAGCGCTGACAATGCCATCAGGAGCATGACCATCGCAATTCTGAGCCAAAATAACGACACCCTCCAATCCTGACACACGGGCATAAGGGTCGCCTCGCTAGCCCTCGAAATGAATCAGAAAAAAAAAAAACAGCAATCTTGCAAAAGACCAATATCTAATCTCCATATCTGTTCATTTTCAAATTAGATCGATCGCCACCCTGGACCATACGGTCCACCATTATCTATATATATACCTGTGCGGTAACCTCTGGCGCTTTGGGCGTGCATATGACGCTTCCCCCAAATATGAGTTAACGCAGTTGGGAGAATACCGTACTACGCTTCCTTGCGCTCGTTCGCCTCAAACTCCACTCAAACACGTACACGTAACGCAACGCAAATCCCCTCCCACCCTTCTCAACAGTTCGCACACACACACAGAGATAAGAAAGATAACTCGCCTCGTTATCATTGGCAGAGAACTCCTTCCATCCTTCCTTCTCTCCAGTCTTCCTCCATTCCTTCCCCTCCATTCCTCCTCCTTCCGTCTGTCCGAGCCCAATACAACCCAATTCGATATCGATACGGATACAAACGAGATAAGGAGGGAAACGCACACGCTCGACTAATCATATATATCACCCGTGCCTGTGTCTGAGTTTGAGACTGAGATAGATACGTACGTACATTAGCATAGCAATGCCTAGGGGTAGGAGGGGTGGGGCGGGCGGGCGGGCGGGCCACTCGGTCACTCTAAGATAACAAATATGGGGCGTGTATCTCCTCGGCATACGAGGCCGTGGGGAGGGAAAACAAGATAAGCGTCACTCGTTCTTGGAGACAGAAGAACGACCTTAAAACGCTCGAACGCACACAGATAAAAAGCACGGTACGCTGTCCCTGACGGTGAGAGAAAATGTTGCACGGAATGGAATATCGGGTGGAGTAAGCTGGAGTAAAGCTTGGACCTCTCTTTTTGACCTCTTGACAAGAGACCAATCATCGTTTGCGATCGGCGTCGGCCGTCTCCGAATAAAAAATCCCCTTAGTCAAAGTCATTTCAACGAACCGATATGCCTTTTTAAATGACGCCGTCCAAACTTCGAGCAATCCCATGCGTATCGCGATACACGTATACGCACGTTTCTGCCTTATGCCGGCAGAGGTGTGGATCGTTGGAGAAGAAGCACGGCCGTGAAACCGGACATCTCCGTCGCATACTCACCACCGCTCCCACCTCAGCTTCTATTCAAAGATCGTGGGTGAATCGTTAGCTTATTAAAAGAGGGTCGATTCTCACCTTTTTGTTTCTTGTTTTTTTTTTTTTTTTGGGGGGGGGGGGGGGGGGGGGGGGGGGGGCAGTGTCGTTCTTTTTCTTTTTTTTCTTTTAGGGGGGGGAGGGGGGAGAAGGGGGGAGAAGGGGCACCGCCTCGTGCTCGCGACCAGCGGTGAATGGACCATCTGGGTAGCACAGCACATGGTCGAGAACAAGGCCATCCGCCACCCCGTCCACTGTCTGCGAGCTCCACGCACTGTTGTTCTTCTGTCCCTCTCTAGCCGAGCCATTCAACGGAGATTGCCCATGCAATTGAAACTTATGTCCGATACAAGAATATAACCCTTCCTTCAAACATAATGAATGATCGATAATCGACTGTACAAAAAAAGGTTTATTTTTGAACGACAGTAGAAAAAGCAGTAAGGAATCGCTTACCCAAATAAATAAAAATAAAAAAAATTTACACACTCGTATCATATCAATACGTATCTGCGTCGCAGATGTCCGAGAAAGAGAGAGAGAGAGAGAGAGAAAGGGGTGCTGCCAAGATAAGGATGATGATGGGAATGGGACAAGAAAACAGTCTCTGTTTTTTTTTTTTTTCTTTCTCTTCCACGAACGAGCTCTTCTCTCTCTCTCTCTCTCTCACACACACACCGTATGCATGCGCCAGTTATATATCCATATGAGAAGAGAGAATGTCGCCAACACAACTTGCCTTTTCTTGCTTCCTTCGCAGAAGAGGCGGACGTCGGGGAGTGCGGGGATCCAAAAGATGTAACGCGCCACTTAATCAACGCAACACTGATCCCAATTGATAGAACCCCGTAAGAGAGAGAGAGAGAGAGAGAGAGATGGGGAGGCCCTGGGCCCGGTCCGTTTCAGATCGATACCCCCCAAAAACTCGAGCACTATGACAAGCAAGGCAAGTAATAAGTAGCGGACTGATCGATATAGAGAGAGAAAGAGAGAGAGAGAGAAAGAGATCAAGAATAGACTTTTTACTTATCTCCTAGCCACCCCCGCATACCTTGAGGCTTTACGGGATATACAGATATACAGATATAATGATCAAAGGTGATGCTACAAGAACACACTTACTACTACTAGGTAACCTTGTCCACTTGACATGACGGGCGCCGATCAGCGAGAAAAGGCAGGTGGCGCGATCAGCGTATGTAGTAGTTCGCTCTTGTCGGTCCTTCCCGAAGCCTTGATGATGATTAATCGCTTACCCTCATCACGCCTCACGCCTCACGTCAAGCGCAGATCGGGGTGTTAACAATAATATGGCGAATTTGAAATTTCAAATACGATAAGCACCTTTGTGGAGGGGGGAAGGGAAACGTTATAACGTCAATCAGGACACAACCCAACCTTGGCAGTGCGTCTCCACATACTGTGTGTGTATATATATGGGACTCCCCCATCTCCAACAAGGCGGCGATAAAATTTAAAAAAAAAGAGAAGTCTGTTCTTAAATGGCTTCAAGCTCCAAGACGACACTATACAGGAAACAAGCTTTTTGACAAAAATCGATTGCGATGGCATTTGTGTTGACAACACCCAAAAAAAGAAAAACACATAACACTCCGTCCCGAAATGCCGGATCTAACGCCTAAACCAGCGTGGGACGTTTCGGCATCGGCACACATCGTACCGCAATCTTCCTTGGCGCGTTCCCAAAAAAAAAAAAAATCCTTTACTCCAGCAACCGTTTTCTTCTGACGTTTCTTTTTCATCACTAACTAAAGCACGACATCGAGCGCGCGCTGGGACCGGTGGTTGGAACGCCTGGTGAGACCGTGCCGTCGAACTAGGCGGAATCTAGAAGAAAATTTTTACCTTGATCATACGTCAGGCGTCAGGCCCCAAGAAACGATCGTTTAGTACAAAGCAATTCAATTCAATACTTGTATACGTCGGCCGAGAGATGGATGTTGACAAAGATTGCTTGTTCATTGGACTTGGTTGGAATCTTCCTCTAGAAATGACGCTGACCAGCGTCCTACCTCCTTTTTTCCCATCTAGGACGTTCTGATTCTCTTCAAAAAAAGAAAAAAAAAAAAAACCCAAACGTTTTGAACGTCGTTTTCATTGTGTTTCATAGTTAACAGGTTGTTTTACTCTGGATGAATACGACCAACATTGAAACAATGAGCTAGTTACATGATTCTAGAGAGAGCTTTCATACCCTCCCTCCAGTCGAATCATCCGATCGTAGTTGGATGCCGAGTAGATCTGGACTTTCCCCAACCCTAAGCTATTTTACCCTAAACCGCTTGGGACCGGGCTTCAAATAATTAAAAAAGAAAACGGGACGGTGGAACAAAGGGAGACAGATTTCACATAAGGAACGATTCATGAATCTTATCCGCACCGCACCACATGGGGGTTTTCATACGTTCATCAATGTGCAACAATATATATATATTAATACATATATATATATATATATGATGTGTGTGTATACTGGCCCACCCTGACATAATCATAATCTAGGGCGCATCAACATACCGGATCAGCTGTGCACGCACCAGCCGGACAAACCGTTAAACATCTCCCCCCCCCCCCCCTCCTCCCACCCGTACAAGCAGATGCAGGGTCATATGACCACCTGGGTCTCTTTTTCTATTTTTTTTTTTGATTCCATTTGATTCCATTGGTTAATCCTGTACCTCAAAACCCTGATTTGAAATGCATTGCTTATAATACTCATTTTAGAGCAAGTGACTTTGATGTTGTTCAATGATCTGACTGTCCAGAATGATGGTGATAATTTCGGCTACTTGTTTTTTTTTTTTTGTTTTTTTTTTACCAGATGTGGAAGCGAGCACGCACCCCCCAACTCCCTGTCTGCCCCAGTAGGAAGGCAGCCCGTGCAAGACCGTGAAAAGCCTCCGCGTGTCCTAAAGGGAAGTCGTTGGTCATGATTCGATTTGAATGTGTTTTTGTCAAATGTCTTGAAACGTTTTTTTTTATTTAAAAAAAATTGGCAAGTTGTCCATGGTATACTCGAAAGTGATTTCACAGCTTGATGGGACCTGTATTGACTCTTCGCTCTTTGTTTACCCGACTTCAGTATACAGATATTTCTGTTCATTAGGCGATAATCCCCTCAAGGAGAAATGGGTGTTGCCGATGCAAAAAAAAAAAAAAAAAAAAAAAAAAACAGAAAAGTTGGCCAACGGCCAACGTCGGTTCGCTTCTCTCTCTTTTTTTGCACAAATGTGATGAGTAACACGGCTAATGAGTCCCGAGTTTCTCGTGCTTTACCGCACATCAAATCATTTTCCCCACTTGTCCATTGACTGGGGAATGACGATTTCGAAGCTCGTTAAAGTTTAGGACTTGACGGACGCCAAACGGGAGAAGCCGCCAGTGCTGGGACAAGAGGTGCTATAGCTGGAGCAGGACCCTGCCGTAACTCTGTGTGTGTGTGTGTAAGGAACTGACCACTACAAGATCGTGACAGTTAACCATCATGAAATAAGTTGCAATGGCGAACCCTCAGCTCTTTGTAAGCCTTCGCCGTGATGGTGCGTATTCCTATGAAAATTTATTTAATGGATGATTTTCTAAAATGCATCGCACGACTTGAAACGATGTCGCGTCCTTGACTTTTTCCCTCTATGCTCTACGCTATTTTATCCCCTGAAACAACATATACTGAGTTGCGCCATGTTCAAATCATGGCTGGCCATTGCATGGAGGTTCTCGTAACCCGCATATATCATATCCATTGGTATCTAGTTTGATATGGAAAACGTTATAGCAATAAAAGAATCTCAAGACCATGCCTTGCGCTTCCCGCCAAGCTGCTCATCTAGAAACAGATTAATATCACCCCCCCCCCCCCGTTTCTCATAAGCTCTTCGTGCACTTGATATATTTTGTGATCAGAATGGGAAAGATAAACATAATCAATTCTCGGAGTAGCCAAATGAACCAAATGTAAAATAAAGAGAAATCAGCATACTTCAACACTTAAACTAAGACTCGATCCATGTTTTTTTTTGATTTTTTGATTTGATCACCTTCCCCGATGCCCTGCATCTACATCCCTCCTTCGGTTTCGAACAGCACTCGAAACAAGTGCGGCGATGGATGAAAAACCAGGCAGGTGGACCGCCATAATGGTGCCCGCGGCCACTTCGGGACCAGAGCCATGGTGATGTCTGTGACCGTGGTGATCGTGAGGCTTGGGATCTCTGCGAGGCCTACGACCGTCATGGGGCTTATGACCGTCGTGGGGCTGAGCCCTGTGCTCCTCGTCACGCTGCACGACTTCGGGACCAGAACCACGGTGGTGTCCGTGACCATTGTGATCGTGCGTTTTAGGACCGGAGTGAGGCTTGTGACCGTCGTGGGGCTTGTGTCCGCCGTGGGGTTGAGACCTGTGCTCCTCATCATGCAGCATGACTTCGGAACCAGAGCCATGGTAATGTCCATGACCGTTGTAAGCGCGATGAGGCTTAAAAGTTTCGTGAGGTTTGTAACCATAGCGGAGTTCGTGACCGTCGTGGGGCTTGAGACCGCGAGGCTTGGGCTCCTCGTCGCGCGACACGACTTCCGGACCAGAATTATGATGGTGTCCGTGACCATTGTGATCCTGGGGCTTATGATCAATGTGGTGCTTATGACCGTGAGGCTTGTACTCGTCGCGCTTTACGATATCGGGACCAGAACCATGGTGATGTTTGTGGTCATTGTGATCGTGAGGCTTAGGTCTTCCATGAAGCTGGTGACCGTCATGGGACTGTAGCTGAGGCCTATGCTCCTCATCGCGCTGCATGACTTCGGGACCCGAGCCGTGAGGTCTGAGATCTCCGTGAGCCCTATGGGGCTTTTGACCGCCGCGGAGCTGATGCCTGTGCTCCTCGTTGCGCGACACGACTTTGGAACCAGAACCATGGTAATGTCCGTGATCGTGATGCTTGGGACCTTCATGATGCTTAGAACCTTCGTGAGTGCGGTAGGATTGAAGCCTGTGCTCCCCGTCTCGCACCACAATTTGGGGACCAGAACCATGATGGTGTCCGTGACCGTTGTGATCGTGGGGCTTATGACCGTGAGGCTTGTGCGCCTCGTTGCGCTTCACGACGTCGGGACCAGAACCATGGTGGGGTCTGTGACCGTGGTTATCACGAGGCTTGGGACCTCCATGAGGCGTATGACCGTCGTGGGACTTATGACCGTCGTAGGGCTTGGAACCGTGAAGCTTGCGTTCCTCGCCGTGCGGCATGACTTCTGGACGAGAACCGTACCGTGAGAGTGACCCTCCGTGGGGCTTCACAAACTTCGTGGGGCTCGTGACCGTGAGGCTCGTCGCGCTTTACGACATCGGAGGGAGGTAGGCTCGCTCACGCTCCCAGTCCCCTCTATCGAGCCTTTCTCGTTCTCGTTCTCTAGGCAGGTCGCGGGGGATGTTTTGAGGGGTCTCACGAGGAAGTTCACGGGAAGGAAGGGGTATGTCACGAGGATCCCACGAGCACCACTGGTATAGTTGTGGTTGTGTAAATGTCGTAGATCGCGCGAATCTCGAGGGACGGCAACGTCACGGGCAAGAAGGATATTCCGCGCATCTCTAGTGTCCCGCGTGTCCCGCAAGCCAAGGGGGTCGCGAAGATCCCGTGGATGAATGTCTCGTGGGTGTGTCGCGAGGGTGCAGATCTCTAGGAAGGTCCCGAACATCACGAAGATCGTGAGGGTGGAGATCCCCCTGGAGGTGGTGGGCTCAAGGGACGGCAATGGCAGAGGGGGTGCCTCGTGTCTCTGCCAACGTTCCGCCCCAAATCCCTTTCCCTCTCCCGGTAGGGGTCGCGGTCTCTCTGTGTGTCCCGTACAACTCCGGTCCCGGCCAGTCCCTATCCCTGTCACGGTCGTACGCAGTAGAGTTACCAGTAGCAGCAGCCAGCACGGAGAAGGATAGCTCTGTGAGAATAGGAATTGGCAGAGACCATCCATTTCTCGTTCTCGTTCCTGTTCTCGCTCTCCGTCGTGGTTGTCCACGGTTGATGGGGGGGCAGGAGGAGGTATTGCGGTTGTCGAGGCTGGAGGACTCAGGAGGAGCATTTCCGCAATCGGGGGAAGCTGCCCGCTCGTGGGGCCGTTGCTCAATGTCTGAGCGCATCGTGAATAGACACCCCCATAAGCATTTTTCTGACAAGCTAATTCTTAGGAAGTTTCCATCTCTAGTTCAGAAACAATGTCAATACGGCACTTGAAGCCACTTTAGAAACCAGTGTCGCTAATGGCCTGGGTGACTACACACATGCTTGGAATTGATTTGACCGTATTTGACCATGGGTCAGTAGGGTAAATTCAAAGAGGGTCGCTTGATGGTACGCAGTTTTTGCGCATCGGCCAGGAACTGATGAGCCTTTTCACAACAACTAGTCACAAATTTGATGCAAACTGCAGTGACATCTTCGTCCAAATTTCCAAGGAATAAGTGGCGGCCCATCATTGCCGATAAGATACGAATTTGAATCGCTTTACCAAACCATCCCGAGATTTGAAAGTCGTTAAATATGGGTGCATTGGATTACGATGTAGCGAAGTTGAATTTGTGCTGTAATAGGTGTTCAGAGACGGAATCGCAACTCAGAGAGCCCCAAGGTGTCGCGCGAGCATGTACTTCGTCTTGATATCTGTCGTGATAATGGCACGGCAATCCTGTTGACATCATCTGCACCGTCGGAGCACCAACAAATGCGACGTAGGGGCCAGGCTAGTGTAAGATAGAATAACGTCCGAAACAATGGTGAAACATACCATAAATAACAAGTATGCACGGCAGTACCGAATTACGAAGGTAGATATGATTAGCATCGGTTGCAAGGGAGAACTTTACCGTCACAATGGCCAGTCCGGTTTCAAACTGGGTCCAACGGTTGGTGGTTCCTTGGAATCGTTGATGGGAAAGGAGACCTTCCAGATGTTGAGATCCGACGCGTCGACGTGATCAAGGCGCTTCTTCTCTTCTTGAGAATGCTGACATTTTTGTCCTTCGCAATTTCGACGGTAAACTTCTGAATTTGGTCATTACCAAGAACGAAGCAGTTGAGCGTGAGAAGTTGTGTGTCAGGTATTTTTGCAAAAAGCCGTTCTTCGAAATTATCATCCAGGGCGGGGAAACCTGAAAGAGGCCGAGTTTTGACGCGTCGACGTGATCGAGGAGGCGCTTCCTCTCCTCCTTGATCATCTTCTTGAGAATGCTGACATCGGAATCTTGACAGTAAGCATCTGATTTTGGTCATCACCAAGAACGAAGCAGTTGAGCGAGAGAAGTCGAGTGGGGTCGGGAACCGCAACTGGATGGATACGAGTTGGATGGGGATCAGAAAAGAGGCTTTTGGGACGTACAGTGCCCTGGCACTCCAACGAGAATGTGTACATGCTCTTCCGAGAGACTCCCGAGTTATGACACCGCCTTTGTGGACCTCAACTTACCACCGTCGGTTGGTAGTTCCTCTGAGGCAAGGTTGTCGATGGGAAAGGAAACACTCCACCGCTCGAGATCTGAGGCAGCAACATGGTCGAGATGAGGGGCCGTTTTCTCCTTGATCAGGTCTTTGAGGACACTGACGTTTTTGTTCTTCGCAATTGACAGTAAACACCTGATCTTCGTTGTCGCCGGAAAGAAGGCAGTTGAGCGAGCCGAGTTGGGTGGTCATGATAAAAGTCGAGAAGAACCCAGCGTTGATGATGGAGCTCACGGGAACCAACAGGGAGTGAAACGGCCACAAGTGAAAAGATGCAACATTCAGTGGCTAACACATAAAACTGCTCAGCCAAACTTAGAGGGAGGCATGGGCTATTAGCGAAGGATGAAGTACAATGGGAGGAAATAGTGGACGAGGAATCGAGTACGATGCCTCCGTGGTATTCCACGGAAGACGGAATAAGCGCTCCGCAGCGTTTCACAGTGATCCAGATCAAACGTGTTCAAGTCTTTGCGAGCGTAAAGAGACTTTTTGAATGAATGTGGTTTGAAGACAAATTCTCATTTGCTAGTTCCACCACGCAGAATGTCTAGTTGAAATTCAAATATACATTTCTCCTCTTAACCCTGATAAACCACCACGTCAGGTGGTGAAAAGCCTGTGTAAGTAGGATGATGATATAGAGATAGGCTAATATTGCGTCGGCATCAGCTCATCTCGCTTGCTTTCCGCTTTTTGGAGTACGCTTCCTCCATCGGCTCAAGCACATTCAAAACCTCGCCCTCCAACTGAAAGTGTTGTCTCAATGTGTCTATATCGATCGATGCCAGCGCGTCACTTGAGTCAAACGCACTTATGGCCTGTGTGACAGTATTTGCATTTGACGTGAGATTGGGAAGCAATGGATAGCTGGCTACAAAGCGGAGGACATGGTGTTTTTTTATGGTATTGATGAGTTTCTGATGTTGATCTTGTTTCTACCACAAGAGTCCTAATGAGCCGAGGAAAGTGAGAAAACTAACTAACCCACTGATTTCTTGAACCAATGGTCTGGATGCAGGGAATTGAGAGCATTGCTAAGCGTCATTGCATCTAGGGTATATTTGCTACCATTTGTGTAGGACTTGAATTGACCCATTAGAATGACGATTCTAGACAATAACTTGGCCCTTAATAAGATATCTGGGCCAAATAAATCGCTTGCAATAAGTATTGCTGGGGCGGGATCAAGAGTTTCGATCCAACATATAACGTCCTCAATAGTTCCTGCATAATGGACAACACCGAGACCTGGGTTCTGCGGAGCTTCTCCTATAACATCCACAGGAACATCGGCCCCATTGAGACATGCAACAATCTGAGCCTCTTCATTTGCCCAAGAAGGGGTGAGTTTGGGGTGAAAGTTGAAGATTGTGCTTAAGGGGACTGGATATCGCAGCTTTCGAAGTAAGTAAAGAACCATTGTTTCCTCAAAAGCATATCCCCATGAATGTCCATTGCCAGCGCGTAGTCGGATACCTGCTTCAGGTTGCTGATTGCAGTGGGTCTTGAGCCATGTCATCACGGACAAAAATGCGAGCGGTTCGATTATATGCCCCTCGTGCCTCTCACGAAGGCGAGCTATCCCATACTCGACAAGTTTGGCAGTAACTGGTCCGTATGTTGGAGATTGCCCCTTCATCAAGTGAGATTGCACAATTGTTATTGCCTCCTGAATTGCACTTGAATCTGCTCAATGTCAGGGGGAGAAACTAGAAGTGGAATGACAAAGAGCGAACCTAACTGGAGTCTATCCCAATCAAAACCCCCCACGTCAACAACACTGATAAGATCAGGTTCACCCAAAGTAAAGGAGTGACCTGTATCACCTGGGGGACAAGTGATATGCTTTTCAAGATATTTATTCAACAACTTATGAGGCGATTGCAGCCCATTCATCAGGAAGTATTCTAGAAAGGATACGGAGAAGCGATATCTATTGCCAGTGAGACTCACACAGTTGAGAATGACAGCAGTCACTCACCGACCCAGAAGATATTCTTGCATCCGGACCTGAAGGCCATACCCTGAATGAGATTGCAAAATGGAAAGTGGGACATAGCGTTCGACAAAGCTCTTCAGTTTTGGCCAGGTGTCAAACATCCCAAGTTCATGAAAGACTTCGACCCCATGAGCCGGTTTCGAGACTCCAGAGACCATGGCCCATGGTTCATCTAGGTCTGCCAGCAACAAACCCGTGCCCGATACAACGAGCTTGATCGGCACTTTGGTGAAGACTTTAACCATGTCGCGGATTATTGATCGAAATACTTTGGGGTTGGTGGATGATATCCCTGAGTAGGGATATAATCTGGTGGCCCACTGGGCTTTGTCGAGCCCCAAAATGAACCGCGACCCCAGGATATATTCCTCAATAATGCTATTAAAGCCACCAATCAATGCATCTAGAGCATCATCTGAGGCACCACGAAGCTTGTCAATGATCTGGAGAAATGGGTGAAAGCTGCCACCGTGACGGCTTAGGAAGTCGGACAACTGGAACAAAAGCCAAATACGTTTATGCTTCTCCTGCAAGCCCCCGTCGACCTGAATCGCAACTTGTAAGAAAAACTTGAAAACCACTATCCGCGCAGCCAGGACCCTATGAAAGATTCTAGATGCAATTTGACTGTTCATATCGTTCTGAGCAGCACGTTGTACAGGAGAGAGGCCATGAAGATCAGATACCCATTCCCGATGGTTAGCGACTGAGTCTAAGGCATTTTGTAGATCTCGAATGCCAACGCCATTCACGTCCAGAGCTGCAACAAGGTAGAAACCCCAGTATTTCGTCAGGCCCTCCATGATGCGCCGGGTTTTACCCGACCCAGATGTATTGCAAATACACCTGCAATTGCGCATGGAAAAAAGAGTTCAGAGCAGTTATAATCACGTACATGGGTGTATCAGCCCCGAATATCTTTGCGATTTCCTTAGCGTTGCACTCGTCGAGTTTGTGAAATAGAAGACTTGGATTTCCATTGCGATAGGTTGGTATTTGAAGCCCTTTAATAAATTTCTTGATGTCTGATGCAAAGTTGTCCGGAGGATCCCAGGTGGGCAACTCAGGAGCTTTCATAAACGCCTCGACTGCCGGTTGAAGTAGCTTGAGCTCCGCTTGGATCTGCTTATCGATTATTTCAAAAGGAAAAGTGGTCCTCCTTTTCTTGTCTAATCAGGACGGATGGCGAGGTGGATGAGAGGCGGCCGTAGAATTAACGATCCAGGTCTGCGACACGGAATACGACCTAAACGGGCTCACCTTTACCTGGAGCTTGAACGACAATGTGGATGTGATCTCTTTCGGCGTGAGGGAATAGTTGCGATAGCGGTGCGAGGGGCTTTAATGGTTCGAAGAGGGTATTGTTGAGCCGTTCTTCCAAGGGCAGGGAAACCTGAAAGAGCTCGAGATCCGAGGCATCAACGTGGTTGAAGTGAGGGGCCTTCTTCTTCTTGATCAGGTCTTTGAGGATGCCGACATTTTCGTTCTTCGCAATTTCGACAGTAAACAACTGATTTTGATCATCACCAAGAACGAAGCAGTTGAGCGAGACGAGTTCGCTGGTCATGATCAGGTGTTACACGCGTGTCACATGTCACATGCCACAGGAGTGTTACGATAAGCGGGAGAAATCGCGTTGCTGTGAATACAGTCGTTTGCTTACACGACTGTAGCAGTTTAAGCTCGCTACATTGGTGTCAGGCTCAAAAATTTGGGGGTAATCCATTATATAGTCAACAATTTATGAGGTCAAAAGCTTTCTCTAGTAACTCTTGCATGCCAAGCCAAGGACATTACGAAGCAGCGCGAATTCTTCATTTTTGGACCTTTGATTAGCGCATTGTTTCGAATACGCAAAGTCGACGATGGTAACTCCCGAGTCACCGATAAGGATATTCTCCTGACGGATGTCTCCGTGGAGTATGTCTGCATCATGAATGGATTTCAATATTGACAGAGCCGATTCACTAATATGAAACAGATAGCCAGTCAAACCCGAACAAGTCTAGGTGATGAAACCAACCGGTCAGTGATTGACAAATTGCCTTGCGACTCTTCGCAGAGTGGAACGCCTGCATATAACATGACAAGAGCACAAGCAGCATCTTCGGAGTCGTCGAAGATACCTAGTGTTGTCGTGATACCTTGATAAACTCCTTTCGACCGCAAATGGCGGTAGATCTCGTATTCGTTCTTGAGGGCATCCCGCTGTTCGCTGTCGAACGCGAGTTTGACGACAACATCCAATGCCATAGTACCACTCTGGAGATCTAGTTTAAGTGTGCCGCGGTGGACCATGCCTGTTGCACCCCGTCCAATTTCCGATGTAAGGATGATGGTCAGACAATCGTCTGGTCTGCAAGTGCAGATTTCTCGTTGAGAAAACGAAGGAGTTGGACCCCTTGTGCGTGCAATAATTGGAGAAGCAGAGCGAACGAACGAGGCAGGGATTGGTGAGTCGTATATACCGTATTGGAGGTAGAGAAGGACCACATCACGATTATTGGCCACGTGTATCGCTTTCTGGTGCTCGTCGGGTATGTCAGAAGGCTACATAGTTCAGGTCGACGTACCTCAATGGCTACCGGTTCATCATCAGTAGGACCTTTCCTTCTTGCCGAGTCTTGAAATCTACCGGTCTTTCTCACCCCGCGCCCACGTCCGCGTCTACCCCCGCGACGTCCACGGCCGTCCTTATGGCCACCTCTAGAACCCGATTCAGGATCTTGGTCTTTGTTACCACCGCTAGGGGTGTTTGCTTCAAGCTGCTGTAGCTTGCGGTCAATCGTTTCTTGGATGGCAGCGATGTAAATGCCAATCTGGAGTTTCCCATACCCGGGGTTGACACACTCAGGCGGTTCAATGATGTCGGAAACGTAAAGTGTCTGAGTGGCTCGATGGCGGATGCACACGAGCTCATGGTTGCCCGAGTGAAGGACGATGACAGTCCCATCTACTCGTACGGCTTGTGCCCACGCCTGCAGAAAGTCAATATATCAGCATTATTTTGACAAGTATCGTATTGCACGTCACCTGTTGCACTAAACTTTGCGCAGTCATGTCATGCTGATCCTTGTAGGCTTCCTCCTCCTTCTCCTCCTCATCTCGTTGGCGTTTCTTGCCTTTTTCCTTCGTAGAAGGCCCACCCTCTGATGAAAGTGATGCACTCGGTTGTGGTGGTGGAGGCATCAAAGAGCGTAATCGTGTAGCTGACCGAGTGACTCGTCCAGCGACAGATTGTTGTACGGATGTGAGTGGTTGTATATTGCTTTCTTCATCGCGATCCTATAGTATGATGAACACCATTTTTTCGCGATTCAGAGAGTATGAACATACAGGGAGATTCCACGGGGGAGCCAGGGCATCAGGTCCCAGCGCGACTTGCTTTCTTGCTTGCTGATGCGTACGGTTTTTAGCGCAACGGATAGTATTGCAGGTTGTCCAAGAAAACCTGCCCAGATTAGGAACCGCGATCATTACTTCGGCAGAACCTGCACTTATACTTTTTATCTCCCATGTTGCAAAAGGTTGCATAGACTCCCTCATCGTCTCAAAGAAAAGACGACTTTTACTCTCCATTCTCTCCGCTATGGCTGCCAGTTGTTGCGCATTTTCCGCCTCGTCATCTTTTGGCTTGAAGCAGAGCACCCCGTCCATGATTGCATAACCTGAGGAAGGAACAGATTGTTTCCAGATCAAGAGACTGTCCCATTCCGAAAATGAAGCGGTGGGGTGCAGAACGAGCGTCGAAGCCACGCACGAACAGTACTCGGCGGTAGTCCGAATGTAATAGTTGGTAACTGCATTCTCGTCTTCTACCACCCTACTAAAAAACCGCCTGTCGCGTTTTCGTTGATTGGATGTAGTGAAGTAACCCACAGTCTGTGGAAGGGTTTCTGAAGCGGCTGCAAGGGCCGTATCGACATTGTTCGCGAGTTGCTGAACTAGAGATGGAAACCGCTCTACCCTCTTAAGAACTAGCTCGTCAGTAAAATGCCTATCATAAAATGAAGGTCGCCGTGTGGCGGTTGACGCCTTCCTCCTGTTGGGAGGAATGAGACGAGGAGGATTCCAAGAAAATAAGGCATTGATTTCGGCAGCAGTAGACGTCATGGTGATAGGGAGGCACTCTAGCTTTGACCTTCTCACGGGTCCGCGCTCAGTCTAAGCAGCTTTGTCCTCGCTGCAACGAGCACGTCACAGCCATCCAATTTCTCAACTTTTTCAACATCCACACCATCCACACCCACACCCACATCGCCGGACCCCGTCAAGGTCTCAGTTACCCACCTCACAAATGCCCAGTTCCTAGGATCACCCACTTCGTTTAGCTCATGGTCGGCTTTCAGCTCACGCTCGATGTGTTCTTGCCTCTTTCTCTCTTTCTGTCTTTTTGTCGAACACTCACGTGGGTCTTTGGGCAGCTCCCGCAGCCCATTTTGATGACGTTCTTCCTCTTGTCGATGTATGCGCCCTATCCGATCACCGTCAACCCATTTAACAGCGCGCTTATGGTGACGTTTGTGAGGGAACTCAATAGCGTGATGCGAATCAGCAGGCGTTGTCTGCCAATGAGCAGCTGGTGTGAGTGATGCGGAAGATTTTGAAATGGGATGGTAATAATGTGCTTTGTACCACACGTTTTATCGGTTATCAGGCTGATCTGAGGGTGTAGATATTCGTCGCCCATCTCATTGACGGGCTATTCCACCATAGCCCATCTGATTCAGATGTGCTAGGCAGGTTCGTACATGAGTGCTTAATGAAAGAGCTCGGACGACTCATGAGCAATGATCGGTAAGCGCAGGGCGTGCAGAGTGTACGTCACCCTTCCTTTTTTTCTCGGCGTTCTAGCTGGGCTGAATCAGAATGCGGTGGGTGCAGCTCTGGCACTTCTTAAACAAGCTCATCAACCTGTCCATCGTTGATCCGATATCGGACGTGGATTCTGCCGAGATGGCTCACTTTGGCTTGCACCATGCGCAGTTTGAGGAAGCCAATGCGCTGTGCCAGATGCTCACTCCTGCGAGATTATGATGCCGATGATTAGATGATTAGAGATACGGAAAGTGGGTGAAAGAATGGGGCGAGAGGGAATGCCGTTGTTGCTTAAGTGCTTGTGAGTACGAGTTGAAAGGAAAGCTACTCAATGCCTAAATACGATGGAGCGGGTCGTAATCTTACTCGGACACCAAAGTGGTCAAAGAGGAAATTCCTTTGTATACGACTCACTTTTACCATGACTTGGGACCTCCGTGCGGCTTGTGGGGACAATGGCTTTTGCCCTCCTTGTCGCGCTCCACGACGTCAGGACCAAGAGCCGTGCTGCTGCTGCTGCCGGTTGCGTTCCAAATCATAGTGCTTGTGGCCTTCGCAAGGTCTCTAACGCTGCACCACCCGCGGGCACACTAAGTACGATCGCCGCAGAGATCAGGGGAATAAAAGCGGCAGGGAACAATTCGTCCCGAACTGCAAGCTGTTTGGTAGTTGACCCTGATGAGACACTTGAAACTTTGCGCAATTTCTTGTTCCGTAAGCCAATTGTTTTTTCAATGTACGCGATGCCTCAAGGTCAGAAACCGTTTATCCTCAATCTATGACAGCTCCACCTATGATGAGCGCTTTTAATGAGCATACAATATGCCGGGCACAATACGCACCCTTTTACGGTAGCCCTCAGGATGACTTTTCTGAAGTGGTTCTCGTCAATCTGACATGATTAATTGCGAATCTAGGGATTTTTTCGTTCCATTCCAGCTAGCAGCCGCTATGCCATTTCTGAATTGTGCACGTTTTTCACAGCAATTCATCACTGCGCAGTTCATCAGTGCGCAGCACTCTTGTGCGGTGGATTGATGAACTTGCCTCCGCACAAGCCTCTTTTGTGGCGTCTTCAGTTCCACGCTAAAGTATGGTTGATGATAGCGTCAGCCTTATTGCAAAATAACAATTGTGTGTCCGCAACGGGAATGCTTGAGTCAAGCACTTGAGCCGCTCAATGCTGTCACGTGGCGCTAATGATTAGCAACGCGAGCTCCGTTCATTCAGCATTCTGGTGACGAACATGGCAGGTCCAATCGATAGATTTCTTTAAGGTTTGACCAAGTCTGACTAGTTGCTAACCAATACTCGAATGATTATACAGACTCTAAGAGTTGTTACCTTTTTTCCGATTCTACGTTCTGCTCTTGAATAAACGATTATTTTTGCCCCTGGTACTGTGCGTCGTCGACAAGATGAAGAAGACGGATGCTCGGTGGAGGTGGTAAAGGTGCCTGGACTCGGATACAGTCGTAGTGATCAATGGATTGACGACGGTGCTCAGACCATGAAGTTGGCATGGATGTCCTGCTCTCAGGGGATCATCACATACATGCACGTTCCGCACATTTGCTGAAAGCATCTGGCTGCTCGCATGCCTAACGTCAGTCGCTATTTAATTTCCGATCATTCCGACTCAGTGCCTTGAATGATTCATGAGTAGCCCACGTGTGTTTACATCCAGGATTTTTCACGATTTCACTTTCGTTCCCCGGCGAGGATCTACAATCCTTTGGAACAATAGAAGTTCTTATCGTCACATACAACAAGGAATGACATGAAGAAACGAAACGTCAAGTTCTAAACTGTTTCGCTGTAATGCGTCCCTGAGTGAATATCCGTGCGACAAAATGCCTGAAACTTGAAGGTCCCAGAGGAAGAGAAAATAATATTATGTAGAGCGACATGTGCGCAAAATCCGTGATGGTTGACACAATCCTGTCATACAATAAAGTAATCAGCAGAAGAAACAATGGACGTGAACTGACGGGACTATTTGGCAACGAAGAATGAGGACTTAAGCAGGAACATATCTGTAATCTATCTGTAATTCAACCCCCCTTCACCGCGGACAAATTGACGACAATGAAAAACACGATCGCAGATGACAAGATTAATGTTACCTGGATTTTCATGAACATTTACATGCACATTTGGGGCACCGTATGACCAGAACTGACATAAGATCGATTATCAGCGTAGCGACTTGGAAATAAGACGTGAAATAGGGATTCATATATGAAACGATCGACACCTGACAGTAGGAAACGACAGTGTCCTTGCTATTTATCTGATTGACTAACCCATACGCAGCATCTACATAGTTGAAATATCACTCGACGTAGGAGATATGAAAATTAGGCCAACGGCTCCCCGTTGTGGTTGTTACCGTGGTGGTGATCTGGGCGGTGGTGTTCTGGGCGATGATGCTCGGGGCGGTGGTGTTCAGGGCGATCGTGGCGGTGGTGAGGCCTATCCTCATTGTCGCGCTTCACGACTTCAGAATCACCATGGTGGTGCTCATGGTGACCATGGTTGTGTTCTGGGCGATGATGTTCTGGGCGATGGTGCTCGGGGCGGTGGTGCTCGGGGCGATCGTGGCGGTGGTGGGGCCTGTCCTCATTGTCGCGCTTCATGACTTCAGAATCACCATGGTGGTGCTCGTGGTGGCCATGGTTGTGTTCTGGGCGGTGGTGCTCGGGGCGGTGGTGTTCAGGGCGGTGGTGTTCAGGGCGATCGTGGCGGTGGCGAGGCCTATCCTCACCGTCGCGCTTCACGACTTCAGAATCACCATGATGATGCTCGTGGTGGCCATGGTGCTCGTCGCCGCGGTGATGCTCAGGACGATGATGTTCCGGGCGGTGGTGCTCGGGGCGATCGTGGCGGTGGTGAGGCCTATCCTCATTGTCGCGCTTCACGACTTCAGAATCACCATGGTGGTGCTCGTGGTGACCATGGTTGTGTTCTGGGCGATGGTGCTCGGGGCGGTGGTGTTCAGGGCGATCGTGGCGGTGGTGAGGCCTATCCTCATTGTCGCGCTTCGCGACTTCAGAATCACCATGGTGGTGCTCGTGGTGGCCATGGTGCTCGTCGCCGCGGTGATGCTCAGGGCGATGATGCTCGGGGCGGTGGTGTTCAGGGCGATCGTGGCGGTGGTGAGGCCTGTCCTCATTGTCGCGCTTCACGACTTCAGAATCACCATGGTGGTGCTCGTGGCCGTGGTGGTGCTCGTCGCCGCGGTGATGCTCAGGGCGATGATGTTCTGGGCGGTGGTGCTCGGGGCGATCGTGGCGGTGGTGAGGCCTGTCCTCATTGTCGCGCTTCGCGACTTCAGAATCACCATGGTGGTGCTCGTGGTGGCCATGGTGCTCGTCGCCGCGGTGATGCTCAGGGCGATGATGTTCTGGGCGGTGGTGCTCTGGGCGATCATGGCGGTGGTGAGGCCTGTCTTCATTGTCGCGCTTCACGACTTCAGAATCACCATGGTGGTGCTCGTGGTGGCCATGGTGCTCGTGGCCGCGGTGGTGCTCATGGCGATGATGTTCAGGATGGTGTCCCAGACCATGGTGCGCATGACCTTCGTGTGGCCTTCCTAGAGATGTATCACCTGCAGGTGCACTAAGCACAATAGCTGCAGAGACCAAAGCGACAAAAGTGGCGGGGAAAAACAATTTCATCGCGACCTGAAAAAGCGGTTAGGATGCTAAACCGAGTGCTATGAAGTAGAAGCAGGTGCTCACAGAGGAAGAAAAGTCAGTGAAGACTGTTGTTGAACATCGTCGTCTGCTACGCTTTATATATGCATTTCCTGTATGGCCTATGCCAACTTCAGTCGTCAGCGGTAAAGGGTTCACATGCACTCCTGATTCTTTGTGGTTGCAAGTAAATGCTCGGTCCCTTTGCCGTAAGGCTAGCCGTACAGGTCCGTCAACGTTCGCATATTCTCAATGTGGGCTGTTCCACTCATATGAATGGTTTAATGAGCATACAATTTTTCGAGCACGCGTACAACATGCCCTATTCCGGTTCTGCGTACGAGAATTCATCGATGTTTTGTGAACGAAAGATTGAGCACCCACCGCACAAGCTTAACCACTCCATGCTGTGCCTCACGAGATCTCACTAGCGTCACCATTTTTTCGTTCTTGTTTTTCCTCTGTGTACCCGTTACGGCTATCCATTTGCGGCCGCAAACTTGTCCACTATGAAATGATGGTTTACAACAAGCGGAAGTGCGCAGCACTTGTAAGCGGATAGATCCGTCTCCGCACAAAGCTTTTTTTGTACTAGGACGTATATTCGGTGCGAGGCCGTTACGTCGTGGTTGATGAGCACATCCGCTCTCTGTTGTAAAATAACTGTAGGTCTGCATCCTACCACAACACATGGAAAAAAATTCATTTGCTTGGCTCATGTTGTCACATCCGCACACGTGTAGGCTGCTCTGGATGGCCACAGCTGACTAAATCATTCCAGCTTCTCCAGGTTCGTCGATGAGCGCCTAAGCTGATCCGGTCAGGTACCGCCATCGAAATCGTCCGAAATTTTATCAGGTTGGCCTGCTGCGCAGTGATCCTTGAGACATACGGCATTTGGTAAGAACGAGACAAGACTTGTTACGCTTTTCCCAATCCAAACATTTCTTTCTCATGCACTGGCCCAACTCTCCGTACACAATGGCTTCGCGGGAGCAATTGTTACTCGTCAATACGCTAGCTAATATGTTCATTCCATGATTCTCGGAACCAGTTGTCCATATTTTTTTCTCGTTGAAGCATCGACAAAAAAGTTGCTCCGTTTAGTTGAACAAATGACCGTTTTCGCTTCCTCCTGTCATGGACGAGGTGAATGAATCGTGTTTTAGACGTGGTGAAGGTGCCTGGACTCAAAATAGGTCACTGCATCGTGCTGAGGGGCGATGGTGGCGCCAGGGACCGTCACTGGCATGAGGTTGAGGTTGGTACTCGATGCGGGCACGATGACCGTGGTGAATCCGTCGCCGGTGACGGATCATATCGATCATATCTAACTACGGTTAGTCAAATCTTTCGCGGAAAAAAATTAGCGAGGCTCACGCGTACGGTTCTTTGTTGGCTCGGACACCTTGAGGCAAATGCGGACAAGAGCAGTTTGAAAAATCATCGATTGATCATCCTCCAAGTTCTAGAGCGACTGCGTTGCTAGCCTTATATGTCCCTCTGAAGCGAATCGTGTGAACGAACGAACTTTCGTGCTTCACAAAACCATTGAGCCTCGTGATCGATAATACACCTCTTTACGGCCTAGTTGTTGATGACTCCTTGGGGCAGTGCCCTGTGATGAGTTCGTAACTTATGTGACGGGCTAATCCAGCAGGCACGAACGAGTGTCGATAGCAGAGGGACTGGTGTAAGGACTCGGAATATGCAGTCAACCGTGACTTTCCCACAGATACTAGAATGTACAAATCTATTGGCATCATAGAGCTAGGAGGCCTCACTAGTCACTTCTGATCGTCACATACAACAGTAAAGAGTCATTAAAAAGTCATTAAACGTGGACCTCGCATAAAGTAGGAATGAAGTGTCAAGGCCATAATCGTTTCATAGTGATGCGTCCAATGGGTATGCAAGGAACAACAATGTCTGCAAGATCCCAGACGGAGAGAGAAGAGTAAGCGTCACAGAGTCCAGGAAATTATTCATGAACGAGCGAGCCGCCGTATCCTTCTCCACGCTTTGCAGCGAGGATACCGCGCAGAATAACCAGAAATATGGCGATGGTTAAAATGATCCTGTCATTCAATGCATCAGTATCGGCAGAAGGAACAAGAGACATGAACTAACCATATCATCCAAGAGAACGCTTCCAGGGCATTGAGCTGACCGCAAAAGACAAACAATGTTTGGGTTCTGTGAAAAGGTAGTAAACAGTACAAGATGATTACAATGCAAAGAACATACCCGCAATTTAACCCTCTTCCGCCGCCTAGAGTAGCTGTGATGGCGCTTGCTGCACTCATCCACAACACCCATGTGATGAATAGGCTATTCGTAGCACATCAATGCCGACGTAATCAATCAAAAGAAGAAACGTCACTCACTAGATCAGATGCGATGCAACGCTCGTCAAAGGGTGGCCTATCGGCGCGACCAGGAACAACACCATGTAGATGGGCGCCGTAACAAGCGTCCAGATGGAACAGAAAAGAATGAAGCGGACGCGATCGCGCTCGCCTAAATTAGTGAAGTTATGGTTTGAGTTGTGGCGTGACACGATGAATGCTGAAGTGGATAGCTGTTGTACGTCAGGTGCACGAGGGTGGTCAGGAGGGCGAGAGAGGTCACCGTGACGATGCTAAATAGGATAAGAATAGTAAAGATGACTGCGGAAGGGGGTCAGCTGGCGGCGGACGAGTGGGTGGGAAGGCATACTTGGATGACCATATTTGAACGTGGCGTTGAGCGACATTTGGGCGGCTAATGGTCTGCGAGAGAAAGACGTGGTGCGTTGCAGGGAAATCTAAAATACAAAAGGGTCAAACGGACCCCAAATTCAAACCGACGTCACTCAGTCACGTGTTCACCTTCACCACCGCCCGCTCTCCCATTCGCCGAACGTACCCGTCGCCTTGATCCACTCCACCAGCTCGCTCCTTTTCACCTTCACCCCTGTGTCCGTGCTCATCACCTTCTCCTTCTTCCCTCCTACAAGCTGCCATCTCTGTTCCTTTACCGTCACCACCCCTTGCTTCATCTCGTCACCCCCAATTATAATTGCAAATGGCACCTCGTCCCGCTCGCCTGCATCAAATTGGGCTGCGATCTTTGGTTTCGCTTTTGCAAGAAAATCAGCCTGCATGTCTGATGAGACACCTTTCCACATTGTCAACACAGACGACTGCCTACCTGGATGCCAGCTTCTCTTAGCGCATTCACGAGTTCAATACGCTCCTTCAACAACCCATCACCAGCTGCTATCACATATGCCATCGTGTTCTTGCTTCGCATCCCCTTTTCGATCCACTTGGGCCACACCAGCGCGAAAATTCTGTCCATGCCTATACTAACACCGATGCATGGTAGCTGGGCGGCCTTTTCCTTCTTGCCCGACAATGATTCGCCGGCAGCCGCCGCCGCAAACATACCCACAAGATTGTCATATCGGCCACCTGCAGCGATAGAGCCAACGCCGACGGTTGATTCGTCCACCTCATCCTCGCCATCTACACCGGCTTTTTTGACTTTTTTCAATCCGTCAACTTGTGCAGAGGCGTTGGCTTGGAAAGCTGGTGGGGCGGATGCTTCTACAACTGCTTCGTAGATTATGCCTGTATAATAGTCCAGCCCGCGGGCTAATGATAGGTCGAACGATATCTGCCCTTGGCGTTAAGACAGAGAACAAAAGATAATGCATGCGACTTGCCCTGTCCATAACTTTATAGCCATCTAAGAGTCTGAATAACAGTTCCATGTCTGCAAGACCTTGCTTCGCGTTCCGATTAGAAGTGAGCGCTGTATCTGTCAATAGCCGTGCTAAGAGCTCCTCTCTGCCTACTATTATTGTTAACATTAGACATAGGCCTCCTATGCAAATGGTTACCCTTATCCATGACATATTTGCCAATCTTGTCAGCGACGGTGGGATCCAGTCCCTTTTCTTCCGTCATCTCTTTCTTAACGTCAGCCCAGGGCATCTGTTAAGACGACGTCTGAGCACAACCGGTCAAATACTCCATAGAACGCTTACCTTGTCTAGTTTATCTACAGCAGAGGATATAGTTCTTATCTTATCTTGAGGCACACCGCATACTTCAAAAATTCCATCCAAAATCTTCCGGTGGTTCAACTTGACAGTGAATTCGCCGACATCCAACTTGGTCAGGATCGTACACATCAAGCTGATTAACTCAGCATCGGGAATCATCGGATCCCACTGGCCCGCAATATCAAAATCCTATCATCCCAACGAAAAGAAAACGTTAAATACGTCTTTAGTGCACAAAAACACCAACTCACCGCCTGTGTGAACTCCCTCATCCGTCCTTTACTCATGACGGGGTTGTCCCTCCTATACACCTTTCCAATTTGCCAAATCTTGCCCTGCCCCAACCCTCCCTCGATTCCCGCGCCCGCACCATTCATCGCGAGCCATCTCGCAAGGGGGACAGTATGATCATACCTCAACGCCAACTGCTCACCCCCTTGATCCATCAGATCGAAAATCAGCTTCTGGTCCTCCCCATACTTGCCCGTCAACACGTCCTTTCGCTCAAAAACGGGCGTGTCGAGGCACGCGCCGCCATAAGAGAGGAAAACGTCCCTCACGATCTTCTCGATATGCAATCGGCAAAACATCTCGGTTGGGCCGTAGTCTCGCGTGCCCTATATATACGTTCATTGACGTTCATAGGAATCAGCAGCTTAGCAGGCTGTTCGATCCCATGACGTTAGCTAGAGAAACACACCTTTGCAGTCTTCAACAGCATCCTCCCAGCCTCATCCGCGTTATCCTTTGGTTTTCCCTTTTTCTTATCCCTCTCCTTCCCAATCTCCCCCTTGGCAATTGCTAATGCCTTCCTCAGCTCTCCCAACCTCTTTTTCGCATGATCAACTTGATCGGGAGGCGCCCGAGAAAGTCGCAACTGGTTAAAGAGCTCTGCCTGCGTTGCAATCTCTGCTTCTAGCGCGCCTGCATCCAAATTGGATATGTCAGATTCTCCCCGCTGCTGCGGTTCACCTTGAGCCTGAGTCGCCATAATGCTAAATGTCCGAGAGCGGTGGATATGGATCGAAGGTCTAGCAAAAGTCTGATTGCACGTGTGCCTTGTGCTGATAGTGTGGAACGTGACGCGCCCGTGTTTGGGAATGAACAGCAACCGTCTGATCATGAACGCATTTCCACTCTGCTTTTTTTATATAACCCGTGTGACTTGGGCATTGATAAGATAACAATCAACCTTCCGCTAATACAGACTATTCATATCAATCGTTACTCAAACAAAGCGTTTCAGCATCGCCGAACCGTCCATTAGCGCCTTGGTCTCAACGGATATCCAATTCAATTGTTACCACATTAATGAGAATTCTAACCGATATCGATTTGGTGTTTCGAGTGATTGCTGTTTTGTCAGACGATCACGGAAAACAGATGCCAACGTCTCTTGGCGAGATGTGACAAACAACTTGCAAGGAGCCTTCGGATCAAAGAAATCACCGGGATTTTTTCAGTTTGATAGCCTGCCATGTCGTTGGTATGAAACTGAGAAAACAAATCACAGAAATGGCTGGCAGACGTTCACAAGTGACGTTTAACAGCGAGAACACAAACCCATTTAGACTCTTTGCAATGTCGTCTTTGTTGCGTGTCAGGGTAAGTCAGGGTAAACAATCAGGTATGTTGAAAGTTCATCCACTATTCGGGACTTTCTATGAATTGACTAGTAAACCTTGCATAAACACCTCTCGTCGATCGAGATAAAAGGAGCGGCATTGCCTTCAAAATTGGAAATTTAGAAATTACAAACCTATTTTTGAGTCCTCGACCTGCCGCGGCGATGGTGTACAACCTGCTAACCTGCCTTGCTTTGCTTTAAAAAGACATCTAGACGTAAATCAGAATCTTGAACTCAATGAAGCATTAGTAAATGCACCGTGATTAAGCAGTTTCTCGCAAGTATTCTCCTTTGCCGTTTTCCTCAATAAGTCAATGACGTGCTTCTCTCCTATTAGCTTGATATTGCCCGCAAGACGGTGGCGAAGTTTTGGATTTTGTGACAGAGCAGGTTGAGCGATGGTGCGAATAACATCCAGCAATCGTTATCACTGGCGCAAAGGATACCCACATCAAACATGGAAAACCTGTTGGATAGGCCATGTTTGTTGGCGAGTCAATCTCAGGGGGATTGATTTGTGAACCTCCTGAGGCGTCGTGGTGAATACATATTGAGAACTTTGTCGTTGTGGGCAGGAGTTTAAATATGTTAATGAGCAAACACATGCTTTGCGCCTTTCCAACCAGAGGGGTAGTGCGGAAATGCTGAAGCTGACAGGCAGAGACTGATCTACTCAGGTGCGCTTGCAGACATCTGGTTGGTACTGATATATGATTCTTGGCGAAACGCCAGGTCGTGTGCCGCATAGGAGTAATTGACACTATACGCGTCAGGACGAAGACAAGTTGTCGACATACAAAATTCAGTCCTCCAATCCGATCCATATAGTTCGCGCTCTCCAGCATCACCGTCACCACAGCAACAACGTCCTACGATGCAAACTGGCCAAAACCCACACGCTCAACCAGAATGACCCAAATCTTGTAAGTGTATTTACACATTCGCGCCAGCTTCAATCGATACTGATCAGTTGCTGCAACAAATGTCTAGTCTTCTCCAGAGTCCAGAAGTCGTCGATCGACTTATTGAATCTGATCCACGCCTCGCCCCCTACGCCGCGACGTTTGACGTTTCGGAGTCCCTTCTTTAGAGTCTTAATGTCTTTGCGTTTTTTCCTTATCGTGCCTAGTTTTTATAGCTCAAATGAGATTGAAATTGACCTTATTTTTGCAGCAACTGCAAGAGATGGGATTCACGAATGCATCGCAGAATGTCCGGGCGCCTTTGGCAACGGGAGCAATGTGCATTCAGCAATCGAGTACACCAGACACTTAATTCTAGTCTAGCTTTGGCAGAAGCTTTCTCTAGTACTCTTCCCTGCCAAGCCAAGGAAATTACGAAGCAGCGCAAATTCTTTATTTTTGGATCTTTGATTAGTGCATTGTTTCGAATAGGCAAAGTCGACGATGCTGACTCCCAAGTCACCGATAAGGATATTCCCCTGACGGATGTCTCCGTGGAGTATGTCTGCACCATGAATGGATTTCAATATTGACAGAGCCGATTCACTAATGTGAAAAAGATGACCAGTCAAACCCGAAATAAGTCTTGGTGAAGAAACCTACCGGTCAGAGATTGACAAGTTGCCTTGCGACTCGTCGCAGAGTGGAACGCCTGCATATAACATGACAAGAGCACAAGCAGCATCTTCGGAGTCATCGAAGATACCCAGTGTTGTCGCGATACCTTGATAAACTCCTTTCGACCGCAAATGGCGGTAGATCTCGTATTCGTTCTTGAGGGCATCCCGCTGTTCGCTGTCGAACGCGAGTTTGACGACAACATCCAATGCCATAGTACCACTCTGGAGATCTAAGTTAAGTGTGCCGCGGTGGACCATACCTGTTGCACCCCGTCCAATTTCCGATGTAAGGATGATGGTCAGACAATCGTCTGGTCTGCAAGTGCAGATTTCTCGTTGAGAAAACGAAGGAGTTGGACCCCTTGTGCGTGCAATAATTGGAGAAGCAGAGCGAACGAACGAGGCAGGGATTGGTGAGTCGTATATACCGTATTGGAGGTAGAGAAGGACCACATCACGATTATTGGCCACGTGTATCGCTTTCTGGTGCTCGTCGGGTATGTCAGAAGGCTGACATAGTTCAAGTCGACGTACCTCAATGGCTACCGGTTCATCATCAGTAGGACCTTTCCTTCTTGCCGAGCCTTGAAATCTACCGGTCTTTCTCACCCCGCGCCCACGTCCGCGTCTACCCCCGCGACGTCCACGGCCGTCCTTACGGCCACTTCCAGAACCCGGTTCAGGATCTTGGTCTTTGTTACCACCGGTTGAGTCGCTGCCGCCGTCGCTAGGGGTGTTTTCTTCAAGCTGCTGTAGCTTGCGGTCAATCGTTTCTTGGATGGCAGCGATGTAAATGCCAATCTGGAGTTTCCCATACCCGGGGTTGACACACTCAGGCGGTTCAATGATGTCGGAAACGTAAAGTGTCTGAGTGGCTCGATGGCGGATGCACACGAGCTCATGGTTGCCCGAGTGAAGGACGATGACAGTCCCATCTACCCGTACGGCTTGTGCCCACGCCTGCAGAAAGTCGACATATCAGCATTATTTAGTATCGTATTGCACGTCACCTGTTGCACTAGATTTTGCGCAGTCATGTCATGTCGATCGCGGTAGGCTTCATCCTCATCATTATCCTCATCTCGAAGTTGGCGTTTCTTGCCTTTATCCTTCGTAGAAGGGCCAGCCCCTGATGCACTCGGTTGTGGTGGTGGAAGCATCGAAGAGCGTAATCGTGTAGCTGACCGAGTGACTCGTCCAGCGACAGATTGTTGTACGGATGTGAGTGGTTGTATCTTGCTTTCTTCGTCGACAGGGAGATGCCACGGGGTAGCCAGGGCATCGGGTCCGACGAACACCTGCCCGACTTTCTGTCTTTCTCGCTGATGCTTAGGGTTCATGGCGCAATCGTTAGCAGGGCAGGTCGTCCAAGTAAACTTGCCCAGATTAGGAACCGCGGTCATTACTTCGGCTGAACCTGCGCTTATACTTTTTATCTCCCAAGTTGCCAAAGGATGCATAGACTTCCTCATCTTCTCAAGGATGAGACGAGTTTTACTGTCTATCCTGTCCGCCATGGCCGCCCGTCGTTCCGCACTTTCTGCATCATCACCTTCCAGATCGAAGTAGAGTATCCCATCCATGATTGCATAGCCTGGGGAATAACTTGATTGTGTCCAGTACAAGAGACTGTCCCATTCTGAAAATGAAGCGGTGGGGTGCAGAGCGAGCGTCGAAGCCACGCGTGGGCAGTACATGGCGGTAGTTTTATCGTAAAAGCTGGTAACTGTCTTCTCGTCCCATACCACCCTCTTAATCCGCGTCCTGTCAAGTTCTCGTCCACCGGCTGTAATGAAGAAACCCAGAGTCTGTGGAAGGGTATTTGAAGCAGCTTCAAGCGCCTTATCGACATTGTTTGCAAGTTGCTGGACTAGGGATGGAAACCGCTCTACCCTCTTAAGAACTAGATTGTCAGTAAAATGCTTGTCATAAAATGCAGGTAGGCGGGTAGTGGTTGACGCCTTCTTTGGCGGCGACTTGGAAGGAATGAGACGAGGAGGATTCCAAGAGAATAAGGCCTGGATTTCGGCATGCACTGGTCCAGCTGAAGACTCCGCAGTGGTAGAAGTCATGGTGAAGCAAACTTGAAGTTTACAGCCGAGGTAGATAGTGTTGTACACCTAGCGTAGGGTTAGCGCCCAGGAGCATGGTCTATCGCAAGATCTCTCGCGATGTGAAGCTGGCTGCTGTTCGGCTCTATCAGCGTCGTCTACTACCTTTACAGCTCATACACAACTGCCTGGGAATCTCAAAAGGCGAACTATGAAGATCTGGCAATGCACTGGCGATGTTGTGCGGCATATACCCAGAATCCACTCCCGTAGACCCATCAATGCTATGTTCTGATGTTTCTGATGTTTCTGATTTTTCTTCCTCTTCTAGGGCTGCCAGAATACGTGATCCACCAGAACCAGAGGCTGAAGTTCGCCAAAGATCCATCATATTCATTGTGGACGGAACTGCTGCCTGATGTGAAGAAGAGGATTCGCCTGGCTGCTTCCCAAGCAATAACTTTACTTTCCGAGAGCTCTTGGACATACAATCTATAGAATACAGTAGGGAATATGCTGGGGAATATGATAGGGAGCATGATTTGGCGGTAACCCTAGACTAGGGTCCACCGTATCACCCTCTCACGCGTCGCGCGCAAAAATGCCAACAATTATGCAAGGTGTAAGTTCTGTTGAAACGAATGTCTTTCCAAAAAGTCCTCCTTTCCCTCTTACCACCATCTTCTCACAGGGTTGGTGTTATCTTGCGAAAGATTACGGCGCGCTCTAGCGTGTTGAGAGGCATCTTCGAGCACTACAGACAGCACTATTGTTAGCGGCATCCCCGCCAGCATCACCATCCACTCCCTCCCCCCCTCCTTCATAGCGCACATCCTTTGCCAGGCAGTATGGCGTCAAAAGACGACCTCCCCCCTCCCTCGCGTCAGATCACTATCTCCTGGTGCCCGAGCCACAATGGAATCGCCGAAAACGAGGAATCATTTCCCAGTTCTGATCATAGTACATGTATATATATCGTACGGTAGTCCATCCCCAGCGAGACAGGTCCAGTCTACGCGCCAGTCATGCGCCTGACAGCCATCACGATTCGTTGTGATCCGGCTCTTCCACCTTGCACAGCTTTCGTTGCACACCAATGAGCGCTGTATACAAGGAATTGGAGAGACAGAATAAGTCCAATAAGAAAGCTGATGACCAGGACCGCCTCTGGCCACGCTTCATATGCTACAAGACCCAGAAAGAACATCAATGACATTCCCGAGAAAACCATGCACAAAGCGGGAACACGGGCAGAAAGGGAGAAGAAGAAGTACGAGCCAAATACGTCTTTTGCTCTCGTCTGGAAGGGTGTGGGTAGGTAAGTGGCTGTGGTCCTGGGCGAAGGGCAGTGAACTTACGATGAATGTTTGAAGGTCAGCCCAGTTGTACCGAAATAGGAACCATGTATCACAAGCGATACCGAGACCAGTTGAGATGCTACTGGTGGCAATAGCGCTCCGGCACCACGGGTTTATATGGAAAATGGAGTTGGCAGAAAGAGAGAGTGCTCCGGTATTAAGGCTAATTGAGCATGTCAGGGCCGTATATCGGATGAAGCAAACACTTGACATACGCGGCGAGGGCAACCAACTATACGCGGCATATACATAAGACAAGGCGCATTGCAAAGAAAGAATACTCACCAATCCACCAATATAAGTCCATTCCTGCTGAAGGCGGTGGAACACCTTTTCATAGTGCGAATCCAACACAGCTTCTTTCATCTCGCGATAAGCGGTGAACGAGGCGACAATTTCTTCCGCCCAGTTCAATGATGGGACTTTGATCTCCTCTACCGCGTACTGGGGTAGCTCAGACGCCGAGAACCACGGCGCATCTGATATATGAATCTCGCGCTCGTAAACGGTAAGGATTTCGGTACGTATCCCTGACAAGCCATCATCACTGTTGTGAGCGTCCACAAGGGATGGTTTGCTTTGTTCGCTGGCGTCGTCTGAGGTACAACCTTCTGAGAGAGGTTCTTCATCTGAAAAGATAGCATATCCCCGTATCCGGCGTCGCCGTAAACTGGATTGAGCAACTTGAGGTACTTCATCATTTGGCGAAGAAGGTTCGTTGAGCGTATCGGACGACTCGGAGCCTATGTATTGATAAATAAAAAAAATCAGTTCGTATAAGTATCTGCGTTGAAGGGTCTCACTATAGGAAGGATCTGATGTATATCCAGCTTCAGATGTTGAGTCGTCATGTTCATGAACATGTTCGGATTCGTGATCAGAGTGAAGGCGTAATAGTGGTTCATGGGATACCGAGTGTGGTGGGTGTAATCGAATATGCAGCAAAGCGCCATTTTGGGGCTTGCCTTTGATTGCCAAGGCACGCTTCATTGGGGCCTGACATTGTAAGCGGATCTCCAATTCTTCAAACAAGATGAATGCAACGACTACACAAAGACAACGGAAAAACACACTGCGCTCGATCTCTTGTCTCTTCAACAACTCCCCAAGTGTATGTGTGGCGGTTGCAACCAAGTTGCGCTTCTTCCCCTTCTTTTTCGTCTGGGCTTTCCGCCAGATCTTCACATCCAGAACGGACGAGGAACTTGCATCGTGACTGGATATAATGGAAAAAAAGTAAGTCTTCAAATATGACGAAGGAAAGTATGTAGACGCACAACCGGAAGATATCTTTATGATTTGGATTTTGGCCATCACATCCCATGCAGAACTCGTACGTATGGTGCTTGTCCACTTCCACTGTGACGATGGGCCTCCACGACTTTTCGGGACGCATCAAGCGTAATCCCTGAACTCGAACAGCTAACCAAATGTGAGCACACGGCAGACCCTGATAGTCCACGATCCTGACCTGCCAGGTGCCATGATCTGTCACAAAGGCTCAGCTCCTGGTGAGGGAGAGGGGGGAAATACTCACTGCTCCATGGTTGTGGTGGACGTGGGTGGTATCAAAGTTCAGAGCATCCTGAAGTTGGTTGTGACGCCAAGAAGATTGCCGGGAATGGGCTGTGCCCGAAAATTGCATCAAAGCTTCCCACGTCGCTGGGTCGACGACGAAGGGCCGAAGTTCCGGGGGGCTGGGTGCTATTTAGTCAGGAGCTTGAGTTAGCCCGGCTCGTTTAGCATTCACGCGTTCACCGCCCACCTCAACGTTTCCAGCATGTGCCGCCGAGAATAGAAAATGCGATCAGCACGTAGGGCTTGCACAACAAGTACAAATACTGGAATCGTACCCCTGCACCACCATGACCAGCGAAGCCAGCTCCGACGAGATCAAAGTCAACATCAAAGGTCAGTACGCTTGGTTAGCCATCGCGCGTATGGATTCAGCCTTTGTCAGGCCCAAGCGAATTGAAACTCCAAATTGCTATATCTGCCGATAAGACTGTCCGGGAGCTCAAAGATGCCATCGCCGCCAAATCAGATGTCGAAGCTGACAGGCAAAGGCTGATATACTCAGGTGCGCTTGCAGACATCCGGTCAATACCGATATACGATCTGTAATTCTTGGCGAAACGGCAGGTCGTGTGCTCAAGGTATGCCATACGCTTCATCTCAACCCCGCCACATGGGAGTAATCGGCATTATACGCGTCAGGACGAAGACAAGTTATCAACATACAAAGTTCAATCCTCTCATACGATCCACATGGTGAAAGGCATTTCGCGCTCTCCAGCCTCGCCGTCAACTCAGCAACAACTTCCTACGATGCAAGCCGGCCAAAACCCACACGATCCACTTACTCAGCTTAACAGTCATTTGGGATTCGGCGCAATGGCTGGCTTGAATCCATTCGCGAGCATGGGGCTCAACCAAAATGACCCGAATATTGTAAGCGTCTGCGAATGGTGTACCGATAACGTGCTTAATACACATTCACGTCAGCTTCAATCCATGATGAATTCTCCCCAGTTGATGCAACAAATGTCTAGTCTTCTCCAGAATCCGGAAATCGTCGATCGACTTATTGAATCCGATCCTCGCCTCGCCCCTTATGCCGCTCAAATGAGAGAAACGTTTCGGAGTCCCTTATTCAGAGAGTTAATGTTCGTCTTCGTCTTCGTTTCTTATTGTGCCTAGTTTTAAGCTTCGCATATAGCTCAAACCCCCAAGCGTTACAAGATATGATGCAAGCATCGAGCGCAATGAGAGAACTTGGACCCGGCGGACTCATGTTTCCACCTCTTTTACCAACGCCAGTAGCACCTGGCGGACCTGCCCAGCCACAAACACAACAAAATACATCATCGTCAGCAGGCACTACTACTAACGCGCCGAGTCAAACATCCAACTTGTTCAACGACGCTGCTACCCAGGGCACAGGGGGTACTGGGCTAGGTCAACAACCTCCCCTTGGGATGTTCAATCCTGCCCTGATGCGACAATTGATGGGGATGGGTGGGCTTGGAGGAGAGGGAGCGGGATTCAATCCATTCGGAGTATCGCCGCCGTCTCAGCCAACTGATACACGACCACACGAGGAACGTTTTCAGGTGCAACTACAGGTGAGCACGCGTTCACCATTTGAGATCGAAATTGACCCCATATTTGTAGCAATTGCAAGAGATGGGTTTCACGAACGCATCGCAGAACATCCGGGCGCTTTTGGCAACGGGGGGAAATGTGCATTCAGCAATCGAGTACATTCTGAGCGGTGGCGGTCTGTAGAAGCACGTATGTAGCTCCGTACCTTTGATACGCTGGAACGCTTCTCTCTCTCTTTTTTTTTTTTTTTTTGATCCAGCGCACTATTGCCTACTTTGAAAGCCACTTGATTGTGGCTATTTTGAGTCTACCTTTGGCAATGATACACAATATTATTAGACCTTCAAACTTCAACTTGTTTCATCGGACAGTCAATCCAATATCATTAATAAGAGTACTGCAGTCGACGCTAATTGGACCTGCAATCCCAAGTTTTGTGAGCCATTTGCTATGATGGATTTAAAGAGTTGGATGGAGTGACCCGATCGATAAACGATCCAGCTGCAGGTCGGGTTTCGAAGTTCAATGTCATCCTCAAGCGTCAGGTTTTTTTGACTTATTCAATCATCTCGTGTTCCTCGATCACGTCGATGCGTTAAATCTCGACCTCTTTTAGGTTTTCCCTGCCCGTGGATGATAATTTTGAAGAACGGCTCAAACATCACAGTGCGAGGGACTTTAACGGTTCGAGGTAGGCTATCGCAACGATTCCCTCATGTCGAAAGTGATCACCTCCACATTGGTGTTCAAGCACCGGCCAAGGGTGAACCCGTTTATGTTGTTTTCCGTGTCGCAGACGATCTCATTGATGCCATTCACATGTGATCCATGCAGTCGACCCCACGCAACTTCTCTCCAAAATCAGGTGTTTACTGTCAAAGATTCCGAAGGCCAACAATGTTAGCATTCTCAAAAAATTGGTCAAGGAGGAAAAGGCCCCTCACCTCGATCACGCTGCTGCCTCGGATTGTTGAGCTCAACATCTGGAAGGTCTCCTTTCCCATCGACGATCTTGATTCCAAGGAACCACCAACCGTTGGACCCAGTTTGAAACATGACTGGCCATTGTCTCCCATGCAATCGATGCTAATCATAGCCACATCGAAATAGGTGTTCCGGGAGCATGTGAGTCCTACATGGACTCCTATTGAAAACTTTGTTCATTGTTCTGCAAGGCGCATCGTTGACTGGTTCCTTGTTTCCGCCGTCGTCTCCTATATACCCATTAAAACTTCCCGAGCAGTTAGCCCAGGATTGTGAGTTTGTCAGCAACGAAAGCCAGATGCGCTTTCGAATGGAGGGAAACCCGAAATTTTTTGCGACATGCCAAAAGGGAATGCGCACACTGACCACGCCTGTTGCACCCCGCCCAATTTCCGATGTAAGGACAATGGTCAGACATTTGTCTAGTCCGCAAGTGTGGATGTCTCGTGGAAATGAAGGAATTGGACACCTTGTGCATACCGTAATTGGAGGAGCAGAGCGAATCAGCGGTAGAAGTCATGGTAAAAGTGAGTCGTACACAAAGGAATTTCCTCTTTGACTACTTTGGTGTCCGAGTAAAGATTACGACCCACTCCATCGTATTTAGGCATTGAGTAGCTTTCCTTTCAACTCGTACTCACAAGCACTTGAGCAAAAACGGCATTCCCTCTCACCCCATTATTCTTTCACCGACTTTCCATATCTCTAATCATCTAATCATCGGCATCATAATCTCGCAGAAGTGAGCATCTGGCACAGCGCATTGGCTTCCTCAAACTGCGTATGGTGCAAGCCAAAGTGAGCCATCTCGGCAGAATCCATGTCAGATATCGGATCAACGATGGACAGGTTGATGAGCTTGTTTAAGAAGTGGCAGAACTGCACCCACCGCCTTCTGATTCAGCCCAGCTAGAACGCCGAGAAAAAAAAGGAAGGGACGTACACTCTGCACCCCTGCGCTTACCGATCATTGCTCATGAGTCGTCCAATTAAGCTCTTTCATTAAGCACTCATGTACGAACCTGCCTAGCACATCTGAATCAGATGGGCTATGGTGGAATAGCCCGTCAATGAGATGGGCGACGAATCTCTACACCCTCAGATCAGCCTGATAACCGATAAAACGTGTGGTACAAAGCACATTATTAACATCGCATTTCAAAATCTTCCGCATCGCTCACACCAGCTGCTCATTGGCAGACAACGCCCGCTGATTCGCATCACGCTATTGCGTTCCCTCACAAACGTCACCATAAGCACGCTGTTAAATGGGTTGACGGTGATCGGATAGGGCGCATACATCGACAAGAGGAAGAACGTCATCAAAATGGGCTGCGGGAGCTGCCCAAAGACCCACATGAGTGTTCGACAAAAAGACAGAAAGAGAGAAAGAAGCAAGAACACATCGAGCGTGAGCTGAAAGTAAATGAAGTGCGTGACATCCTGGGCTACGATTGAGCAGGGGAGGGACTAGGCATTTGTGAGGTGGGTAATTTGACGGGGTCCGGCGACTCATATGTGGTGTAGGACTTTATGTAAGCAAAACCATGACTTCTACTGCTGCCGAAATCAATGCCTTATTTTCTTGGAATCCTCCTCGTCTCATTCCTCCCAACGGGAGGAAGGCGTCAACCGCCACATGGCGACCTTCATTTTATGATAGACATTTTACCGACGAGCTAGTTCTTAAGAGGGTAGAGCGGTTTCCATCTCTAGTCCAGCAACTCGCGAACAATGTCGATACGGCACTTGCAGCCGCTTCAGAAACCCTTCCACAGACTGTGGGTTGCTTCACTACAGCCAATCAACGACAAATCGACAGGCGGTTTTTAAGTAGGGTGGTAGAAGACGAGAATGCAGTTGCCAACTATTACATTCAGACAACCGCCAAGTACTGCCCGTGCGTGGCTTCGACGCTCGTTCTGCACCCCACCGCTTCATTTTCGGAATGGGACAGTCTCTTGATCTGGAAACAATCTGCTTCTTCCTCAGGCTATGACATCATGGACGGGATGCTCTGCTTCAAGCCGAAAGATGACGAGGCGGAAAACGCGCGACAACTGGCAGCCATAGCGGAGAGAATGGAGAGTAAAAGTCGTCTTTTCTTTGAGACGATGAGGGAGTCTATGCAACCTTTTGCAACATGGGAGATAAAAAGTATAAGTGCAGGTTCTGCCGAAGTAATGATCGCGGTTCCTAATCTGGGCAGATTTTCTTGGACAACCTGCAATACTATTCGTTGCGCTAAAAACCGTTCGCATCAGCAAGCAAGAAAGCAAGTCGCGCTGGGAGTCGTTGGACCTGATGCCCTGGCTCCCCCGTGGAATCTCCCTGTATGTTCATACTCTGAATCGCGAAAAAATGGTGTTCATCATACTATAGGATCGCGACGAAGAAAACAATATACAACCACTCACATCCGTACAACAATCTGTCGCTGGACGAGTCACTCGGTCAGCTACACGATTACGCTCTTTGATGCCTCCACCACCACAACCGAGTGCATCACTTTCATCAGAGGGTGGGCCTTCTACGAAGGAAAAAGGCAAGAAACGCCAACGAGATGAGGAGGAGGAGGAGGAGGAAGCCTACAAGGATCAGCATGACATGACTGCGCAAAGTTTAGTGCAACAGGTGACGTGCAATACGATACTTGTCAAAATAATGCTGATATATTGACTTTCTGCAGGCGTGGGCACAAGCCGTACGAGTAGATGGGACTGTCATCGTCCTTCACTCGGGCAACCATGAGCTCGTGTGCATCCGCCATCGAGCCACTCAGACACTTTACGTTTCCGACATCATTGAACCGCCTGAGTGTGTCAACCCCGGGTATGGGAAACTCCAGATTGGCATTTACATCGCTGCCATCCAAGAAACGATTGACCGCAAGCTACAGCAGCTTGAAGCAAACACCCCTAGCGGTGGTAACAAAGACCAAGATCCTGAATCGGGTTCTAGAGGTGGCCATAAGGACGGCCGTGGACGTCGCGGGGGTAGACGCGGACGTGGGCGCGGGGTGAGAAAGACCGGTAGATTTCAAGACTCGGCAAGAAGGAAAGGTCCTACTGATGATGAACCGGTAGCCATTGAGGTACGTCGACCTGAACTATGTAGCCTTCTGACATACCCGACGAGCACCAGAAAGCGATACACGTGGCCAATAATCGTGATGTGGTCCTTCTCTACCTCCAATACGGTATATACGACTCACCAATCCCTGCCTCGTTCGGTCGCTCTGCTTCTCCAATTATTGCACGCACAAGGGGTCCAACTCCTTCGTTTTCTCAACGAGAAATCTGCACTTGCAGACCAGACGATTGTCTGACCATCATCCTTACATCGGAAATTGGACGGGGTGCAACAGGCATGGTCCATCGCGGCACACTTAACTTGAATCTCCAGAGTGGTACTATGGCATTGGATGTTGTCGTCAAACTCGCGTTCGACAGCGAACAGCGGGATGCCGTCAAGAACGAATATGAGATCTACCGCCGTTTGCGGTCGAAAGGAGTTTGTCAAGGTATCGCGACAACACTAGGTATCTTCGATGACTCCGAAGATGCTGCTTGTGCTCTTGTCATGTTATATGCAGGCGTTCCACTCTGCGAAGAGTCGCAAGGCAATTTGTCAATCTCTGACCGGTGGGTTTCATCACCTAGACTTGTTCGGGTTTGACTGGCTATCTGTTTCATATTAGTGAATCGGCTCTGTCAATATTGAAATCCATTCATGATGCAGACATACTCCACGGAGACATCCGTCAGGGGAATATCCTTATCGGTGACTCGGGAGTTACCATCATCGACTTTGCGTATTCAGAACAATGTGGTAATCGAAGATCCAAAAATAAAGAATTCGCGCTGCTTCGTAATGTCCTTGGCTTGGCGTGCAAGAGTTACTAGAGAAAGCTTTTGACCTCATAAATTGTTGACCTATATTACCCCCGCTTGACACCAATGTAGCGAGCTTAAACTGCCACAGTCGTGTAAGTAAACGACTGTATTCACCTGTAGCGAGCAACGCGATTTCTCCCGCGTATCGTAACACTCCGGTGGCATGTGACATGTGACACGCGTGTAACACTCAATCATGACCCCCAGTGAGAAATCCCTCGTGTTGTCGAAGTAGCACGACGACGGGCGCAGCGGAATAGTAGAGCTAAGTAAGTAAACACTTACTTGTGTAGCTGTAGGTCACTCAGGAGCTAGGGCTCAACTGGTTGATAGCAGAGAAGAGAATGTAGATTGACGGAGAAACTACAGAGTATTTATATGTCTATCTACTGTGTCTGTGTCAGCGTTATTATGATACGCTGACTGAGCATTTGTATAGCATGACTGAGCAAATGTATTGAGCATAGCAATGCGCAGTCATTGCTGTGTGGAAAGCTGTGCTTCACACAGCTTTGCACAGTCACCATGTGAATACATGAGGTGGCTTTATTGTTCAGAGTTCTGTCCCATCAAACTCTAAAATATCTGTCTAGATACAATGAACTTATATAATCATAGATTATTAGATAATACTGATAAGATATGATAATGATTGAGATCAGATAGATCTGAGATGTTTTCCCACAATACAAAAGACATTCATCAACGTTCATTTCAACACTCCCCCTCATTGAGGATCTCAATGCCAATTTCATTTCTCAACTCTTTGAACTTTTGCCAAGTCAAATTTTTTGTTAAGATATCAGCTAGTTGTTCATTTGTGGGAACATATGATATGTTAATATCTTTGTTCTCAACATGTTCTCTAACATAATGATAACAAATATCAATATGTTTTGTTCTATGTTCTTGGGCTGGATTCTTTGCTAAGAATATTGATCCTCTGTTGTCTACATGAAGATCAACAGCTCCAATGTCATATCCCAGTTCTTTGAATAGAGATTTAATCCACATGATTTGGTGTGAGCAGTCTGAAAGACTCATATACTCAGCTTCTGTGGATGACAATGCAACAGTTTTCTGTTTTCTGGAAATCCAACTAATTGGAGATCCTGCCAATAGAACTAGATTACCCGTTACAGATTTTCTTGTGACTGGATCACCAGCCCAATCTGCATCAGAGTAAGCATGCATTCCATCTTTGTTAAAGCCATCATATACCAATTTTCCATTTATGGAAGAATTGACATATTTTATAATATATAAGGCTTTTGCTATATGTTCTCTAGATGGATTAACCATGAATTGTGACATCATGATTACTGCTTGGGTAATATCATATCTCATGCCAAGAGTAAGATATAGTAGAGATCCAATAATTGATTGGTAATAACTCCTTTCTTGAGGAGTTGCAATACCTTTGTTCTCCACAGGTGTATATCCTGCTGGTAAAGGAGTACAAACAGGTTTTGAATCTTCTTGACCAAAACATTTAACTACTTTCTTTGCATAGTTAATTTGATCAAGAATAATCAATTTCTTTTTTCTATCTCGGACAATTGTCATTCCAAGATATTCTTTAATGGGTCCTAGATCTCTACATTCCCATTTTTTCATAAATTTGTGTTTTAGTTCCATGAGTAACTTTTTATTGTTTCCCATGAATAAGACATCATCAACATATAATATAGCTACTTGTCAGAGTCCGATCTGCTAAGAGGGGGTGGGAATAGGTCGTGGGTAGGAGTGCCCAGCCTGTGGACCAGTGACAGGAAAACTGAGGTAGCGAGGGCGTTGAAGGGGTCCGGAGTCGGGGTACAGGAGGGCTTGGCTTCAACTGATGGGTTGCGCCTGCCAAGTGCACTATGCCCAATTTCGGGGGGTGTGCGAGTGCCAACCGGTAGCGTCGGTGCCGAGGGCGTGGCTGTGCGACGGGAGACACGCAACTCCGCAGTAACGAAGTGCAATGGTACATGAAGTGTGTCGTCGACGTATGGAACGGCGAGCTCGCAGAAGAGGTAGCAGATCGAGAGAGTTAGGTTGGAATCCACGAAGGGCAGAGTAGGACAGAACTAGTCGATTATCAGACTGGAGAAGTACAGTGCTTTGTAGCTACTTATATACTTATCTAGGGGTCTGATACGTATGGAGGTAATACTGGAAACGGGGCAGAGAGTGGTGTGGTATTGAGGTACCATGATGTCGGTCATGTCGGTAACGGGGTAGTAATGCTGTGTATCGAGTGTTGGATCTATCGGTCGTGATATAAGTTGTGTGGTTACATGCGGGCGCGATGGAGTGGAGGTGGGATAGCCTTTGTTGAGGAGAGATGGAGGGCTACTTGGGTTGTCAACGTTCTAGTTGGGTGATCGTGTAATGCTGTGCTGGATGTCGGTAGTGGTTTCTTGGGAATGGGTCTTGAGGGCTTGAGCGAGTGTCATATCCGATAGTCGGTACTGTGGTCGGTAACTGTGCGTGGTGTGGTTGTGACACTACTACAGTGACTCAAAAAAGTGATTCAATGTTTGGCGCTTTTGGACTATTTGTAAAATAACTCAAGAACGAAGACAAACAGGGGCAAACAACGAGTATATAAATGGTCGCTGTACATAAGGGCTACATGCTGATAAAAAAAGTATGTCATTAGGTACAGTATCCATGGAGATACAGGCACTCTAATCTGATGACTCATTGAATCACTTATTTGAGTATGCATCAGAAACATCAGAAACTGATATCAATCAGTGGCTATGACCTGAAACTGATGATGGATCATTATCAAAATGATGGTACCTTGACATTAATGCTATATAAGCAGTGCAAACATCCCAGGGCACCCCACTTCTGATATGCACCCCATCTCTGCTGCTCACAAGGAAAACATCATTTCCCTTGCCTCCCATGGTCACTCCACCCGCTATATTGCCTCTCACACTGGTATTAGCCAGCCTACTGTCTCCAGAGTACTCCAAAACATTCTTCCCAATCGACAAACACCTCATCTTGGTCATCCTTCCAAGCTCTCTGCCACTGCCACTCACTCCATCCTCTCCCAGATCACCACTGGCAAGGCTGCAAATGCTGTCCAGGTTACCAGGCACATAAACACCATCATCCCCAACCCAGTCTCCACTCAGACAGTCAGGAATGTCCTCAAGAAACATTCATTCAAGGCTGTAACAAAGAAGAAAAAGCCACTACTCACCACAGTGCACAGGAGGAAATGGTTGGCATTTGCTGTGAAGCACAAGGAGTGGACAGTGGAGGACTGGAAGAGGGTAATTTGGTCAGATGAGACAAAGATCAACAGGATTGGGTCAGATGGTAAGCAGTGGGTGTGGAAACAGATGGGGGAGGGGTTGATTGAAAGGGAGGTGCAAGGAACAGTGAAATTTGGGGGTGGAAACATCATGGTATGGGCATGTATGGGCTGGAATGGTGTGGGGGAGCTTGCAGAGGTTGAGGGGAGGATGGATGCTGATCAGTATGTGGAGATTTTGGACAGTCACTTGCTTCCCAGCTTGGAAGGATCTGGGATTACTGAAGATGAAGTCATTTTCCTGCAAGACAATGACCCAAAGCACACCTCCAGAAAGGCCAAAAATTGGATGGAAGAGAATAATATCATGCTTCTAGACTGGCCTCCACAGTCTCCAGACCTGAACCCCATTGAACACCTCTGGCATCATATTAAAATGCAGTTGGCCAAGTATGAAACACCAGCCAAAGGAGTTTGGCAGATTTGGGAGAGAGTGGCAGAGGTGTGGAATGATATAGAGCCAGAGGTGTGTCAGAACTTAATTGAAAGCATGCCTAGAAGGGTGGAAGCAGTGATAAAAGCAAAGGGGGGTAATACAAAGTACTAGAATAACCATTTCCTATGTTTCTAAAACACACTCAAAAAAGTGATTCAATGAGTCATCAAATTAAAATGCCCATACCTCCATGGATACTGGTCCTAATTACATAATATATTTATCTGCATGTAGCCCTGATGTAATGCTCTTACTCCGCCCCTTATGCTTTACCTTTGTTTGTCTTTGTTCATGAGTTATTCTACAAACAGTCCAAAATCACCAAACATTGAATCACTTTTTTGAGTCACTGTATAGTTGATTTCTGTTTATAGCAAACATAGACTGTAAGACACCATCCAAAGCCTAATTCTTGTAGACTTTGGTTTGCTTTTTTATTCCAAGCTAATGAAGCTTGTTTAAGTCCATATAAGGCTTTTTTAAGTTTATAGACTTTGTGCTCTTGTCCTTTGATAATAAATCCTTCTGGCTGTTCCATGTATATGTTTTCTTCTAAGTCTCCATAAAGGAATGCTGTCTTTACATCTAGCACTTTGATTTCCCAATCTTCTAGCGCTGCTGTAGCCATAAGGAGTCTCACAGTTTCAAATTGTGCAACTGGTGAGAATGTATCATCATAATCTACTCCAGGTATTTGTGAAAATCCTTTAGCGACTAGTCGAGCACGTTTTTGGCCATCACTTTTGACCGCATAAACCCATCTACACTTTACAGGTTTATGGTCTTTTGGACATGGTACTAATTCCTGTTAAGAGCTATGCTCAAACAACACAACACTCAAGCTCACTACAAGCAAGTGAAGAGAAGATTGAGAAAAAGGGAATGAATGGAATTGAAAACTAGGTAGTTGCCTGAGCAAGACAAACTATCTTGAGTCTTAGAGTAACCTCTACCTACAGTAGTCCTTATATACCCCTACCTAGCCTCCTTGCCCTTCCCTCATGTCCGACTGTGCCTACTGTGCTTCTGCCATACTGCATCCTCATGCTAAGCCTCATGTCCTCCTTATCTTATCTATAATAAGATCCTTGATAACACCGATAAGGAATCCCATCCTGATGTGATAAGTGATAAGATAAGATAAGATCACTTGATAAGATCTTATCCTTCTGATAAGCTTTGCGAGTTGTCCAATGTATCCATCATGACCTGTACGTTGGTCCCATCTCTGGTACTACATCCTAGACTGATGATGATGCGTGATATAGCCTCTGCAACTGTTGCACCCTTTATGGTCTTGTCTTGTCACTGTTACTGTTGCCTGTAGTAAGGCTTCCATGTAGCACGTAACTGACTGAACCTCCGTTGGTGAGTATATGCCCTACACCTTGCATTGTAAATAGATAGTGCTCTCTTAGATAAGTGAGACATTGGATAAGGCGTCAAATGCATCAAAGCATCGAATTTAGGGGTTGATTCGTAACAATTCCCATACATCGCGGTCTTCTAAGGCCTGTACTTCTTCTCTCATTGCATTTTGCCATAGTTCCCATTCTTTGGGGTTAGAAGCTTTTAATTTATAAGCATCTTTATATGTCCATTGGTCTACACTTTTAGAGTAGTTTGGACTTATGGCTTTGCATAGAAGGTAGTTAACAAATCTGTTACCTCCTTCTTTGAGTAGTTTTTCTAAGAAGTATACGAGATCATCACTAGGTGATTTAGACTGTAAATCCCTATTGACTTCTTCTTCACTTGATTCATTAAATGGATCGGTTTCATTATCAGAAGATGATTGTCTATTCAAATCTGGAATAGATTCACCACCAGAAACTGGTTTTGTTTCTATAGTAGATGATCGTTCAGATTCTGAGGCAGATGGTGTTTTATATTGTTCTGACTCTGTTTCTGATTCTGATATTTCTTCCATTTCTTTATCCATTTCAATTTGTTGTAACGGATTTTGTAAAGCTTTTTGTGAAGAAGTTGGACTAAGGGTAGGTTTGGCTTTCCCTTTTCTTTTACCAAAGACTCTTTTGCTCCACTCTCTAGTACTTTGTATATCTTTTTCTATTTCAAGAGGAGCTTTCTGACCATATGCATTGTCAGGCATGAGTCTCGGTTTCTTTAGGCATGAAGTCCTTCTGAGATATGTGTCATATTTTTCATCTCGTTTGTCCTTTCCTTTTTCAGGACATTTATCTCCAAGTCGTCTCATGGAGATGTTTGGTCATTCAGGAAGTGTTATTGAACGATTAACATTAGGTTCTATATCCTGATTTCTGTCAGGATTTATGTAAGAATCCTCTAGGCCTTGATTATCCTTATCATGAAACGATCCGCTATAATCGTTGTTTGTAGTGTCATGATTTTCTGGATATCTTTTCTTTTTGTGGGGAGTATCATCATCACTATCACTATCATAGTTGTGATGATCGTGATCCATGTGGGAATTGGAATCAGATACGTGTCCATTATTTTTCTCCCTTGTTTCTATACCTGGTGGACTTTTAAATAGTCTATTTTCTAAGCCTTCTGTTTTTGCTCTAGGAAATTTGGTTTCATCAAATAATGATTGAACTCCAACAAATATAGAGTTATCATTTTTCATGAATTGATAAGCTTTAGAGCCATCTTCATATCCTATGAAGGTCATGGCCTCTGCTTTTGGAGTAAGCTTATTTTGTCTAATTTCTTTAGGTACAAAAACCCAAGCTAGACAACCAAATGTTTTAAAGTAATGAACATCAGGTTTCTTATTATACAAATTTTCATATGGCATCATCCATTTTGTTCTTCTTAATGGTGTGTGATTGTAGATGTGAATAGCATTTTTCATAGCAAACTCCCACCATGATTTTGGACATTGGGCATGGAGTCGCATACTTTCTGCTTTTTCTAAGATTGTATTATTCAATCTTTCTGCACATCCATTTTGTTGATGGATGTATGGTGCACTATGTTCACGTAATATGCCTTTTTGTTTTAAGAATTGATCAAATTCACCAGACTTAAATTCTCCCCCTCGATCTGATCTGAAACGTTTAACTTTTCTTCCTGTTTGGTTTTCAAACAGTGTAATAAAGTTTTTGAAATTTTCAAACGTTTCTGATTTAGTTTGTAGGAATGCCATGAAGGCATATGAAGAATAGTCATCAATAATCATTAAACACCATTTTTTACGGTGATAAGATTCTTGTGGGAATTCTAGCAAATCAGCATGTAACAACTCTAATGGTTGTTTTGCACGTGTTTGTGATATAGGATAAGATTTATTATGCATCTTTCCTTGTGCACATCCAGAACAAATAGGATTATCAGATGGTATTTTGATTTTATCATCAAATCCTTCTGTATGTTGGCTCATATTTTTAATTACATTTTTATTTGCATGTGCCATCCTATTATGCCATGTAGTGAAATCTACGAGATTCACCAATTTGTTTAATTTTTGTTTTATTGTTACTTTAGCCCAGTGTATCGGTTCAAAGCGATTTTTGGGTTTAGCAACTATAACATCATTTCCTTTGAACAAAAACACTGTATGATCACTGTTTGATGTCTCAATGTAACCACCAATTTTTAATTGCCCAGATGAAATAAGTTTGTGAGAAGCCTTTGGCATGTAACAAACTTCCAATTTAGTGATATGTTTAAGTCCTTTTAAGTTTTCAAACTCAAGAACTATAGTCCCTTGTCCAAGTATCATTGCAGCTGATTTTGAATCAGCTGTTTTGATTTCTTCTGGTTCAGGATATGGATTATACTCTACAAAGTCAGATTTGTTGTTTGTAATGTGCACAGATGCACCTGAGTCTATTATCCAATAATCCTCACATATTTTTTCACTTTTAAATGACGACACAGATTTATTTAAACTAATAGCTATTATGCTATTTTTACATCTGCTGTCTACAGACTTACCAATACTATGATTGGGATTAATCTGATGGTTACATTGGTCTGTCTCCATCATCATAGTCATATTCATAGTATCCATTGTAATATCCATCGACTTCATTGTCGTCACTGATTTGTAATCAGTATTTGGATAATTTTTAGTGAAATTTACATACGTTCTGTCGTCCCAGTAACCTGTTTCTACATGTTCCTCATGTATTTCTTCTTGTAGCTCTATTTGAGCTTTCTCGTCATCAATATGAGCTTCTGGAATATCCATCGGATTATTTTTCCAGGTAACAAAGTCTTCTTTAATGAGATCTTTTCCTTTTCCTTTAAGATCTTTGATCCTGTTCATGATTTTTAATGTCTCAGGATTGACTTTGTTTGGGCTGATTCTATCAGCGAGTGAAGAATTTTGAGGGACATCCACATCCATCTTATGGCTTTCTGTTATAGCCATATTAGCGAATTTTTTAAGATCCACTTTTTCTTTTCTTGAGAGATCCCCAGGAGCATTCGCTGCTTTAGCCAGAAGATTTAATTTCTTTAGCTTATTTGCACAATTTTTCTTATTATGCTCCCAATTTGATCCTGTTCTGTTGCCAGGGGGTATATAAGCTGGTCTATTACTAGGACCTGCCTGTGCATTTGGCTGGGTATTTTTTCCTTTAGGCAAATTAACTCTGGGTTTAAACCCAGAATTAAATGGTTTTTTGCCTTTATAGTTTTTGCTCCCCCTTGCTACAAAATTTGCAGACTGCTCTTCCTTGTCGCCTTTGCGACATTGGTACTCATTTTCAATCTCTGGTAGGAGATCTTTAAGTTTTGTTGTTCCTACTACCATTTTTAGAAGTATGTAGGTTTTGAATGAGTCCCAGGAAGCTGGCATCCTGTCAATGACTTCCATTAATTGGAAATCGTCATCAAAGGATTTGCCATTTGCAGCCATTTCAGCCCAGAGTTCCATTAACTCTTGAACTGATTCTGCAGGATTTTTGTTTTTGGGGAATTCCCAAGTTTTTGTCTTTTTATAGACATTAAATATTGCTACAGCTCCAGCTTTGGAAAATGCCTCAGTTAGGCCATCCCAAGTTTCTTTTGATGTGTCTTTGATATGGTGTCCCAAAGACTTAGGCAGATTTAGGGTTATTATTCCCCTTGCCTTTCCATCATTTTGTAGAAATTCTTGGTGTAGTTTCCAAATTTGGTTGAGTGCCTGGACTCGACCAGCTGTGACAGTTGTGCTACCCATTTCATCATAGCTGGGTAGCCAAGGGTTATGTGTAATAGTACCCTCAACATACTGCCATACGCTTTTTGATTGGAGTGTAGCTTTAACTAATCTGGACCATGTGGCCCAGTTACTTCTACCTTGTAAGGTAGGAATGGTGACATCACCACTTTTGTTTGCTCCTACTGTAAGATTACAGTTAAAGCCTCTGGCCAATTTATCAATATTGGCCCAGCCATAACTATAACCTTCTACAGGTTCAATGTGAAAGCTTGCTTTGCTTTCCCTGTGAATTTTGAAGCCAGTTTCCTTTCAGAGTTTATGGCTTAATTGTGACAAGTCCTTAACTGTAGGATATGTTGGCCACACATATTTGGATAGCGCTCTATCTTTGATTGCTACCAAATAGCAGAGTCCAGGTTTTTTCCAGACTGGATGCTCTCGTGTGTGTTTAAAATTTCTTTTATTTGTTTTCACAGGAATGATTTCACCATCCTCAATTGGGGTACCAACTTGAGCTTGTAGGTATGTATCATTTTCATCGTCTGTTAATTCCCAATGGGAATTTTCAGAGCCATATAAGAGATCTTGGAAATCAGTATTTCCAAGTTCTTTTAACTTGTCATGTTTAGGTATGTGAGTTCTAGGCTCTTTGGAGCAAGCAGTGAAGTTTATTTTATCAGCTTCTTTTTTATCTAGCCAATTTTGTTTCTGATGTAGCTTTTTGGCTCTTTTCTTTTCTTGAGCCAGCTTTATTTTGTCAGAATCTAGCCAAGACTCCGCATTTATAGCGCGTGTCTTTGCTCCTTTTAACTCTAATTTGAGATGTCCTATCTCATGTGCCATTTCTCTTTGGTTTTTGAAATAAGTATTATTCTCATTTCTTCTAGCCTGCTGAGATTGACTTAGATGATCTAAGGCAGCATCTAGATCATCACATAATTGATCATTATTATCGATTAATGTATTGGAGTTTTGTATAACTCCTTTCACCATTTGTGAAATCTCAGCTATGTTTTGTTGATGGCTAGCAACCATGATTTTGGCGTCTTCTACCAATTCATTCGCTTGATAGAGTTCATGTAATTTTTTATTTTGGAGAAGAGAATCACTCCTTCTTTGTTTAATTACACATATTTTATTGGGTAATGCACCCAATTTCATAAATGCAGTGGCTATTTTTCACCACTCATTTATTTCCCCTCGTGACCATTTGTCACCTTCCTCCTGTGTCTTTTGTCCTTTCTGGTCTCCCCCAGAGGATTGTACCGGAAGCGGGTCAATCTCCCACTTCAATGCTTCAGCAACAACCCTTGCTCCAAATGTTTTGAGCCACTGTTCGTGGCGTCTATCTTGTTCTTTGACAGATAAGGAATATGCCTGATTAGGGTCATTCCTTTTTTGGAGGCTAAGGGGACCACGCACATTCTTCACTCCATTTTTGGCAACAGCGGCATAATTTGGCCCTGAGGAAGGGCCAGGAACAGGAATCGGCATCCTGTTTTCCTCGTTGCCTAATCGAGGGAAGGGGGTTGATGGCTGATAAGTGCCATTATTAAGATTGGCAATAAGTTGCTGCACACCTTCCATAGGCAGTTTGGGATATTCATCCCTGACTTTGTTCCAATTGTTGATTGGAACAGCATTGGGCTTTCTATATTTAGCCCAGACTGCTTCATCATGGAGGACCGTGTGTCTGTGTTCCCTAGCCATTTTCCTTTTATATTCTTGAGTGTGCCGATGAATGCGCGCCTCAAGTATGGCTTTTTGTTTGGCCTCCTCCACTTTTGCCCGGTGCTGGGCGATCGTCTCTTGATCTTGCCGACGAAGATCGTCAGCAAGCTTAGAGTCAATCGAGGCTGATGGCCCAGAACCGGTGACTCATGCCTTTCCAGCACGTTTCTTGTATGTAACAGGGATGAACATCCCTGCACCATCAAGGGGAGGAGTGATCCTCTCCTGTTTAACCTGAACAGGGGGGGATCGTGGGTGTGATGAGTCAGAGACTGTGCATAAGGAGGGTAGTGAGGATGGAGTCCTCACTTTAATAACCGGTGATGCCAGTTTTGATCCCACTTTATTTGAGCGGGGAGAGCGCATAATGTTGGCAGACTTGCCAATTTCGCACTTTTTAATTAATTTAGAATTTTTAATTTGTCCCAATTTAAATTGGGCAATTACCTGTTTGCCTTTGTATTTGGCCGCAAGGCCACACAAAGCGCATTTATTGGATTCTTGATCCGATTTGGCTTCTTCCTCAGCCATTTCAGGAGCGAGGTCGAAGTAGGTAATAATATGACCCTTAGAAGGGCCAGCTTGATTGTTTCCGGATGAACTGGAAGAGGAGGCTGCTTTTCCGGCAGCGGAGCCGGAATAGGATTTTCCGGAGGAGGATCTGGAAGAAGAGGAGGTGGAGGCAGAGGAAGCAGCAGAGTTGTTGTAAGACATTTTTATCAAAAAATATTTATTTATTTATTTGAAAATTTCAAAAAATAAATTTGAGGATGGGTTGGTTTGGTTTGGTTTGAAGATCTTTGAAAAATACATTAGCTCATCGTTTTAAGGAATGATAGATGCTAGTGCTAATCATTGATACTTCCGGTTATGGATGCAACAGATGGATCCTGGGACAGGGACTAGTGGATCGCTTTTGGTTTCTCAGTTTCATCGCCAGAAAGGGATCCAGCCTTTCAGGAGTGCTTTGGGGCTCCAGCAAATTCCCCAACAGCAGTAAATATTCCATCATTATGTAACTATTTTAAATTGTATTATTGTTGCTAAGGAGCAGTCCTATTACTAAGCAGGAAGCTAAGCTCGTGCCTGCCACTGATACGCATAGACAGGGAACAATGTCCCTGTAGCACTATCTTTATATGGAATATTACATAATTATTTAATTAATGAGAAATGCGGGACGAAAACCCGAAATTGGTATATGCACTTAATTATTCACGGCCAAAAGGGGGGCACAAAGCCTTTTGATCAGGGGACGGGACAGAACCCGATCCGATCTTTATCCATCATAAGATGGCCCTTAATCTGGAGGATGTTGATAAACCAGTGTCCACAAACTGGTCCAGATCCAATCGAGATGATCGATGGATCTTAGATTATGGTTTTATTATGTACCCGGGTAATGCAGAAACCGGGGGCTGGACAAGTTTGCCACACTAAGTATTATTTTCACACCTCTCCAGGTGGTGCCCAGATCTCTGTCAAGATCGGACATGCTCATATTTCGGGTGAGCTCCCTGGGTTATGTTAGTGGACATAAACGGTGTATACAGTCATCTACAGCCACTAGGGTGCTACTAACAAACCTGATTACCTTATTTGGTTATTACCAAATAGCAATCGATGTAGTCCCCTCGATGGTGACAGCTACATCGTCGAGCCGCTTATCTCCTGTGGTATCGAGGTGATCGCCCATCAGGTCTGCGAGCAGACAGGGCCCATAACCTGTCAAAGTAGCACGACGACGGGCGCAGCAGAATAGTAGAGCTAAGTAAGTAAACACTTACTTGTGTAGCTGTAGGTCACTCAGGAGCTAGGGCTCAACTGGTTGATAGCAGAGAAGAGAATGTAGATTGACGGAGAAACTACAGAGTATTTATACGTCTATCTACTGTGTCTGTGTCAGCGTTATTATGATACACTGACTGAGCATTTGTATAGCATGACTGAGCAAATGTATTGAGCATAGCAATGCGCAGTCATTGCTGTGTGGAAAGCTGTGTGAAGCACAGCTTTGCACAGTCACCATGCAAATACATGAGGTGGCTTTATTGTTCAGAGTTCTGTCCCATCAAACTCTATAATATCTGTGTAGATACAATGAACTTATATAATCATAGATTATTAGATAATACTGATAAGATATGATAATGATTGAGATCGGATAGATCCGAGATGTTTTCCCACAATACGAAAGACATTCGTCAATGTTCATTTCAACACATGTGAAATCTGCTACACCCTGAACTGGGCAGTTACCTCCTGCCATGCACTGGCCAAATCTGGCTTCACCCTGATACCCTGCTTTCCTCTGCTCCCCCCTGGCCCACTGTTGAAGTAGCACGATGATGGGCGCAGCAGAATAGTAGAGCTAAGTAAGTAAACACTTACTTGTGTAGCTGTAGGTCACTCAGGAGCTAGGGCTCAACTGGTTGATTGCAGAGAAGAGAATGTAGATTGACAGTGAAACTACAGAGTATTTATATGTCTATCTACTGTGTCTGTGTCAGTGTTATTATGATATATGCTGACTGAGCATTTGTATAGCATGACTGAGCAAATGTATTGAGCATAGCAATGCGCAGTCATTGCTGTGTGGAAAGCTGTGTGAAGCACTGCTTTGCACAGTCACCATGTGAATACATGAGGTGGCTTTATTGTTCAGAGTTCTGTCCCATTGAACTCTATAATATCTGTCTAGATATAAATACAATGAACTTATATAATCATAGATTATTAGATAATACTGATAAGACATGATAACAATTGAGATTGGATAGATCTGAGATGTTTTCCCATGATATGAAAGACATTCATCAATGTTTGTTTCAACACTCCCCCTCATTGAGGATCTCAATGCCAATTTCATTTCTTAACTCTTTGAACTTTTGCCAAGTCAAATTTTTTGTTAAGATATCAGCTAATTGTTCATTTGTGGGAACATATGATATGTTAATATCTTTGTTCTCAACATGTTCTCTAACATAATGATAACGAATATCAATATGTTTTGTTCTATGTTCTTGAGCTGGATTCTTTGCTAAGAATATTGATCCTCTGTTATCTACATGAAGATCAACAGCTCCAATGTCATATCCCAGTTCATTGAATAGGGATTTAATCCACATGATTTGGTGTGAGCAGTCTGAAAGACTCATATACTCAGCTTCTGTGGATGATAATGCAACAGTTTTCTGTTTTCTGGAAATCCAACTAATTGGAGATCCTGCTAATAGAACTAGATTACCCGTTACAGATTTTCTTGTGACTGGATTACCAGCCCAATCTGCATCAGAGTAAGCATGCATTCCATCTTTGTTAAAGCCATCATACACCAATTTTCCATTTATGGAAGAATTGACATATTTTATAATATATAAGGCTTTTGCTATATGTTCTCTAGATGGATTAACCATGAATTGTGACATCATGATTACTGCTTGGGTAATATCATATCTCGTGCCAAGAGTAAGATATAGTAGAGATCCAATAATTGATTGGTAATAACTCCTTTCTTGAGGAGTTGCAGTTCCTTCATTTTCCACAGGTGTATATCCTGCTGGTAAAGGAGTACAAACAGGTTTTGAATCTTCTTGACCAAAACATTTAACTACTTTCTTTGCATAGTTAATTTGATCAAGAATAATCAATTTTCATTTTCTATCTCAGACAATAGTCATTCCAAGATATTCTTTAATGGGTCCTAGATCTCTACATTCCCATTTTCTCATAAACTTGTGTTTTAGTTCCATGAGTAACTTCTTGTTGTTTCCCATGAATAACACATCATCAACATATAATATAGCTACTATAGTTGATTTCTGTTTATAGCAAACATAGACTCCAGTGTCTGTAAGACACCGTCCAAAGCCTAATTCTTGTAGACTTTGATTTGCTTTCTTATTCCAAGCTAATGAAGCTTGTTTAAGTCCATATAAGGCTTTTTTAAGTTTATAGACTTTGTGCTCTTGTCCTTTGATAATAAATCCTTCTGGCTGTTCCATATATATGTTTTCTTCTAAGTCTCCATAGAGGAATGCTGTCTCTACATCTAGTGCTTCGATTTCCCAATCTTCTAGTGCTGCTGTGGCCATAAGGAGCCTCACAGTCTCAAATTGTGTGACTGGTGAGAATGTATCATCATAATCTACTCCAGGTATTTGTGAAAATCCTTTAGCGACTAGTTGAGCACGTTTTCAGCCATCACTTTTGACTGCATAAACCCATCTACACTTTACAGGTTTACAGTCTTTTGGACATGGTACTAATTCCCATACATCATGGTCTTCTAGGGCCTGTACTTCTTCTTTCATTGCATTTTGCCATAATTCCCATTCTTTGGGATTAGAAGCTTTTAATTTGTAAGCATCTTTATATGTCCATTGGTCTACACTTTTAGAGTAGTTTGGACTTATGGCTTTGCATAGAAGGTAGTTAACAAATTTGTTACCTCCTTCTTTGAGTAGTTTTTCTAAGAAGTATACGAGATCATCACTAGGTGATTTAGACTGTAAATCTCTATTGACTTCTTCTTCACTTGATTCATTAAATGGATCTGTTATGATGATCAGGTCGTCTGTCAATCTACCCGATGATGTAATGCCACGAGGATCATCCAAGACGATGGTGATGAGGTAAGCCTGGCGAACACGAGTGGGTAAACAGCGCTGAGCCTATAAGGCGAGACTCAGGTTTGAGAAAAGGGTTATAGGCGAGAGCACGTGAACTACGACTTGAGATCTCACCACAACCGGTTAAGGTTGCCAGAGATTAACTTGTGCTTACTAACAAGCTTTGCAGTGAGTTATAAGGTTTATACAAGCTAAGTCGAACTTAAGGTTTGACCTACGACAAACTCTGCTATTTATACATGAACCTACTGTCTGTAAAAGGTAAAGAACGTCATAGGTATGATGTAATGATAGTAGACGTCATAACGCGTCATGAGTGAGGTCATAGCAACGTCAGTATGACAGAACGAAGGTAGGCATATGGCATAAGTAGGAATAGAGTCACAACAGCATTAGTGTGACATTGCATAAGCATATGAAAAGAGAAGAGATTGCATAAGCACCGAAAGGGGCAGGTGCTGACATAAGAAAAATGAAAAGTGCGCATAATTGTAACACTAGCTCTTCGCTAGATTACTTGTCCACAAGTAATATTCTACACTAATAAAACAAAAGTACAATGAGCACTCACTCAACATTGTTGTGCTCGGTTTCTGTCCACCAATCAGGTTTTCCGAGGCGGAATTCGTCATCTTTGTCATCAGGGCAATGTCGTCCTGCTAACCAGGCATGATGTTCCTCTTCATTATCAAAGGTAACGGTCCCAGGGCGGGTTCCCTGCTGGAATCCTTGGCAGGTGTGACGAAGGGGGCAAGGGCGTGTCAAAGGAGGGCATTGTGAGTGGTTTGATGGGTGTGGCAATGTGCCAGGGGTAGATCCTGCATTCTCAATGCATCTAGGTGTTGATTTCGGCAGTGCGAGATGATGGTTAGGGTTGTGCTGCAACGTGATGTGTCCCCGAGAGTTACAGATGAGGCAGTGAGGGCACCGAGGTTGTTTTCGAGGGGCTTGAGGAGTGGCAGGTGTCGTTGCCTTACCCTTTCCTTTCTGTCTGGGTGGTGTCTCGGGATTGACTGTGGAAAATGCGACAGGGGGATTCGAAGGTATCGTTGTCGAGGGTCGTGCTGATGGCTGAGGGTTCATCAGTGCTGAAATTGGTATAGACTTTCCTTTTGGAGCGGTCTGTTTGGCTGCTGAGGCCAACCCTTCAGGCTGTCTTGTGACAAGGGGCATTGTTGTCATCAGGGGTGTGGCCGAGTCTAATTCGGCGAGGGTGCAAATAATGACTTGGACTTCATCTCCATTAAGAATAATGCGGGGCGATTTAGAAGGTCGAGGAGGGAACATGTTGTTGATGTAAATATGTGTCTCGTTGACGGATTTGATTGCCTTCTCGACATGGGCAAGTATTCCTTTGATCTTATCGTGAATTTCGTCTGCTGCATCGAGGATTGTCGAAGTAGCACGACGACGGGCGCAGCGGAATAGTAGAGCTAAGTAAGTAAACACTTACTTGTGTAGCTGTAGGTCACTCAGGAGCTGTGGCTCAACTGGTTGATAGCAGAGAAGAGAATGTAGATTGACGGAGAAACTACAGAGTATTTATACGTCTATCTACTGTGTCTGTGTCAGCGCTATTATGATACGCTGACTGAGCAAATGTATTGAGCATAGCAATGCGCAGTCATTGCTGTGTGGAAAGCTGTGTGAAGCACAGCTTTGCACAGTCGCCATGTGAATCCATGAGGCGGCTTTATTGTTCAGAGTTCTGTCCCATCGAACTCTATAATATCTGTCTAGATATAAATACAGTGAACATTATATAATCATAGATTATTAGATAATACTGATAAGATATGATAACGATTGAGATCGGATAGATCCGAGATGTTTTCCCACGATACGAAAGACATTTGTCAATGTTTGTTTCAACACTCCCCCTCATTGAGGATCTCAATGCCAATTTCATTTCTTAACTCTTTAAACTTTTGCCAAGTTAAATTTTTTGTTAAGATATCAGCTAATTGTTCATTTGTGGGAACATATGATATGTTAATATCTTTGTTCTCAACACGTTCTCTAACATAATGATAACGAATATCAATATGTTTTGTTCTATGTTCTTGAGCTGGATTCTTTGCTAAGAATATTGATCCCCTGTTATCAACATGAAGATCAACAGCTCCAATGTCATATCCCAGTTCTTTGAATAGGGATTTTATCCACATGATTTGGCGTGAGCAGTCTGAAAGACTCATGTACTCAGCTTCTGTGGATGACAATGCAACAGTTTTCTGTTTTCTGGAAATCCAACTTATTGGAGATCCTGCCAATAGAACTAAATTACCCGTTACAGATTTTCTTGTGACTGGATCACCAGCCCAATCTGCATCAGAGTAAGCATGCATTCCATCTTTGTTAAAGCCATCATACACCAATTTTCCATTTATGGAAGAATTGACATATTTTATAATATATAAGGCTTTTGCTATGTGTTCTCTAGATGGATTAACCATGAATTGTGACATCATGATTACTGCTTGGGTAATATCATATCTCGTGCCAAGAGTAAGATATAGTAGAGATCCAATAATTGATTGGTAATAACTCCTTTCTTGAGGAGTTGCAGTACCTTCATTCTCCACAGGTGTATATCCTGCTGGTAAAGGAGTACGAACAGGTTTTGAATCTTCTTGACCAAAACGTTTAACTACTTTTTTTGCATAGTTAATTTGATCAAGAATAATCAATTTCTTTTTCCTATCTCGGACAATTGTCATTCCAAGATATTCTTTAATGGGTCCTAGATCTCTACATTCCCATTTTTTCATAAATTTGTGTTTTAGTTCCATGAGTAACTTTTTATTGTTTCCCATGAATAACACATCATCAACATATAATATAGCTACTATAGTTGATTTTTGTTTATAGCAAACATATACTCCAGTGTCTGTAAGACACCGTCCAAAGCCTAATTCTTGTAGACTTTGATTTGCTTTCTTATTCCAAGCTAATGAAGCTTGTTTAAGTCCATATAAGGCTTTTTTAAGTTTATAGACTTTGTGCTCTTGTCCTTTGATAATAAATCCTTCTGGCTGTTCCATATATATGTTTTCTTCTAAGTCTCCATAAAGGAACACTGTCTTTACATCTAGTGCTTCGATTTCCCAATCTTCTAGCACTGCTGTAGCCATAAGGAGTCTCACAGTTTCAAATCGTGCAACTGGTGAGAATGTATCATCATAATCTACTCCAGGTATTTGTGAAAATCCTTTAGCGACTAGTCAAGCACGTTTTCGGCCATCGCTTTTGACCGCATAAACCCATCTACACTTTACAGGTTTACGGTCTTTTGGACATGGTACTAATTCCCATACATCACGGTCTTCTAAGGCCTGTACTTCTTCTTTCATTGCATTTTGCCATAATTCCCATTCTTTGGGATTAGAAGCTTTTAATTTATAAGCATCTTTATACGTCCATTGATCTATACTTTTAGAGTAGTTTGGACTTATGGCTTTGCATAGAAGGTAGTTAACAAATCTGTTACCTCCTTCTTTGAGTAGTTTTTCTAAGAAGTATACGAGATCATCACTAGGTGATTTAGACTGTAAATCTCTATTGACTTCTTCTTCACTTGATTCATTAAATGGATCGGTTTCATTATCAGAGGATGATTGTCTATTCAAATCTGGAATAGATTCTCCACCAGAAACTGGTCTTGTTTCTTTAATGGATGATCGTTCAGATTCTGAGGCAGATGGTGTTTTATATTGTTCTGACTCTGTTTCTGACTCTGATATTTCTTCCATTTCTTTATCCATTTCAATTTGTTGTAACGGATTTTGTAAAGCTTTTCGTGAAGAAGTTGGACTAAGGGTAGGTTTTGCTTTCCCTTTGCCTTTACCAAAGACTCTTTTGCTCCATTCTCTAGTACTTTGTATATCTTTTTCTATTTCGAGAGGAGCTTTCTGACCATATGCATTGTCAGGCATGAGTCTAGGTTTTTTTAGGCGTGAAGTCCTTCTGAGATATGTGTCATATTTTTCATCTCGTTTGTCCTTTCCTTTTTCAGGACATTTATCTCCAAGTCGTCTCATGGAGATGTTCGGTTGTTCAGGAGGTGTTATTGAACGATTAACATTAGGTTCTATATCCTGATTTCTGTCAGGATTTATGTAAGAATCCTCTAGGCCTTGATTATCCTTATCATGAAACGATCCGCTATAATCGTTGTCTGTAGTATCATGATTTTCTGGATATCTTTTCTTTTTGTGGGGAGTATCATCATCACTATCACTATCGTAGGTGTGATGACCATGATCCATGTGGGAATTGGAATCAGATACGTGTCCATTATTTTTCTCCCTTGTTTCTATACCTGGTGGACTATTAAATAGTCTATTTTCTAAGCCTTCTGTTTTTGCTCTAGGAAATTTGGTTTCATCAAATAATGATTGAACTCCAACAAATATAGAGTTATCATTTTTCATGAATTGATAAGCTTTAGAGCCATCTTCATATCCTATGAATGTCATGGCCTCTGCTTTTGGAGTAAGCTTATTTTGTCTAATTTCTTTAGGTACAAAAACCCAAGCTAGACAACCAAATGTTTTAAAGTAATGAACATCAGGTTTCTTGTTATACAAATTCTCATATGGCGTCATCCATTTTGTTCTTCTTAATGGTGTGCAGTTATAAGTGTGAATAGCATTTTTCATAGCAAACTCCCACCAAGATTTTGGGCATTGGGCATGGAGTCGCATACTTTCTGCTTTTTCTAAGATTGTATTATTCAATCTTTCTGCACGTCCATTTTGTTGATGGATGTATGGTGCACTATGTTCACGTAATATGCCTTTTTGTTTTAAGAATTGATCAAATTCTCCAGACTTAAATTCTCCCCCTCAATCTGATCTGAAACGTTTAACTTTTCTTCCTGTTTGGTTTTCAAACAGTGTAATAAAGTTTTTGAAATTTTCAAACGTTTCTGATTTAGTTTGTAGGAATGCCATAAAGGCATATGAAGAATAGTCATCAATAATCATTAAACACCATTTTTTACGGTGATAAGATTCTTGTGGGAATTCTAGCAAGTCAGCATGTAACAACTCTAATGGTTGTTTTGCATGTGTTTGTGATATAGGATAAGATTTATTATGCATCTTTCCTTGTGCACATCCAGAACAAATAGGATTATCAGATGGTATTTTGATTTTATCATCAAATCCTTCTGTATGTTGGCTCATATTTTTAATTACATTTTTATTTGCATGTGCCATCCTATTATGCCATGTAGTGAAATCTACGAGATTCACCAATTTGTTTAATTTTTGTTTTATTGTTACTTTAGCCCAGTGTATCGGTTCAAAACGATTTTTGGGTTTAGCAACTATAACATCATTTCCTTTGAACAAAAACACTGTATGATCACTGTTTGATGTCTCAACGTAACCACCAATTTTTAATTGTCCAGATGAAATAAGTTTGTGAGAAGCCTTTGGCATGTAACAAACTTCCAATTTAGCAATATGTTTAAGTCCTTTTAAGTTTTCAAACTCAAGGACTATAGTCCCTTGTCCAAGTATCATAGCAGCTGATTTTGAATCGGCTGTTTTGATTTCTTCTGGTTCAGGATATGGATTATACTCTACAAAGTCAGATTTGTTGTTTGTAATGTGCACAGATGCACCTGAGTCTATTATCCAATAATCCTCACGTATTTTTTCACTTTTAAGAGTCGATGCAGATTTATTTAAACTAATAGCTATTATGCTATTTTTACATCTGCTATCTACAGACTTACCAATATTATGATAAGCCTTCTTCTGATGGTTACATTCCATCATCTGCGAAGAAGTCATTATCATAATATTCTTCTTGGTATCCTCCGATGTTATCATTGTCACTGATTTATAATCAGTATTTGGATATTTTTTAGTGAAATTTACATACGATCTGTTGTCCCAGTAACCTGTTTCTACATGTTCCTCATGTATTTCTTCTTGTAGCTCTATTTGAGCTTTCTCATCATCAATACGAGCTTCTGGAATATTCATTGAATTATTTTTCCAGGTAACAAAGTCTTCTTTGATAAGATCTTTTCCTTTTCCTTTAAGATCTTTGATCCTGTTCATAATTTTTAATGTTTCAGGATCGACTTTGTTTGTGCTGATTCTATCAGCAAGTGAAGAATTTTGAGGAACATCCACATCCATGTTATGGCTTTCTGTTATAGCCATATTAGCGAATTTCTTAAGATCCGCTTTTTCTTTTCTTGAAAGGTCCCCAGGAGCGTTCGCAGCTTTAGCCAGAAGATTTAATTTCTTTAGCTTATTTGCGCAATTTTTCTTATTGCGCTCCCAATTTGATCCTGTTCTGTTGCCAGGGGGTACATAGGCTGGTCTATTACTAGGACCTGCCTGTGCATTTGGCTGGGTATATTTTCCTTTAGGCAAATTCACTTTGGGTTTGAACCCAGAGTTAAAAGGTTTTTTGCCTTTATAATTTTTGCTCCCCCTTGCTACAAAATTTGCAGACTGCTCTTCCTTGTCGCCTTTGCGATGTTGGTACTCATTTTCGATCTCTGGTAGGAGATCTTTAAGTTTTGTTGTTCCTACTACCATTTTTAGGAGTATGTAGGTTTTGAATGAGTCCCAGGAAGCTGGCATCCTGTCAATGACTTCCATTAATTGGAAATCATCGTCAAAGGATTTGCCATTTGCAGCCATTTCAGCCCAGAGTTCCATTAACTCTTGAACTGATTCTGCAGGATTTTTATTTTTGGGGAATTCCCAAGTTTTTGTCTTTTTATAGACGTTAAATATTGCTACAGCCCCAGCTTTGGAAAATGCCTCAGTTAGGCCATCCCAAGTTTCTTTTGATGTGTCTTTGATATGATGACTCAAAGATTTAGGCAAATTTAGGGTAATTATTCCCCTTGCCTTTCCATCATTTTCAAGAAATTCTTGGTGTAATTTCCAAATTTGGTTGAGTGCTTGGACTCGACCAGCTGTGACAGTTGTGCTAACCATTTCAGCTTGGTAGCTGGGTAGCCAAGGGTTATGTGTGATAGTACCCTCAACGTACTGCCATACACTTTTTGACTGGAGTGTAGCTTTAACCAACCTGGACCATGTGGCCCAGTTGCTTCTACCTTGTAAGGTAGGAATGGTTATATCACCACTTTTGTTTGCCCCTACTGGAAGATTACAATTAAGGCCTTTGGCTAATTTATCAATATCAGCCCAGCCATAACTATAACCTTCTACAGGCTCAATGTGAAAGCTTGCTTTGCTTTCCCTGTGAATTTTGAAGCCAATTTCCTTTCGGAGTTTATGGCTTAATTGTGACAAATCCTTAACTGTAGGATATGTCGGCCACACATATTTGGATAGCGCTCTATCTTTGATTGCTACCAAATAGCAGAGTCCGGGTTTTTTCCAGACTGGGTGCTCTTGCGTGTGTTTAAAATTTCTTTTATTTGTTTTCACAGGAATGATTTCACCATGCTCAATTGGAGTACCAACTTGAGTTTGTGGGTATGTATCATTTTCATCGTCTGATAATTCCCAATGGGAATTTTCAGAGCCATATAAGAGATCTTGGAAATCAGTATTTCCAAGCTCTTTTAACTTGTCATGTTTAGGTATGCGAGTTCTTGGCTCTTTGGAGCGAGCGGTGAAGTTAATTTTATCGGCTTCTTTTTTATCTAGCCGATTTTGTTTCTGACGCAGCTTTTTGGCTCTTTTCTTTTCTTGAGCCAGCTTTATTTTGTCAGAATCTAGCCAAGACTCCGCATTTATTGCGCGTGTCTTTGCTCCCTTTAACTCTAATTTGAGATCTCCTATCTCACGTGCCATTTCTCTTTGGTTTTCGAAATAAGCATTATTCTCATTTCGTCTAGCCTGCTGAGATTGACCTAGATGATCTAAGGCTGCATCTAGATCATCACGTAATCGATCATTATTATTGATTAACGTGTTGGAGTTTTGTATAACTCCTTTCACTGTTTGTGAAATCTCAGCTATATTTTGTTGATGGCTAGCAACCATGATTTTGGCGTCTTCTACCAATTCATTCGCTTGATAGAGTTCATGTAATTTTTTATTTTGGAGAAGGGAATCGCTCCTTCTCTGTTTAATTACATGTATTTTATTGGGTAATGCACCCAATTTCATAAATGCAGTGGCTATTTTTCGCCACTCATTTATTTCCCCTCATGACCATTTGTCACCTTCCTCCTGCATCTTTTGTCCTTTCTGGTTTCCCCCAGAGGATTGTACCGGAAGCGGGTCAATCTCCCACTTCGACGCTTCGGCAACAACCCTTGCTCCAAATGTTTTAAGCCACTGTTTGTGGCGTCTGTCTTGTTCTTTGACAGATAAGGAATATGCCTGGTTAGGGTCATTCCTTTTTTGGAGGTGAAGGGGACCACGCACATTCTTCACGCCTTTTTTGGCAACGGCGGCATAATTTGGCCCTGAGGAAGGGCCAGGAACAGGAATCGGTGTCCTGTTTTCCTCGTTGCCTAATCAAGGGAAGGGGGTTGATGGCCGGTAAGTGCCATTATTAAGGTCGGCAATTAATTGCCGCGCACCTTCCATAGGCAGTTTGGGATAATCATCCCTGACTTTGTTCCAATCGTTGATTGGAACAGCATTGGGCTTTCTATATTTAGCCCAGACAGCTTCATCGTGGCAGACCGTGTGTCCGCGTTCCCTAGCCATTTTCCTTTTATATTCTTGAGTGCGCCGATGAATGCGCGCCTCAAGTATGGCTTTTTGTTTTGCCTCCTCCACTTTTGCCCGGTGCTGGGCAATCGTTTCTTGATCTTGCCGACGAAGATCGTCAGCAAGCTTAGAATCGATTGAGGCCGATGGCCCAGAACCGGTAACTCGTGCCTTGCCGGCACGCTTTTTGTATGAAACAGGGATAAACATCCCTGCACCATCAAGGGGAGGAGTGATCCTCTCCTGTTTTACCTGAACAGGGGGGGATCGCGGGTGCGATGAGTCAGAGATTGTGCGTAAGGAGGGTAGCGAGGATGGGGTCCTCACTTTAGTAACTGGCGATGCCGGTTTTGATCCCGCTTTATTTGAGCGGGGAGAGCGCATAATGTTGGCGGACTCGCCCATTTCGCGCTTTTTAATTAATTTAGAATTCTTAATTTGTCCCAATTTAAATTGGGCAATTACCTGTTTGCCTTTGTATTTGGCCGCAAGGCCAAACAAAGTGCGTTTATCGGATTCTTCATCCGATTTAGTTTCATCCTGAGTTTGACTTTCCTCAGGAAGAAGGTCGAAATAGGTAATTATGCGACCCTTGGAGGGGCTGGCTTGGTTGTTTCCGGACGAACCAGAAGAGGAGGCTGCTTTTCCGGCAGCGGAGCCGGAAGCGGATTTTCTGGAAGAAGATCCGGAGGAAGAGGAGGCGGAGGTGGAGGAAGTGGCAGAGTTGTTGTAAGACATGTTTTATCAAAGTATTTATTTATTTATTTGAAAATTCAAAAAATAAATTCGAGGAGAGGTTGGTTTGGATTGGTTTGAAGATCTTTGAAAAATACGTTAGCTCATCGTTTTAAGGAACGATAGATGCTAGCGCTGATCATCGATACTTCCGGTTATGGATGCAACAGATGGATCCCGGGACAGGGACTCGTGGATCGCTTTTGGTTTCTCGGTTTCATCGCCAGAAAGGGATCCAGCCTTCCAGGAGTGCTTTGGGGCTCCAACAAATTCCCCAACAGTGGTAAATATCCCATCATTATGTAACTATTTTTTAAAACGTACTATTGCTGCTAAGGAGCAGTCCTATTACTAAGCAGGAAGCTAAGCTCGTGCCTGCCACTGATATGCGTAGACAGGGAACAATGTCCCTGTAGCACTATCTTTATACGGAATATTACATAATTATTTAATTAATGAGAATGCGGGACAAAAACCCGAAATTGGTATATGCGCTTAATTATTCACGGCCAAAAGTGGGGCGCGAAGCCTTTTGATTGGGGGACGGGACAGAACCCGATCCGATCTTTATCCATCATAAGATGGCCCTTAATCCAGAGGATGTTGATAAACCAGTGTCCACAAACTGGTCCAGATCCGATCGAGACGATCGATGGATCTTAGATTATGGTTTTATTATATACCCAGGTAACGCAGAAACCGGGGGCTGGACAAGTTTGCCACACTAAGTATTGTTTTCACACCTCTCCAGGTGGTGCCCAGATCTCTGTCAAGATCGGACATGCTCATATTTCGGGTGAGCTCCCCGGGTTACGTTAGTGGACAAAATGAGTGTATACAGTCATCTACAGCCACTAGGGCGCTACTAACAAACCTGATTACCTTATTTGGTCATTACCAAATAGCAATCGACGAAGTCCCCTCGACGGCGACAGCTACATCGTCGAGCCGCTTATCTCCTGCGGTATCGAGGCGATCGCCCATCAGGTCTGCGAGCAGACAGGGCCCATAACCTGTCGAAGTAGCACGACGACGGGCGCAGCAGAATAGTAGAGCTAAGTAAGTAAACACTTACTTGTGTAGCTGTAGGTCACTCAGGAGCTGTGGCTCAACTGGTTGATAGCAGAGAAGAGAATGTAGATTGACGGAGAAACTACAGAGTATTTATACGTCTATCTACTGTGTCTGTGTCAGCGCTATTATGATATGCTGACTGAGCATTTGTATAGCATGACTGAGCAAATGTATTGAGCATAGCAATGCGCAGTCATTGCTGTGTGGAAAGCTGTGTGAAGCACAGCTTTGCACAGTCACCATGTGAATCCATGAGGCGGCTTTATTGTTCAGAGTTCTGTCCCATCGAACTCTATAATATCTGTCTAGATATAAATACAGTGAACATTATATAATCATAGATTATTAGATAATACTGATAAGATATGATAACGATTGAGATCGGATAGATCCGAGATGTTTTCCCACGATACGAAAGACATTTGTCAACGTTTGTTTCAACAAGGATCTCAAAGCAGTTTGGGACACCGTAAATGGGGTTAAACCAGGAGTTGATCTTGATCAGGTTCCTGACATCATTCTGCTGTATATAGATGCGCAGTTGTCCATCGTGTACTAGTTTGATGGCATCAATGATGTATCATTCGACATCAGCAATCAGGAGTTGGCGAAGGAGATCCAGGGCGAGTTGGTCCAGGTTTAATTGAATAGAGTTGGTTAGTTCTCAGGCTAGATTAGTGATGTTGATAAATGTTTTGATGAGGTTAGTGCAGTCAAAGTTGGCATTTTCTATCGCAATCTGTCTGATGGCAAGGGAGTGTGGTTGACTGGAAAGTATTCTCCAGACTTGTGCAAGACGAACAGAACATTTCAATGACAAACATGGTTCAACCAATTACGTATATTTTCACTATGTCGATCCAGTTCGATCTGGGCGAAAGCGATGGTTCTCCTAATCCAATTAAGTATTTGTGGATAGGTAGCACTAGCATTAAATGCTCCTGAATATCCAGTAGTTCCGTGAGCTGGAATGGTTTGTGGTTCTCCAGCCTTCTCTGAATATAGCATATGCGCTCCGCCACTGGAGGTAGCTTTGGGGCTATCTGTAATACAGTCTCTGGCGATTGTTTCGGTATCTGTTACGATCCTACGGACTCAGTTTCTTTTTCTCTTCTTTTTCCATATTTTTACTTATTTGTCTGGGGCCTCTATGGGGAGATACTACTTAAGGCAGGACATTACCACCCCTATGTTAGGACGCCCAAGGGTTAGTCAGCGAGCGGCTGCAAGAGCCTTGGGGTTAGGGTTGACCGACAGTATGGCCAGGGGCCAGATCGGTCTAGATGGGGGACCGGGGTAACATGAGGCATGGAGCGGTCTGGGTCTGTTGCTGCGCACCACAGCCTCAGGGTGTAGGGTTTGCTGCGCACAGACCAGGGACTGGGTATATAAGTAGTAGCTCTTGTAGTAGCGAGTCCCTAAGACTCTGGATAGTTTCCCTACCCGGGACTCAATCTTAGTGTTGTGTGGTTTCGTCTCCTTTCTTCCCTCCTCGTTGATGAGGCTTAAGGTTGTGTTTGGGTAGCTCCTAACATAATCCAGAGTCTTTACAACCTTGCCCTTCGTCATTCGCCACAGCGCCGAGTACGTCTTACTCGTTGCAGCTCACGGCGACGAAGCGAGTTTTATTTTTCGACATTGACATTCGTCTGACTCTGTGCACGTAACAACACGTGGCCACAGACAGCCTCGAGGAGCTAGGCGACTACGAATTCAATAACAGATAGTCTCAGTAATCGTAATTACTGACTATGGGGTAATTCATCCCCACTGGCAACAAAAAGGTCTTTGGACGAGAACAGATTGATTGCGGTTGAAAGTGCGGGCAGGCACTGGCCGGATAGCTGTACCAGAGATCTCGGAAAAGCTCAAGGAACGAGCAAAAGCACCGATTCGTTACATGTGTATCAAGGGGCCGAAAGTCCCGTTTCAGATCACTTCGATCTGTAGGGTGAAATCCCAGGCACATTAGTTTCGAATTGGCATTTGGAGGAATTAAATCAAACATCCAAGTTGGGGTGCATTATTGACCCAATTGGACAAACCTCGTGCGAAGGAAAGCACGAGCAGACGAGCGAATAGGCAACAAACCTGTGCAACTGCGCAGGGAACTAGGCGACTGCCGAACGAATGGACCGATTGCCGTTGGAGATAGAATGGAACCGGTTGAAGACAAACCTATACACCACCACACAATGATCGCCATGCAGTGTGAATTCAGTTACATCTTACCACACGCCCACGCGACACTGGAGGAGATTGGATCGATCTTCAACGCGGAGTGGGCATCCGATATTACAACTACCACACGCACGCCGGCGATCACTGGTGATGGATATATACGAAAGTTTGACAACCATGTCAGACTTTGGAGGCGCCACTGCCGACGCGAGGAACGGCAGCAGCACAAAGAAGTCCAGCGGCTCTTAGACGATATGGAGCGCCGGCAAATCCAGGAACAAGAGGCGGCATGGGCCGAACTCTTAGAATTACGACACATGCGTTGAGCGGCAACTCGAGCACAAAGGGCGCTGAACCGAGCGGAAAAGGATTGGAAGGTCCTGGAAAACCTTCTGGAAGTTGTCTACAAGGGCAACAAAAACGATCGGATGTATCAGGCGTTGGCGGCCTCAAAATACAACCAGTGGCTCATGTGGTGCTACAAAACAAAGGACGCCATCCGCCGATATGAAAACTACCGCGAGGACAAGCGGTTAGACAGCCACGTTACGGCTGTCACGGAATTATATGCCAACGAAGGCATGATCATAGAACTGGCGGATTGGAACGCGCTGATGCATGCGCAAAATGGCAATGGGAGCCATGAGGAACAAACCCAAATTGAAAAGGCGTTTACCTGGGTTCAAGTCCCACACCCGACGATGGCCGGATACTGTTACCTTCGATTGATCAAACCGGAGTTATGGTCAAAATATACATGGCCTGCATATCCAACAGTCCAGGACCTCTGGGACTTCGATGAACGATTGCGCAATAATAGTGCACGGGTCAATCTCAGATCGCCCAAGGATGGCACATGTGTATGGCATGTTGAAAATGAAGGACACGTCCGCAGATGGAAACAGATCCGCTTAATGATGCGCAAAGGCTATGGACATCACCGGGTCGGTGCTAGGATCTTCTGGGCTACGGCGGATATGGTTGCACATATCACACAGGCACTCTTGGGATACCAGACTTTCCAAGAAGAGACATACCAGTCCATGGGAGACACGGAGGGAACTCCAACTCAATGAGTGCATCGGGAGGACCAGATCTATTGACAAGGACAATGTCGGGTAGAGGCCTCTACAGCAATCGCGCAGTCCATCTCCGATGTGATTAATGAGTACCGCCGAGCCAACCCAATAGTCCAGGCTCCCACGACAAAGCTGGAACTCCCAGATCATTATGAAGGAGATCCACGGATGGTTGATGCATGGGTCCGACAGATGGAAACCTACTTCACGCTGTCACGGGAAACAACTTTAGATCGAAAGATCTCGATTTGCCTGTACCGTATTCGAAAAGGAAAGGATAACCGTGCTGGAGATTGGGCTGGTGTGAAACTCCGGGCTGTACAGGATGCTCAACGTGAGTATGAGGAAAAGCAAACCGAGGAAGCATGGTCCAGAGATATTTCCTGGAAAGACTTGAATGAAGGACGACTAGACAATGACATGAACTGGCTCAGGGAACCCCTGGCCAGGAAATTCCCGTTTAAAACATGGCAGGACTTTAAAGACCAGATGCATGAATTCTTCATGTCAACAGAGACCAAGCAAAAGGTGATCGATTCCCTTATCGCACTAAAACAAGGGAACTCACCAATCGAAGATTACTGCATCTGGTTCAATGCTCTCTCACCATTAGTTGAGTGGAACGATGCAGCCTTGACAGCTCAGTTTTTGGCTCACATCAACCCGGCGCTTGGACGAGACCTAATCAGACATGGCAACCTCGAGGAGGATGCATCATTGGTAAAGATCCAAGAGCATGCAATACAATTAGCACGCGCATATCGTCAAGCACAAGAAGCCTACGGAACAGAATGCCAAACGGACAGCTATAAGGAAAAAGTGCCAAAAGATACTAAGCCAACTCAGTATCAGTTTAGTGCACCACCGGCAGCTTCGACTTCTACCCGAGACCCAAATGCGATGGACGTTGACAAGTCCAGGAAACCATACGGCAGTTGCTACAACTGCGGAAGACCGGAACACTTCTCACGACAGTGTCCAGAACCACGAAAGCCCTCAGGGAAGGGCAAAGGGAGACAGATCCGAGAAGTTCGGATGGAGGACATTACAGAGGCCGAGTGGAAGGAGTATGGAAAGGAGAAGGGTTTTGGCGAAAGCCAGTAGACGAGCGCTCAGCTCTACTGGCTTGTAACAGTATCAAAAACGATGGACCTGTACATAGCGATTCTGGAATTCAATTGCCTGAATTATTGTACGAATGTTCGAATCAAGTCCACCGTTTAAGAAATGTTACCATGAGTGCAACCAACCCAAGGCTGAAAATTTGGACCCCGGAGTGGGTAGTAAGAAGGATATGGCAGCAGGATGAAAAAACTGCCTTAGAATGTCTGCGCTTCTGGGCACATAATGCACGAGAATGGGAAGTCACTAGGGATCTCCTAAAAGAATTGAATGCAATGACCGAATCAGAAGCGCTATGGAATCTAGCGCACCTGAGACAAACGATGGTTAAAACATTTGGAAGAAATGAAATGGATGTGAAAGGAGTCATCACATCCATGGACACCGGAGCTACCATCAATGTAGCAGCATTAGTCGATAGTGGATGCACACAGTCCTGTGTGAATGATGAGTTTGTGGAAAAATACAAACTTAACAAGCGAAAGCTAGTAAGACCGGTGCCAGTGTATAATGCAGACGGATCACGGAACTCAATGGGAAATCTCGAATACATGACACAATTCAAGTTACGAATTGGGGATCATGAAGAAATCATTGAGTGTGGAGTAGCACGCCTAGGAAAAACCAACCTGTTCTTGGGACACGACTGGTTACAACATCATAACCCGTCAATCGATTGGAAGAAAAAGGAATTAAAATTCAATCGGTGTCCAGGAACATGTTGGACGCAGTCAGACGTCGCTGAACCTGAGGACGAGGTGGACAGTATGGAACCCTTGGAGGAAGGCGACAGATTATTGGCAGTTCACATTGGTGAACCAGAATTTAAGTTGCAATCAGTAGCAACGGATATTGCGGCAAAAGAAAGTGAAGCTGCCAGGAAACGGACATTAGAGGAGATAGTGCCAGTGCACTATCTAGGACATAAAAAGGTTTTCACCAAGGAAACCTTCGACGAGCTACCACCAAGGCGGCCTTGGGATCACGCAATCGAGTTGATCCCTGGATCAAATCCAGTAGATTGCAAAATCTACCCTTTGAACCGAAACGAGCAGGAGCAGCTGGACGAATTCCTGAAAGAAAACCTAGACACGGGGAGAATCCAACCTAGCAAGTCCCCAATGGCATCACCATTCTTCTTCGTCAAAAAGAAGGATGGGAAGTTGAGACCGGTTCAGGACTATCGACGGTTAAATGAGATGACAATAAAGAACCGTTACCCACTACCCCTTATTGGAGAACTGGTGGATCAACTCTCTCAGGCCAAAGTGTTTTCCAAAATGGACATCCGTTGGGGATATAATAATGTCCGAATTAAGGAAGGCGACGAATGGAAGGCGGCATTCAGAATGAACCGAGGACTGTTCGAACCACTCGTTATGTTCTTTGGTCTCACCAATTCACCAGCAACTTTCCAAACCATGATGAATGATATATTCAGAGTGGAGATTGCCGAGGGATGGGTGGTTATTTACATGGACAATATTTTGGTCTTCTCCAAAACGATGGAGGAACACAAGGGACATGTCAACCGTATTTTGGCAAAGTTGGAAACACACAAGTTGTCACTAAAACCAGAAAAATGTTGGTTCGACAAGGAGGAAATCGATTTCCTAGGACTCGTCATCAGTCATGATTCCATTAGTATGGAACCTGGAAAGATCAAGGCAATAACAGAATGGCCGGAACCCCAAAAGAAACGAGAATTACAACAATTTTTGGGTTTCATCAATTTCTATCAGCGTTTTGTCGAAGGATTTGCAAAAATTGCCAAACCTCTAACCAGGCTAACAGGGAAAGAGGAATGGAATTGGACACCGATACAATCCGAGGCTTTTCAGGGACTGAAAGACCTTGTGGGAAGGGAGGTTGTTCTCAAAATCCCAGATGATGACGGTCAGTTTCGAATTGAGGTTGATGCATCAGATTTTGCAATCGGAGGAATCTTGTCGCAACAAGGGAAAGACGAAGTCTGGAAACCAGTAGCATTTATTTCAAGATCGCTCAACGACGCTGAACAGAACTATGAGATATATGACAAGGAAATGCTAGCAGTCATGCACGCTTTCTACGAATGGTCACATTACCTCAAAGGCGCCAAACAGATAGTGGAGGTGTTAATGGATCATCAGAACCTGACATACTTCCGGAAGGCACAAAACTTGAATAGACGACAGGCACGATGGGTCACAGACCTTCAGGACTACAACTTTGTGATAAAACACCGATCAGGAAAGTCGAACTCTAAGGCAGACATCCTCTCTAGGAGGGCAGGACATGAACGAGGAGCAAATGATAATGAAGGGGTCATCCTACTCAAAGACGAACTATTTGTGCGAATCTATGACGATGACAGGGCTATTGAAGATATCATAAAAGATATCTCCAAAGCAACAACTTGACACCAGGACACGCAGGTTCAAAAGGGATTGGTGGAAGGAAATCCGGAGTTCCAGCGAAAAGACGGACTTGTCACATGGAAGGGACGTGTATACGTACCAGCAATCACAGAGCTCAGAGAAAGTGTCATCGAGATTCACCATTCTTGGGGACATCCAGGAGTAACCAAGACACTCGAACTAATCACACGAGACTTCTGGTGGCCTAATATGAAAAAGGATATTGAGCTGTACATTCCAGGATGCGAAACGTGTCAGCGCGCCAAGCCAGACAGGCAGGCTAGGGCAGCACCACTTGTTCCTAATGAAGTACCGGGTACACCATGGGAAGTTGTCTCAGTAGATCTAATGGGACCACTGCCAGAGTCTAAGGGGAATGATATGATCATGGTTGTGGTAGATCGATTCACAAAAAAGTCACACTTCCTACCAACAACATCATCAATCACTTCACAGGGAGTTGCAGTTCTGTTCAGAGACAACATCTTCAGGGAGCACGGGTTACCAAAAAAGGTTATCAGTGATCGAGGACCGCAGTTTGCATCAAAGTTCATGGATGACTTATATGGAATGCTTGGAATCCAACCCAATTGATCAACAGCATATCACCCTCAAACAGATGGACAAACGGAGCGTGTTAACCAAGAGGTCAAGGAGTTCTTGACCATGTTTGTCAACCACCAACAGGACAACTGGAGCGACTGGCTAGCCGTAGCACAATTTTGCCATAATGATCGAACACACTCGGCAACAGGGTTTTCACCCTTCTTCATGAACTATGGACGTCACCCAAACAAAGGACTCAACCCCATGCACCAGCCAAAGGTGGTGGCAGTTGAGGAATTGGCTAAACAGGTGGAAGACGTCCACGACAAAGCGAAAGCGGCACTCGAAAAAGCCGCTGCTACAATGAAGAAGAGGTGGGACTTGAACAAACAGCCAGCACGAGAGTACCAACCCGGTGACAAGGTGTACCTGAGCATGGAACACCTACCTACGATCCGTGCTACCAAAAAGTTGGACGGGAAGTTTGTTGGCCCTTTGGAAGTCCTGGAGAAGGTTGGAGAATCAGCATACAAGCTGAAAATCCCTGTGTCCTGGAAGGTCTACAACGTCTTCAATGAAGTACTCCTCAAACCATACAAAGAACCTGTATTCCCCCACCAAAAGGAAAAAGCTGCAAACCGGAAGGAAGTGCAGATGACAGAGGAGTCACAGGATGATGAGTATGAAGTTGAAGAAGTCATGGACAGTCGTGTCAGCGGTCGAGGCAGCGGTCGTCTCGAATATTTAGTGAAATGGAAGAACTACCCGGTGGAGGAATCGACCTGGGAGCCAGTGGAAAACTTGTCTAATGCACAGGACGAGATAAAGAAGTTCCACAAGCGCAACCCAGGGGCACCACAAAAGGCAAGGGGCATGATCTATCGCCCTTACGAGAATTTCACACAGACAACGGTGCCAAAATGCTTGTTTGGTTGGGAAGATGGTCGCTTTGAGCGAGACTACCTGGAACGGTTGGAGCGGAATTGGTCGCTGTGGAAAGGAAACCGCAAGGAGGCTAACACTGAAGATGATGACACGGATGGGGCATTCTCAAGAGATCTTGAGCGCGGTGGGCCGGTTGTACCCACGCTTGATTCCCTGAAGAAGGTTTTGAACACAGGCATCAAGGAAGTCTTTCCCATAGCGTCGACTTCTCGGGACGCGAAGTCTTAATGGGAGGGATATGTTACGATCCTACGGACTCAGTTTCTTTTTCTCTTCTTTTTCCATATTTTTACTTATTTGTCTGGGGCCTCTATGGGGAGATACTACTTAAGGCAGGACGTTACCACCCCTATGTTAGGACGCCCAAGGGTTAGTCAGCGAGCGGCTGCAAGAGCCTTGGGGTTAGGGTTGACCGACAGTATGGCCAGGGGCCAGATCGGTCTAGACGGGGGACCGGGGTAACATGAGGCATGGAGCGGTCTGGGTCTGTTGCTGTGCACCACAGCCTCAGGGTGTAGGGTTTGCTGCGCACAGACCAGGGACTGGGTATATAAGTAGTAGCTCTTGTAGTAGTGAGTCCCTAAGACTCTGGATAGTTTCCCTACCCGGGACTCAATCTTAGTGTTGTGTGGTTTCATCTCCTTTCTTCCCTCCTCGTTGATGAGGCTTAAGGTTGTGTTTGGGTAGCTCCTAACAGTATCCATCAGAGCGTCCAATGAAAGGTGTCCCTGATTACTCTCAGGTACCACATGACGAGGGTATAGTCTCTCAGATCTATCCAATCTCAATCTTTATCATATCTTATCAGTATTATCTAATAATCTATGATTATATAATGTTCATTGTATTTATATCTAGACAGATATTATAGAGTTCGATGGGACAGAACTCTGAACAATAAAGCCACCTCATGTATTCACATGGCGACTGTGCAAAGCTGTGCTGCACACAGCTTTCCACACAGCAATGACTGTGCATTGCTATGCTCAATACATTTGCTCAGTCATGCTATACAAATGCTCAGTCAGCGTATCATAATAGCGCTGACACAGACACAGTAGATAGACGTATAAATACTCTGTAGTTTCTCCGTCAATCTACATTCTCTTCTCTGCTATCAACCAGTTGAGCCACAGCTCCTGAGTGACCTACAGCTACACAAGTAAGTGTTTCACTTACTTAGCTCTACTATTCCGCTGCACCCGTCGTCGTGCTACTTCGACACTGCTGATATTTCTCCTCGGGAGGGGGTGGAGCAGTTTTGGGAGGTGGTGGTTTCGACGGTTTGTGATGTAAGGGGACCCTGAGGGTCATTGGTTGGTGTGTGATGTGGCTCAGGCATGATGTCATTAGGGTCGAAGTCCGAGGGTGTGTCATCTCGAGGGTATACAAGCGCAGGGCATTCAGGGGTGCACTCAATGAGGCGAGGGTCAGTGGGTCATCCTGACTTATCGACTGAAAAGTATGCAGAGTAGACATGAGGGGGAACAGGGGATGTAGACTTGGAAGACATAGACTGTGGTTAGATAGCGATGCAAAGATTGCTAGTCTTTAGTTGAGTTTTCTCCTGTCTTTATATCTGTCTAGGATTTCTTCTGCATTAGTCAAGTTGCGTTCAGGTTCCCAGGTGTTGTATGATGTATCATATCCCTTCCATTTGACAAGGTATTGGTATGAGTTGCCTTTTTTGCGATGCGCTATTATTGCTTCAACTTCATACTCTTCCTGGCCTTCTATCAGATCAGGGGGAGGTCTCGTGTCATTTGGTCCATGTATGTCTGTTTCCTTGTATGGTGTAAGGAGAGCTGCATGGAATACTGGGTGAATGCGCCATTGGGTTGGCAACTTTAGTTTGTATGTTACTGGTCCTAGGACTTTCTCTATTTGGAATGGTCCTTCCCTTTTTGGTGCCAGTTTACGTGTTTCATATGGTATACGAAGGTTCTTCAACTCTAACCATACTTTGTCTCCTTCCTTAAAGGGTTTAGAGTGATGGATGGTGCATTTCATCATTTTTAGACGTGCTAACTCATGTGCTGCAAGTGCTTCTTCTCTTGCTTTGTGGAGTTGCTTTAAATGTGTGTCTGCTGCAGGTGCATCCGTTCTGCTAACTACTTCTGGTAGTGCCACAGGGTCTGTTCCATACATGAGATGAAAAGGCGATTGTTTCAGCTCTTGATGAGTGCGTTGATTGTGTGCAAACTCGGCAATGGGTAAGACTCTGCTCCAGTTGGCTACATCATAAGCACAGAATATCCGGAGATAGATCTCTAGTTCCTGATTTAGACGTTCTGATTGTCCATCAGTTTGCGGATGAAAGGTGGTGCTCATTCGATGTTTTATATTTAGCGCAGTGGTTATCTCCTTGAAGACTTTTGCTGCGAACTGTGGTCCTCGATCTGAGATCATGATATCAGGAAGTCCAAAGTGTTTGAATACTTCTTTGATATAGAGCGTCACTGTTTGTTCGGCAGTGATTGTTTTGTGACAAGGCAATAGAATTACCCCCTTTGTAAGGCCTTGGTCGACCACAACAAGAATAGAATCATAACCATCAGAGATCGGTAGATCGGTGATGAAATCCATTGTTATCTGTTGAAACGGTCGTTGGGCATGCGAAATAATCAGTGTTAGGGGTGCGGCAGTGGGATGAGTGTTTGGTTTCATCTGTTGGCAGGTTCCACAGCCATCTATGTATTTCTTTAGTAAGACGGTCATTCCTGGCCACCAATAACGGGTTTTGAGCAAAGCGAGCATTTTGAAGAATCCAGGGTGTCCTGCACTTGGCGATTCATGGTATTCTTTGATGATATCATGGCATAGATCTAGATCATCAGGAACATAGGGTGTTCCTTTGTATAATAATAGTCCATTATCCAGCTTCCAGTCGGAGATAGTGCTTCTAAATGGAAGCAGGGTATTTTTGTCGAGGCAGTGTCTGACTTTTTCAACAAATGTGTCAGTGGCGCTGCTATTAATAATCCTTTGCAAAGGTCTAATGATAGTGATTGGATAAATATAGAGTGTGGGAGCATAGTGACTGTTTCGTCATCTTCTTCTCCTTCAGCGTGGTCAGGGCGGCAGGAAAGAGCGTCGGCTTGAGTCAGTTTAGCTCCAGGGGTGTGCACTAGTTGTAAATTATATCTGGATAGATTATTCCACCAGCGGGCTTGGCGTGTGGTCAAGCGCTGAGGTGCGCGATAATAGGTTAAGTTTTTGTTACAAATCAACCCCTAAGTTCGATGCTTTGACACATTCGACGCCTTATCCAATGTCTCACTTATCTAAGAGAGCACTATCTATTTGCAATGCAAGGCGTAGGGCGTATACTCACCAACGGAGGTTCAGTCAGTTACGTGCTACATGGAAGCCTTACTACAGGCAACAGTAACAGTGACAAGACAAGACCATAAAGGGTGCAACAGTTGCAGAGGCTATATCACGCGTCATCATCAGTCTAGGATGTAGTACCAGAGATGGGACCAATGTACAGGTCATGATGGATACTGTTACGATCTCACGGACTCAGTTTCTTTTTCTCTTCATTTTTCATATTTTTACTTATTTGTCTGGGGCCTCTACGGGGAGTTACTACTTAAGGAAGGCTGTTACCACCCCTATGTCAGGACGCCCAAGGGTTAGTCAGCGAGCGGCTGCAAGAGCCTTGGGGTTAGGGTTGACCGATAGGATGGCCAGGTGCTAGGTCGGTCTGGACAGGGAACCAGGGTAACATGAGGCATGGAGTGGTCCAGATCTGTTGCTGTGCCCCACAGCCTTAGGGCTTAGGGTTTGCTGTGCACAGACCAGGGACTAGGTATATAAGTAGTAGCTGTTGTAGTAGCGAGTCCCTAAGACTCTGGATAGTTTCCCTACCCGGGACTCAATCTTAGTGTTGTGTGGTTTCATCTCCTTTCTTCCCTCCTCGTTGACGAGGCTTAAGGTTGTGTTTGGGTAGCTCCTAACATAATCCAGAGTCTTTACAACCTTGCCCTTCGTCGTTCACCACAGCGCCGAGTACATCTTACTCGTTGCAGCTCACGGCGGCGAAGCGAGTTTCATTTTTCGACATCGACATTCGTCTGACTCTGTGCACGTAACAACACGTGGCCACAGACAGCCTCGAGGAGCTAGGCGACTATGAATTCGACAACAGATAGTCTCAATAATCGTTATTATTGACTACGGGGTAATTCATCCCCTCTGGCTACAAAACAGGAATCGGACGAGAACAGTCTGAGCGTCGTTGAAAGTGCGAGCAGGCACTGGCCGGATAGCTGTACCGATACTTGCAGAAAAACCCACGGAACGGGTGAAACAACCGATTCATTGCGAGTGTATCAAGGGGCCGAAAGTCCCGTTTCAGATCACATCGATCTGTAGGGTGAATTCCCAGGCACTTTAGCTTTGAATTGGCATTTGGAGGAATTAAATCGAACATCCAAGTTGGGGTGCGTTATTGACCCAATTGGACAAACCTCGTGCGACGGAAAGCACGAGCAGATGAGCGAACAGGCAACAAACCGGTGCAACTGCGCAGGGAACTAGGCGACTGCCGAACGAATGGACCGATTGCCGTTGGAGATAGAACGGAACTGGTTGAAGACAAAATCATACTACACCATCACACGACGATCGCCATGCAGTGCGAATTCAGTTACATCCTACCATATGCCCATGTGACACTGGCGGAGATCGGATCGATCTTCGACGCAGAGTGGGCATCCGACATTACAACGATCACACGCACGCCGACGATCACCGGCGATGGATATATACGAAAGTTTGACAACCATGTCAGACTTTGGAGGCGCCACTGCCGGCGCGAAGAACGGCAGCAACACCGAGATGTACAAAGGCTCCTAGACAACATGGAGCGCCAACAAATCCAAGAACAGGAGGCAGCATGGGCTGAACTCTTAGAATTACGACACATGCATCGAGCGGCAACTCGGGCGCAACGGGTGCTGAACCGAGCGGAAAAGGACTGGAAGGTCCTGGAAAACCTTCTAGAGGTTGTCTACAAAGGCAACAAGAACAATCGGATGTACCAAGCGCTGGCAGCATCCAAATATAATCAATGGCTCATGTGGTGCTATAAAACCAAGGACGCCATCCGACAATACGAGAACTACCGTGAAGATAAGCGGTTGGACAGCCACGTTATGGCTGTCACTGAATTATATGCCAATGAAGGCATGGTCATCGAACCAGCGGACTGGAATGCGCTGATGCATGCACAAAATGGCAATGGGAGCCATGAGGAACAAACCCAAATCGAGAAGGCGTTTACTTGGGTTCAAGTCCCACACCCGACGATGGCCGGATACTGCTACCTCCGATTGATCAAACCAGAGTTATGGTCCAAATACACATGGCCCGCGTATCCGACAGTCCAGGACCTCTGGGACCTGGATGAACGGTTGCGTGATAACAACGCGCGAGTAAATCTCAGATCACCAAAGGATGGTACATGTGTATGGCACATTGAAAATGAAGGACACGTCCGCAGATGGAAACAGATCCGCTTAATGATGTGCAAAGGCTATGGACATCACCGGGTCGGTGCTAGGATCTTCCAGGCTACGGCGGATATGGTTGCACATATCACACAGGCACTCTTGGGATACCAGACTTTCCAAGAAGAGACATACCAGTCCATGGGAGACACGGAAGGAACTCTGACTCAGCGAGCACACCAGGAAGACCAGATCTATCAGCAGGGACAACATCGAGTAGAAGCCTCTACGGCCATTGCACAATCAATCTCCGATGTGATTAATGAGTACTGCCGAGCCAATCCAATAGTCCAGGCTCCCACAACCAAACTAGAACTCCCTGATCACTATGAGGGAGATCCGCGCATGGTTGATGCCTGGGTACGCCAGATGGAGACTTATTTCACGTTGTCACGGGAAACGACCTTAGATTGGAAGATCTTGATCTGCTTGTACCGCATCCGAAAAGGGAAAGACAACCGAGCAGGAGATTGGGCTGGTGTAAAACTCCGAGCTGTACAGGATGCTCAGCGCGAGTACGAGGAAAAGCAGGCTGAAGAGGCATGGTCCCGAGACATCTCGTGGAAAGATTTAAATGAGGGTCGACTTGACGATGACATGAACTGGCTTAGAGAGCCCTTGACTAAGAAGTTCCCGTTTAAAACGTGGCAGGACTTTAAGGACCAGATGCATGAATTCTTCATGTCAACAGAGACCAAGCAGAAGGCGATCGATTCCCTTATCGCACTAAAACAAGGGAACTCGCCAATCGAAGATTACTGCATCCGGTTCAATGCCCTCTCACCACTAGTTGAATGGAACGACGCGGCCTTGACAGCTCAATTCTTGGCTCACATCAATCCGGCGCTCGGACAAGATCTAATCCGACATGGAAATCTGGAGGAAGACGCATCCCTGTCCAAAATTCAGGAGCGCGCAATACAATTAGCACATGCATATCGTCAGGCACAAGAAGCCTACGGATCGGAACGTCGAATGGATAGCTACAAGGAGAAGGTGCTGAAAGATACCAAGCCAACTCAGTATCAGTTCAGTGCACCGCCAGCAGCTTCAACTTCAACCCGAGATCCAAATGCAATGGACATTGACAAATCTAGGAAACCGTACGGCAGTTGCTATAACTGCGGAAAACCCGGACACTTTGCACGGCAATGTCCGGAACCACGAAGGCCTGTGGGAAAAGGCAAGGGCAGACAGATCCGAGAGATGCGAGTGGAGGACATTACAGAGGCCGAGTGGAAGGAGTACGGCAAGGAGAAGGGTTTTGGCGAAAGCCAGTAGACGAGCGCTCAGCTCTACTGGCTTGTAACAGTATCAAGGACAATGGACTTGTACATAGTGATTCTGGAATCAAAGTACCCGAATTATTATATGAATGCTCAAATCAAGTTCACCATCTGAGAAATGTTACCATGAGTGCAACAAAGCCGAAACTCAGAACATGGACCCCGGAGTGGGTAGTGAGGCGAATCTGGCAGCAGGATGAAAAAACTGCTCTAGAATGTTTACGTTTCTGGGCACACAATGCACAGGAACGGGAAATCACATCAGATCTCCTAAAAGAACTAAATGCGATGACCGAACAAGAGGCGCTATGGAATTTAGCGCACCTGCGACAAACAATGGTTAAAACGTTTGGATGAAATGAGATGGATGTGAAAGGAGTCATCACATCCATGAATACCGGAGCTACCATCAATGTAGCGGCACTGGTGGATAGCGGATGCACACAGTCATGTGTGAACGACGAGTTTGTGGAAAAACACAAACTCAACAAACGAAAATTGGTACGACCGGTACCAGTATACAATGCGGATGGATCGAAGAACTCAATGGGAAATCTTGAGTACATGACACAATTCAAGTTACGAATTGGGGATCATGAGGAGATCATTGAGTGTGGAGTGGCACGTCTAGGAAAGACAAACTTGTTCTTGGGACACGATTGGTTACAACACCATAACCCATCAATCGACTGGAAGAAGAAAGAATTAAAATTCAATCGATGCCCGGGGACATGTTGGACGCAGTCAGAGGTTGCAGAACCTGAGGATGAGGTTGACAGCATGGAGCCTCTGGAGGAGGGTGACAAATTACTGGCCATTCACATCGGGGAGCCAGAGTTTAAGATACGATCAATGGCAACAGATATCGCGGCCAAGGAAAATGAAAAGGCCACAAAAAGGACATTAGAGGAGATAGTGCCGGAGCACTATCTAGGACACAAGAAGGTCTTTACCAAGGAGACCTTCGACGAATTACCGCCAAGACGCCCTTGGGATCACGCGATCGAGCTAATTCCCGGCTCGAACCCAGTAGATTGCAAGATCTACCCACTGAACCGTAATGAACAGGAACAGTTGGACGAGTTCTTGAAGGAAAACTTAGACACCAGGCGCATACAACCAAGCAAGTCTCCAATGGCGTCTCCATTCTTCTTTGTTAAAAAGAAGGATGGAAAGTTGAGACCAGTCCAAGATTATCGTCGATTAAATGAAATGACGATTAAGAATCGATACCCGCTGCCGCTCATTGGGGAACTAGTGGACCAACTGTCACAAGCAAAAGTCTTCTCAAAGATGGATATCCGATGGGGATATAATAATGTCCGAATTAAAGAAGGCGACGAGTGGAAAGCAGCGTTTCGAACAAACCAAGGACTGTTTGAACCATTAGTCATGTTCTTTGGGTTGACCAATTCACCGGCAACCTTCCAAACTATGATGAATGATATATTCAGAGTAGAAATCGCAGAAGGATGGGTTGTCATCTATATGGATGATATTCTGGTCTTCTCCAAAACAATGGAAGAACATAAAAAGCATGTCAACCGCATTTTGGCCAAGTTAGAAACGCATAAGTTGTCACTAAAACCAGAGAAATGCTGGTTTGATAAGGAAGAAATTGATTTCTTGGGACTTGTGATCAGCCACGACTCTATTAGTATGGAGCCAGGGAAAATCAAGGCGATCACGGAATGGCCGGAACCCACGAATAAGCGGGAATTACAACAATTCTTGGGTTTTATCAATTTCTATTGGTGTTTTGTGGAAGGTTTTGCGAAAATTGCCAAACCTCTGACCAAGTTAACAGGGAAAGAGGAATGGAATTGGACACAAATGCAATCCGAGGCTTTCCAGGGACTGAAAGACCTTGTGGGGAGGGAGGTTGTCCTCAAAATTCCAGACGATGATGGCCAATTCTGGATCGAAGTGGACGCATCAGATTTTGCAATCGGTGGGATCCTGTCACAACAAGGAAAGGACGAAGTCTGGAAGCCAGTAGCATTTATTTCTAGGTCGCTCAATGATGCGGAACGAAACTACGAGATATATGACAAGGAAATGTTGGCAGTCATGCACGCATTTTATGAATGGTCACATTATCTCAAAGGTGCCAAGCAGACAGTGGAGGTGTTGACGGACCACCAAAACCTCATGTATTTCCGAAAGGCACAAAATCTAAATCGACGGCAGGCACGATGGGTGACGGATCTCCAGGACTATAACTTTGTTATTAAACACCGATCAGGAAAGTCAAACTCAAAAGCGGATATCCTCTCTAGGAGAGCAGGACATGAGTGAGGTGCCAACGACAATGAGGGAGTTATCCTGCTCAAAGACGAACTATTTGTACGGGTCTATGATGATGACAGAGCAATTGAGGACATCATCAAGGACATCTCCAAAGTGACGACACGGCATCAGGACACGCAGGTCAAAAAGGGATTAGCTGAAGGAAACCCAGAGTTCCAACGAAAGGACGGAATTATCACATGGAAAGGATGTGTCTATGTACCGGCAATTACGGAACTCAGGGAAAATGTCATTGAGATCCACCATTCCTGGGGACATCCAGGAATAGCCAAAACACTCGAATTGATCACACGGGATTTCTGGTGGCCAAACATGAGGAAGGACATCGAATTGTATATCCCAGGCTGTGCAACGTGCCAACGTGCCAAACCAGACCGACAGGCGAGAGCAGCACCGCTAGTTCCAAATGAGGTACCGGATGCACCATGAGAGGTTGTCTCAGTTGACTTGATGGGGCCATTACCGGAATCCAAAGGCAATGACATGATCATGGTAGTGGTGGATCGATTCACCAAAAAATCATACTTCCTGCCAACAACATCGTCGATCACGTCACAAGGAGTCGCGGTCTTGTTTAGGGACAACATCTTCAGAGAGCACGGTCTACCCAAGAAGGTTATCAGTGATCGAGGACCACAGTTCGCATCAAAGTTCATGGATGACTTGTATGGGATGCTTGGGATTCAGCCCAATCGGTCAACAGCGTACCACCCTCAGATGGATGGACAAACAGAATGCGTCAATCAGGAAGTCAGAGAATTCCTGACCATGTTTGTCAATCACCGACAGGACAACTGGAGCGACTGGTTGGCGGTGGCGCAGTTCTGCCACAACGATCGGACACACTCGGCGACAGGGTTCTCCCCCTTTTTCATGAACTATGGACGTCACCCGAATAAAGGGCTCAACCCCACACACCAGCCAAAGGTGGTGGCAGTTGAGGAATTGGCTAAACAAGTGGAAGACGTCCACGAGAAAGCAAAAGTGGCACTGGAAAAAGCTGCTTCCATGATGAAGAAGCATTGGGACCTCAACAAACAACCAGCACAAGAGTACCAACCCGGTGACAAGGTCTATCTAAGCATGGAGCACCTACCTACAATTCGTGCCACTAAGAAGCTGGATGGGAAGTTTGTTGGTCCGCTAGAGGTCTTGGAAAAAGTCGGAGAATCAGCATACAAGCTGAAGATCCCCACGTCTTGGAAGGTGTATAATGTCTTCAACGAAGTACTTTTGAAACCCTATAAAGAACCTGTGTTCCCGCGTCAAAAGGAGAAAGCTGCCAACCGAAAGGAAGCACAGATGACGGAGGAATCTCAGGATGACGAGTACGAGGTTGAAGAGGTTATGGACAGTCGTGTCAGTGGATGAGGCAGCGGTCATCTTGAATATCTGGTGAAATGGAAGAACTATCCTGTGGAAGAATCGACTTGGGAACCAGTGGAAAACTTGTCCAATGCACAGGATGAGATAAAGAAATTCCACAAGCGCAATCCTGGAGCACCACGAAAGGCAAGGGGGATGATCTATCGCCCCTATGAAAATTTCACACAGACAATGGCACCCAAACGTCTGTTTGGTTGGGAAGATGGTTGCTTTGAACGAGATTACCTGGAGCGATTGGAACGAAATTGGTTGTGGTGGAAAGGAAACCGCAAGGAGGCTAACGCCGAGGACAATGATACGGATGGGGCATTCTCAAGAGACCTTGAGCGCGGTGGGCCGGTTGTACCCACACTTGATTCCCCACAGAAAGTTTTGAACACTGGTGTAAAGGAGATCTTTCCCATAGCATCGACTTCTCGGGACGCGAAGTCTTAATGGGAGGGATATGTTACGATCTCACGGACTCAGTTTCTTTTTCTCTTCATTTTTCATATTTTTACTTATTTGTCTGGGGCCTCTACGGGGAGTTACTACTTAAGGAAGGCTGTTACCACCCCTATGTCAGGACACCCAAGGGTTAGTCAGCGAGCGGCTGCAAGAGCCTTGGGGTTAGGGTTGACCGATAGGATGGCCAGGGGCTAGGTCGGTCTGGACAGGGAACCAGGGTAACATGAGGCATGGAGTGGTCCAGATCTGTTGCTGCGCCCCACAGCCTTAGGGCTTAGGGTTTGCTGTGCACAGACCAGGGACTAGGTATATAAGTAGTAGCTGTTGTAGTAGCGAGTCCCTAAGACTCTGGATAGTTTCCCTACCCGGGACTCAATCTTAGTGTTGTGTGGTTTCGTCTCCTTTCTTCCCTCCTCGTTGACGAGGCTTAAGGTTGTGTTTGGGTAGCTCCTAACAGATACATTGGACAACTCACAAAGCTTATCGGAAGGATAAGATCTTATCAAGTGATCTTATCTTATCTTATCACTTATCACATCAGGATGGGATTCCTTATCGGTGTTATCAAGGATCTTATCATAGATAAGATAAGGAGGACATGAGGCTTAGCATGAGGATGCAGTATGGCAGAAGCACAGTAGGCACAGTCAGACATGAGGGAAGGGCAAGGAGGCTAGGTAGGGGTATATAAGGACTACTGTAGGTAGAGGTTACTCTAAGACTCGAGATAGTTTGTCTTGCTCAGGCAACTACCTAGTTTTCAATTCCATTCATTCTCTTTTCTCAATTCTTCTCTTCGCTCGCTTGTAGTGAGCTTGAGTGTTGTGTTCTTTGAGTGTGCGAATTATAGCATAGAGCTCCCTGTCATATATTTGCCAATTTTGTTCAGTAGGGGTTAAGGCATGGGAGAGATATCCACATGGATGCAGCTGGCCATTGCTGTCCACTTGGAGTATAGTCGCTCCTACAGCCCATTTGGATGCGTCACTTTCTAGAATAAAGGGTTTAGTTGCATCAGGCATGGCTAATACAGGGGTGGTCATGAATTGTTCTTTCAGAAGATCAAAAGAAACTTGGCATTCCGGTGACCAGTCCCAAATTTTGTTCTTCATTGTCAGATCATGAAGGGGTTTTGCAAGGTGTGCAAAATGCGCAATAAAGTGGCAGTAATAATTTCCGAATCCTAAAAACGAGTGTACTTGTTTGACTGTAGTTGGTACAGGCCAGTCCCTAATTCCGGCTAGTTTGATAGGGTCCATTTTGATCATATTGTGGGAAACGATCATGCCGAGGAATTCCACTTCTTCCTTGGCAAATTTGCATTTCTCTAATTTTAAATATAGGTCGTGATGTCATAAGTGTTCCAGAACACGTTTAGTTCGTGACTCAAGTTCTTGTTTTGTTTGTGCACATATCAGGATGTCATCCATATAAATGACGATCCATCCTTCATCAATCATGTCCCTAAAATAGTCATCCATCATGGCTTGAAACATCGCAGGTGAATTCCGGAGTCCGAAGAACATGACTGTTGGTTCAAATAATCCTCTGTTGGTGACAAAAGCAGCCTTCCATTCATCGCCTTCTTTGATCCTTACATTGTTATATCCCCATCTGAGATCTAGCTTCGTAAAGTAGCGTGCTCCTTTAAGTTTGATCATCAGGTCAGAGATTAAGGGTAAGGGGTACGAATTCAGCTTGGTCCATTTGTTAAGATAGCGGTAGTCCTGACAGGGTCTCAGGGCATTACTATCCTTCTTTGGAACAAAGAAGAAGGGCGATGCTTGAGGTGATTTTGATTGTCGGATATATCCTTTTGTTAGTTGTTCCTTGATCCATTCGTCTAGTGAGTTTTGTTCTAATGGTGATAGGTTATAGATCTTTGATTTACAAGGGACGAACTTGTCTTGTAATTCGATGGCGTGATCCCAGGGTCTTGACTCAGGGAAACACTCCAAGGCTTCTTTTTCGAATACTGAGTTCCACTCCATATACTTGGAAGGTACCTCTAATCCTTCAGTAGATCCAGGTTCTACCTGACCTCTATAGCAATGCTCCATCTGTTGTGATGTGGTGATTTTCTGAATCGCTACTTCTGGTATCGAGTCCTCATCCACATACAGTGAGCTGACCTCTGCCTGGGCGACAATCCCACTGTGTGACATCGTGTATTGTTTGGCTAGAGCGTTGTCATATTCTGTCACATCTTCTAGATCTGCCTGGATCCAAAGATTCCATATTTGTGCACAGATATCGCCTTTTTCGGAATTATGGAATTCCAGAGTCTTTTCTCACCAGTCTATTATTGGGTTATGCTCCTTGAGCCAAGGCAGCCCCAAAATAAAGTTCTGATTGCCTAATGGCATCACCCAGAACCAGTGCGTCATAGTTTTGCCATTTATGTTAAAGGTGATCAGACACCTTTCTAAGATCTCTCCTGCTTTGTTCTCTGATCCATCAACATTCTTGACTTTGATGGGTTGGATCAAGGGTATTTGCTTCCAGTTTGAGGCAATGGATGCATCTATGAACAGGCCTTCTGCTCCACAGTCGACTAGAGCAGTTTCAGTGGGTTTATCGGATTCGATGGAAATGGGGATGGAAATCTTTTTATTGGTTAAAGATTTTACTGTTACACCGCAAATATAGATAGAATCCGATGTTTGAGGATCAGCATCCACTGATGTGCGATCCCTGTTTAAAAATCCTGTTCAGCAAGCAGACTGAGACAATCTTCTGAAGACAAGTGCGCCATCAAAGCCCTGATGGCTGTCATACTTGTATTCTCACTAGCATTTTCTGACTCTTCTTCATCATATCCCTCAACCTCGTCACCTTCCATAGATGTGGAAGTCGCTCTGATGTGATGATGGGGTTGTGACTCCTTTACTCCCTTCCCAAAACGCTTCTTCTTGTTTCCACTGTTTGGTTTCCTCATGGGGCATCTTGGTGATTGATGACCCCCTTTGTGACATATGAAACACAGTCCTTCTTTGACATGTCGCTCTCTCTCGTCTTTAGATAATGCATTGATGATAACCGCATCAATATCCATTGCATCGGGATCTCTGTATCTCGGTGATGGTCTTCCTCCTCCTCCAGCATGTGATAGTCCTGCTAAAACGCCTAGTCTGCTTTTGGCATTTGCATATCTTTGTGCAGCATCATACCAGCCCTGTAGATTGGCTGGGTTCTGCATAAGGATCTGTTGGATGCTTTCAGGGGGGAGTCCTTCCAAAAATAGAGGAATGATGGTGGCTTCTTCCTTGATCTTGGACTTTTTGATGAGTTCCTTGAACTTGTCCATATTTATACAAAATTTATAGCAATATAAGTATAACCAAAAACCATATTTACCCAAATGTTATTCTGCCATTTGGAAGCTTATATATAGGATATATCACTCCTACAATAGCTAAGACATTGGTGGTCTGGTTCCTGAGATACAGAGAGCTCAATGTTCTCCTGCTATTCCCATTTTGGGGACCATGTGACAAGTGACATGTCACATACCCAATGTCTAAAGACAAGTTCACCCTTTGTCAGTGTACATCCAGGGGTGAGAGAGCATGTGGTAACACCTTGTTGGGTACAATATGGGAGTGTCACGACCCCACCACATGCTGTACTGACCACAGTACATAGGACACACTCACTCAAGCAATCAATATCCATTCCTGAGAAATTGCTACTGACATCTGGCACATCATTACACAATCAGCAGGCTTGAATGTTGACAACCTGAGTAGCCCTCCTCTCTCCTTTTCTTTTTGGCAGCCTCCCATGCCAACCTCTCCCTCAAGTTTCACCTCTCACTTGCACCTCTGTTCTGCCTACCTCTGCTCCTGCTCTTTATGCTGTCATCACTCCTGTTCCTCCTGGGCAACTTTTTCAGCCTCCAATTGAGCCAGGAGATTGGCAGTGGTGTCTCTGGGGGTTGACATGATTAGCAAGGGTTGAAGAATTTTTGGTGGCATGAGTCACCCCATTAAAGTTTGTTCTCACAGCCTCATGGGCTCAGCCCTAAAGGGGGAATACTGTCACAACTGCACCATGCACTGTACTGACCACAGTACCAACTATCAGATAGGACACACTTGCTCAAGCAATCAAGATCCATTCCCAAGAAATCACTACCAACATCCAGCACATCATTACACAATCACCAGGCTCAAACATTGACAACACGAGTAGCCCTCCATCTCTCCTCAACAAAGGCTATCTCACCTCCACTCTGTCATGCCTGCATGTAGCCACACAACCCACATTATGACTGATAGACCTGACACTCAATCCACAGTGTCACTACTCCATTACTGACATGACCAACATCATGGTACCTCGATACCATACCAATCTCTGCCCCATTTCCAGTCTTACCTCCATATGTATCAGACTCCTAGACAAGTATATAAGTAGCTATGAAGCACTGTACTTCTCCAGTCTGATAATTGACTAGTTCTGTCCTCTGATGAAGTCACCATCCAATCTACTCAATGATGTAATGCTATGAGGATCATCTGAGATGATAACAAGTGTAAGTCTGGCAAAACAAAGGGCTCAATCACAAGTCCTCTAATGATGTGGCATTGGAACTTGATGATGATGTATGTACATGTATCATGCAAAGGAATGGCTATTGAGCTGTCACTGATACCTGGATTTTTGGTGTTCAAACAAATGTGATTAGTCAAATTCTAAATGAGGATGATGGCCAGATGGTGCCTAGGCTGCCCTCTCACAGCTATTCCCTCACCTTCCCTCTGTTGATAAGCTTGGTCATCATTGTTGTTATTGTTGTGAGGAGAGTGACTATTAAGACATCATAGCTTACCAATGCCCTACTTGAGGTATATGGGATGGTGGCCAGTCATTAGGCACATGAGAGTGTTTTAGAAATGAGTTACATTATGAGTTTTGTCAACTACTGATGGAATGGAGTGAGTCCTCCAGTGATATGGAGAGCATTCAACCAAACACTGTTATCTGTTATCTGATTGGCTTACCTAGCAGTGACATAGGTTGCCCTCCTGTGGCTGTTTGTTGTCCTCCCTCCATGACCAGCAACCTTGCTCATTCATGTGAAAGGAGTGCAACTGTATTGAAGTTGCTCTCCAGCTGATAGCCTGCAGGTTTTTTAGAGCTGGATATCATATTAATTAGGGGGGAGAGGAGACAGGGAGAATTCAGTCAAGCAAGTCACCAATGAGATCACCTTTATTCTTTGTAAAAAAGAAAGATGGAACACTACAACCAGTACAAGATTATTATTGAAAACTCAATGAGATGACAATAAAAAACCAATATCCTCTACCATTAATATTGGAATTGGTTGATAAACTGTTGCATACCAAGGTATTCTCCAAAATGGATATTCAATGGGGATACAACAATATATGTATCAAGAAAGGTGATGAATGGAAAGCAGCATTCCAAACAAACAGAGGACTATTTGAACTTCTAGTCATGTTCTTTGGATTAACAAATTCACCTACAACCTTTCAGATCATGATGAATGATCTATGTCAAGAAGAAATTGCAGAAGGATGGGTCATCATTTAGATGGGCAACATTCTAGTATTATCATGAGACCAGCAGAGTCATATGGAACATGTGAAGAGGATTCTAGCAAAATTGGAACAACACAAATCATTGCTAAAACCTGAAAAGTGGTGGTTCAACAAGGAGCTCCATATGCATGGTCTTAAGTCTCACCAGACTTAAGATGGTTTGTCTTACATTCATGTAGGATGCCTTCAGCATAGTCTTAATTGATCCATTCCTCCTCTCCTCTCTTATCTTCTCTGTGAGGCTTGTGGTTTGTGTTTATTGAGTGCAAGATTGTAACACCTACATATGACTGAGTCCTTTTCTCTAACATGCTTTGCTCAGTCTTTTGGGATAGTATATATTCTTACAATTGAAGGTACAATGTACAAATACCACTCATAAACATACTCAATTTCATCCTCTGATCCTGGACTCCCATCTTGGTCTTCCATGTATGTAAATTGGAAGAGAATGTGGCTGGTATGCAAGAAGCACAGCCACAGGGTTTCCTGCTAGCAGGAAGAGAAACACAGCCACAGAGGTTCCTGCTAGCAGGAAGAGAAGCACAGCCACACTCTCTTCCAATTTACATACATGGAAGACCAAGATGGGAGTCCAGGATCAGAGGATGAAATTGAGTATGTTTATGAGTGGTATTTGTACATTGTACCTTCAATTGTAAGAATATATACTATCCCAAAAGCCTGAGCAAAGCATGTTAGAGAAAAGGACTGAGTGCCACACAGATGTGTAGCCCTAGCAAGAGCCTCTGTGGCTGTGCTTCTCTTCCTGCTAGCAGGATACCCTGTGGCTGTGCTTCTCTTCCTGCTAATGGGAAGCTCTGTGGCTATATATCCCAAACACAAGGTCACATCAGGCATGTCAATGTACAACACTATTCTCTTTCTCCCTTTTGCAAGTCATTTCCCATCTTGGTTTTCCAAATGGTTATTTTCTTTGTTTCATGTTGCTAGTATGTCAAATCATGGTTGTAGAGCTATGGAAATTATGGTGCTTCATCAATGACTGATGTGATAAACAAGCAACATGGTAATTTAGGCATATTACAGCATACTTATAATGTTGATAGTATGTAGCTAGCTGTCTCAAAATCATTATTTGCACAGCCACACATGTGGGAACTTTCACAGGAGTGCACTGCTTTTGCTCCTTATCTTGTACAATCACCTTGCATCCAGCTGCATTGTAAGTCCAAATATCCCTGGCTGTAGTTGACCTATTGACTTCATATCATATCCAGACAACAGTTCAACAAACATCAGTCCAATCAGAGTGTGTTAAATTTCAATTGACAGCTGTAAAATAATTGAAATCTATTCACAGCAACATGTCCACATCCACAGCTTTTGCTTCCCGTGCCAATGCAGTCTATGTGGCCTCCCTTCCTTGGCTTACAGATACCATAATTAGGAATCCATCCTTTCTTCCTCAACAACTGCAGGAAGAATACCATGTGAGTGTCATTATTTTACCTTTCAGTTGTCCTCACCATACCTAGCACTTCATTCAAAATCTGCTTAACACAGAACATGAGCTTTTCAATTCACCTGCAATGATTGATGGCCATAGATCATTTGGTCGTTACTTCTGCTCACTTGTTGGCTATAAACTGCCAAGGGTGTCCTACAGAGATAATAGGCACAAGCCAAATTTTGCAAAGGCAGTGAATATGCTCATGCAATATAAGCTCTGTGATGTAATGACATGGATATTTTGCCCTGAATCTTCAGGCCCTATACCTATGCATGTCAAATCACCATTCAAAACCATAGAAAGGACTGTAAGTAAGCGATCATTGTTTAAATACCTTTAGTACTGATTTCTTAAGTCATTGCGTCACATTGATAGCATTAAATATCTGGTGGAAAGGGCAAACAGATTTATAAAGGTAAAGAGAAGCAGAGAGATACTTACTTCTGTACCCAATCAGGAGTCAAGTGAGATGTTATTGACAGATAGACACATTTCCAAGAGCATGAGGAGACTGTGGGGCCGTTTCAGTGCATTATCTGAGAGAGCTTCAGGAATAAACATATGCCAGAGTATCCTTCTTGTGGCATATCATATTCAATGCTTCCTTGCAGTGAGTTTGATTTTAATCTTAAGTTTTGGTGTGATGGTATGCTTATTGCTGTATAATATAGGGACATGATGACTTGATTGTGCCTGAAGGAGTTGAGAAGCAAGATAGGTCACAGTTACGCCTCCCTCTATTCCTTTCTTTCTGTCTTTCTCCTCTTGTCCTCCTTTGTGGTGTCCAATGGCATACCAGGGACTTTAGTAGGGAGTGCCTCATTGGGGTGAGTTGCAAAGATGGCAATTGATGATTGATGTAAACCAATTTTATTAAATAATCAACTAGGTTTGGCAATGCATTGGGAACCATAAACCTCAGCCCATATAGCAGAGCTTGAGCAGAAACTCTGGATGACCATCTTCTCACTTGTTAGAGGTGATGAAGCAGAGGAGGTGGAATTACTCTCAGATTATCTGGACTTTGCCAATGTTATCTGTGCTAACTTTGATGAAGAGGATGTATGGTTTAAGGAGGGTGAGTTATTACTGCTGTGAGGGTAACAAATACTTGCTGACTATTTCAACAAGATACAAGCATGATAGTACCTAGTACCCTCCAAGAGTCAGTTGTTTTGATGGAAGAGTGCCCTCCATGGCCTAGGATTTTACCTTTCATATGTCATGAAAAACAGAGACATGAGGGAGATAGTGAGGTTATGCAGGTACTACAAGAGGAGGAGAAGCAAGAGAAGAAGGAGGAAAAGCAGGAAGACAAGGAGGACAGGGAGGAGGAAGATGAGGAAGATGAGGAAGATGATGAGGAAGATGATGATGATGATGATGATGATGATGATGATGATGATGATGATGATGATGATGATGATGATGATGATGATGATGATGATGATGATGATGATGATGATGATGATGAGGAGGAAGATGAGGAAGATCAGACAACTGGGGAAAATGAAAGAGCAGAGACCAGAGATGAGGAGATGATCCTGGATGTTGATAACAATGCAGGAGGATTGTCACAGGAGGTAAGCAAACATGAGCAAAGGTTTGGATTTATAACTCACTAGAATTCAGGACCATCCAGATGTCCCCATCACCATGGGTAATTGTGATGAGGATGATGAAGTTACTGAGCCTCCTGCACTTTTCCAATGGCATAGAGATGGACTTGCATCTTTCCCAATTGAGAGTGCCAGGATGGCATCTACCTCATCTCAGAATCCTCACAGGAAAGTGAAACTTTGCCTCCTTCCAAGATATCTGGAAAAATGGTGTTACAGAATATGAATGAGGGCAAGTCTGCAATCTCCAGGTCTGCTCAAAGTGATGAAGACATCCTGATGGGAGGCATCAATCAAAATCATGACAGCCACCCTCCAACTTATGCTCAGGGGACACAGGGCTTGTCCTCACAAGTAGAAGATGATGAAGATGATGAGATGAGGCCTCCAACTCCTGGACAAAGACCAAAGGCTTTTGTTTCACCTTTTGCATGCCCATCTGTGGCACCAGTTGCATCTCTTTCACCATTATCCAGTGATTATGATGTCACTCAGGAGGAAGACAGTGAAGAAGAGCAGATGTGGGAACCACATTATCACACTAGAAATCAAGTGAGCATATCATTACAACCTGCCAAAAATGAACTGTTCACAAAACAGTCTGCTGAGGGCAAGCCCAGAGGAAAGGCATTGAGAAAGGCAAAGAGAAGAAGTGTAATTCCTGCTCACATACATCAACTCATAGATCTCACCAAAGATAATGTGGGTGAAATTCATCCTTCATCTTGAAACATTTATTGACATACATGGTTCAGGAGGAGCCTGAGCAGTCCTCAATACCAGCTACTCCTATTGCAAGAGTTAATCTTCCACAACTAACTCTTTATGAGAATCATTTGGATGCTTTTCATTTTTACAAGCCCTCACTGGGTGTAAGCTGTTTCACTACATTCATATCTCCAATAAATGCTAACAGTTCAATAGTCACAAGCAGATGGGGATTTTCGGCAAAAATTGGCAAAAGCTTCTTTCCCAGAGCATTCAAGGCACTCTGCCTTCACCACTCTGACAGAATCAGCATTTTTAGACATGTCACCTGAAGAGCTGCAAGGTCTCTTTATTAAGAGCAATATTGTTGTCAGAGGTGCATGTAACAGAAAAATGGCCTTTGATAGGAGGGGATTGGAGAGATTGGGCAGTTGGGACACTGTCAGAGCCATTCAAGGTTAGAGAGTTTTGATCAACAATTATGGAATGCTCTGACCCAAGAAAGATCTGTCTATTGAGCCTGATGGTGATGGCTTTGCTTGCAGAGTGAAGACAGGCACCTTGAAGGATGTCTTCCTTCATGCAAACCTTCCTCAGGGAAGAATACTCAATGGGTTGGAGTTTCCAACACCAAATGGCTGTGAGGATCCAGATGAGCATCTCTCAAGTGATACCATGGCCTGGATTCAGACCATGCACCTGCCATTGTGTATAAAGTATGGTGAAATGCCTCGGAAAGAAATCAGATGGGGCTTGGCAGCCACAGAAGGTGCTATCACAAATTGGCATATTGATAGCAATGGCTTTGGGACCTATGTGCAGGTCCAAACAGGAAAAAAGTGGTGGGTGGTTGCAAAGGAGAAAGGGGAGAATTCTTTTTCAGGGAATAAGATGTACTCAGCATTTGACCCACAAGAGGCCAACTCACACTTGTGGGAAGTGCATTCCATAATGCTTGCACCTGGTGACAGACTGTAGGCAATAGCTTCCCTCCCTCTCAATCATCTAATCTCAATCATTTATACAGTTACATGAGACCTCATACCCCACATGCTGTGTTCACAGCAGAGCACAGCATTTGCTTTGGGGGACATTTCTACTCTGCCAAGACCCTAAAGCAGACATGCATAGGAATCCTCCAAACATTTGTGGGCTCCATTCTGCTCACCAATTCAGACAGCAGGAACAGTTGGATGCTCTTACACAGGATGATAATTTATTGCTACCATGTCTTGGTGAAGTTGAGGGATGACCCAGGTTAGTTGTCAAGTTATAAGTATATTCAATAATCTCATTGGCAGATGTGGATATGACTCATGTCCCGGACATAAAAAAACAGGATGAGCTGATAGGTCTTGTCCTTCTTTGTGTCATCCTGGAGTTGTCCAATGCTCTCCACCCTGGCTCCTATGACCAGGACAAGAGAATGACTGAGTTGGAACATGTCTTGCTTGTGGAATCAAGACAGTATGCAAGGTTGACCATGACTTGGCTGAAGGCATTCTGGGATGTGACTGTAGGGTCTTCATCTACACAAGTAGATGTCTTTGAGGTCCTCCTGTGGCAAGTCACAATGACTTTGTCAACCTCCATCCAGGAGAACAAGGAAAGGCACCTGAAAGCTTTCCTTGATGATTGTGTTCCAGATACAGTGGCATGTCATTTGTATGATTCCTTGATTCACAGGAAATCTTCATCACTGTGGCAAGCAAGAGGTGACATTCCATGTGGCAGCTATGACTGGGTTGGGGGTGCTCTGGTGATAATGGCCAAGCCTGGTGCTGCAATGCCATTGGATGATACAGAAGATGGAATGAATGCTGGTGATGACTGTGCATTTACTGAGCGGCCACCTCCATCTCTTCAAGAAGATATTACTATGGAGATCTGGCTTCAAAAGGGTACCAATGTCAGAAGAGGGAGCAAGAGGCAAGGTGATGATGGATCTGAGGACTTTACAGGTAAGTAAATGTTTCCTCCACCACTAAATTAGGACTTACTGGAAAATCAGTAGGACATCCAAGAAAGAGGAGATTATAGTGCCAGATGTGTATTGATACTCCATTCATATGCCTTCTCACAAGTCATTCATCACAGCCTTGAACTCTATCACAGTCATGTAGTATTAAAGAGCTTATCTGTGTGTAACCTAGACATTTAATATAGTCATTGTTCCAAATCCAAGACTGAGAATATCTGTCTGTAACTGAGACAGACCTCAGTCCTTCCATGGTGCAACAGGTTATGGGCTCTGTTTGCCATAACTGATAACCAAAAGCCAACCTGCATTCTTTCTTTCCAAACCAACCACTTTTGATACACTGACATGTCTACTGACTCAAACAATCTAAGGGAGGTCTACAAACATGGCACCACAAGTGATGCATCACAATTGACTTGGTAAAGAAACCTTTCATGAAAGATATGGTTGAAGGCATGACAGTAGCACATGTTGATGCTCACTTGCCAACCTGTGTCACATGTCTTGAAGGAAAACAAACTTATGCTCCAATTCCAAAGGTATCTACTGTCAAACAACCAAGGATTTTCTATTGAGCATACTCAGATCTTTGTGGGCCTTGTCACAACCGCACCATGCACTGTACTGACCATGGTACCAACTATCGGATATAACACACTTGCTCAAGCAATCAAGACCCATTCCCAAGAAATCACTACTGACATCTGGCACAGCATTACACAATCACCAGACTTGAACATTGACAACCCGAGTAGCCCTCCATCTCCCCCAGCACTTTACACTCCCCCACATGTCCTTGTGGAGTCCAGGTAAAGTCCCTGCACTCCAGGCACTGTCGCACTCGCCTGTCAGCCCATTTCTCCATAGACTGATGCCATGTTGATACAATAGCATCACTAAGTTCTTTCACATTGAAATAATTCAGTACGGGATTGAATTCAGACTTGAGTACAATGAATGTCGCCTTCTCCCTGTCAGTAGATTGTGGCACTACTGAACTATGTCTCTTTTCCCAGACATCAAGTACTTTTCCTCTAGTCCAAGTATGTATTAATCCCCTTGGATAACCTTGTGCAATATATAAGCCCTGTAACTCATGTATTGCATCATTGTATAACTCGCATGAGCTACAAAGTGAGGCCATCCTAGACATCTCACTGAGGAATGTACCCCTCTTAACATCAAAGGGGTGGTGAGAGATCCAACTGATTCTTTCAAGATGGTTGCAAGCCTTCCAGTACGGTATGAAGTGTATACGTTCAGGGTCCCTTGGGTCCTTAAACACATGTACATCCAGAAAAGGACAAACCATCAAGCTTGCATCCCATGTAATTTCACATCTGATGAACAAGACTGTGCTCGAGATTAAGTGTAGCACCTCATGTTCCGAGGGTGCTTCTACTAATGCGAAAATATTGTCTATATACCGTTTATAATATTTTAACCATGGCTTATTCAGGACTTGGCCTTGATTGACCTCAAAGTGTGTTGCATGTACTAGTAAGTATGTCAAATCTGGGTAACCTGTAGTAATACTGACATGGCATATACAGTCTGGAATAACCCAGCACAAGTCTCCCCCTCCAGTGCACGAGAACACATTGAAGTTCTCTTGAACCTCACCCCAACGATTTCTGCCGCCGCGGCCTCTATGTTACCTGATGAGCCCTCATCAGCAGCCACATTAGACCTCACCACACCCGACGAACTTGCCATCCAGTCCCTTTTATTAGGCGTCTTCCACAGCACGCTGGGAGAGTACACTTTGGTGAGGGTTAGACTCACTGAAGCTTATGCGCTGTGCGTCAACATGGAGGTTGCTGTGTGGGTGGGCGGGATGGCCATGTTTGAGCTGGCCATGCTGGATCTGAAGGAGATGGAAGCCTCCGAGTTGGCCAGGCATGTGACGGAGAGCGGTGACAAGGCAGTTTCGAGTGTTGACTCTGGAGTTGTGAATGGTGGTGTTGATGCTGAAGGTGTGGTGCATGAGCTTTCCCAGTTGGAGGTGGACAACCTAGGCAGTGATCGAAAGACTGGGGCTGGGATGAAGGAAGAGTGGGCGCATGTGTTGGGTGAGGTGGATAGGAAGCTGGATGAGGTGCTCGAGTTGTTGCCGCAGGCAGTCAATTTGTCCTCGAGGCTGGACAGCAGGATTGCGATGGTGAAGGAGGAGATTCGGAAGAAGAGAGAGATGTTGGGTGTGCGGTAGTAGAAATTGTGTCAATAAAGCTAGATTCAGGTCTAACGGCATTGTGCTTATTATATAACATCACCATGCTCCGTGCAGACTTTGAAGTGACCAACAAAGTTTGGAGTGAAATCCGGGGCTTCAGCGCCGTAGCCATGCTTGAGAATCCCCAGTTCACGGCTCGTCCTGGCGAATGACCAATGGAATAAATCCGTCACTGTCTGAATGGTAACATAGATTGTAATGACCTGACTCCAATCACCCTGAGGCGCTGATATATAGTTCGCCATGGAAATCCTACTCTGCAGTGCCACTCATCTTCATAACCCAAGCAATGGCTGATTGAAGGTTACACAGTCTTGGGATAGGTCCTTTATTGAGTTCCTTGCCATTTGGTCCTCGTCCAAAATCGCCCTCTTGCAAATGGATGAACCCAGGGCCCCAGATCAAGTCAATGGGCATTCTGTTCCATATTCACAACATTACTGATCTTGTTCAGATGGTGTGCAACATCATCTCTTGCAGCTGTACCAGCAAACATAGCAATACACTTTAGTGTGTCAGGCTAAATGAGGATTGATAAAACAGTGGTAGATAACATAATTCTAAGCAAACCCCCATGTGCACGGAGTTTGGAATGATGTCTGCTAAGATTGGAACAACAACTCCTGCCAGCATCATGAGGTGTAAACTCTGTGTTTGTCAACAGACAGGAATTTCCCGTCATGTTTAATTAATGACTGTTCAGTACAATGATAAGGAAGATGACATGGCTCTGAGGTGAATGCACACCAATGCCTTTAAAGCCTCCTTGCTTTCATTTTCCAAAAATCCCCTTCCTGGTTGACTATTGCAACAAGCGCATCAATCCCCTTGTCGATGATTTTGCTGACAGAAAATGCAGAGCCTCCCCTGGATTTTTGCCTTCCTGGATTCATAACTGCGATATTGGCATTACAAGAGGTCTAAAGCGATGGGAAATTCTGCTGATATGAGACACCAAAGATGCATAAAGTATTCTGCCACCATTATCAACAGAGGGGGAAAAGTCGACGTTTTGAGGATCTAATCCTCGAGATAACACATCAAAAGACGAAAGCCTTTTGGCCGACTTGAATTGTTCCACCCTCAGTACTTTTGACTGCAACAAATGCAACTGAATCTATGTGACTGAGAGATTTGAGATTTTGACTCTGGGCTTCTCATGTTAGACCATTTCCATACACCATCCGAACAATGTGACGTCCTAGAGTCTCAGCAAATGAGTTACTGGACTTATACTTAATGACCTGACCATTGTTCAAACTGGCAAAGTAATTGTCAATTGAGCTGGATTCACGTCGTGTGACTGAAAGGGACAGGATTGTTTGGTGACATTGAGTGAATGAGCTGGGTTCATATTAACTGGAAGGGATCAAAGATGGAATGCCACAAGGCAGGTCGATAGGGTAACCCTTGGATGAACACCTGAACAATATTTGTGAAGGAACGGCACGCTAGTCTACATCGACTGAAGGAGAAGTCAAGCCCACAATTATTGATCATGCGAGGCCTGAGGCCTGAATGCTCCATCAATACTGCACCGTCTGGTTGCTCTGCAAGACTCGGATCCACAAAACATTTTGAGGTGCCATGTATTACATTGAGCAACTGAACAGCTGTTTTCCTGATGATGATGGACTCCAGTCTCCATCATCTTCGACTCTTTAGTCTACCCCTCTCGCTGCTTCCCATACTTCTGTGTCATCTGGTCCAGCACCTTCTGCACCTCCATCCAGTGCTTTTGCTTTTTGCTGTCCATCACCTGCAGCTGCTTATGCAGCTGCCCATGCAGCCTCGCCTCCTCCTCCTGCGCCTTCTTTTTCTCATTGTATGCCTTTCTCTGCACCACCTGCTTCTGCCCTACCATGTCAAGCACCTTCTGCACCTCCATCCAGTGCTTTTCCTTTTCGCTATCCATCACCTGCAGCTGATTATGTGGCTGCCCATGCAGCATCGCCTCCTCCTCCTTTGCCTTCTTTTCTTCCTTGTACGCCTTTCTCTGTGCCGCCTGCCTCTGCGCTACTGCATCCAGCACCTTCTGCACCTCGTCCGGGTGTGGCGGCTTCGCACTCCCCCACCCCCTCCTTTCCACCTTGCTTGCTGTCCCCTGTTCTAGTGCGCCGCGAACCTGCAATTGATTGCAGCGATGATGCACTCCCTGGGAAAAATTAAGAATATCACCAAGGTTCAGAGGTAGATGTTACCATATTCCCATGAATTGGAATTGCTGCGGCAGTGTACAGGAAAATGAGCAGAGTGGTGATGTGTGAAAAACGCATGGATAGAATGTCCATATAATAGATTGGGAGCAAGAGAGATGTGATAGCCAGGACCAGCCTATGCTATATTTGTGATCAAGGAAGAACCAGCTTCAAAATGTTGAGTCGACCAGAAAACAAAGCAGTGGTCACGAAGACCCTTGATGGAACCCATTTGCAGTAGATCACGATCAATTGCCATGATTGATGACAGACCCTCTCACCCAATCTCATCAGGTGCCAGTGTACAATCCGTTGAGATTGAATTCAAAGCTGCGCAAGGTGTTTGGGTGCACCTGGCGATGTGCATCCAGCGCCAGCGGTGTATTGGGTGGCTGGCAGTGATGGTAGGGTGCATGGACCATGTGACAGTGCTGGGAGAAGGAGGGACGGGAACGAGGGTTGAGCGCTGAGCTGTGGTTCAGTTATCTCTCTCTCTTGTTCAGTTGCCGTGTCATGGCGATTGGTGCTCATGTTCTCACCTGAAGGATATGGTGCATTCCTCCACATTGCATCTGGATCAACTTGTGCATTTGATGTGGTGCTATTCATCAGTATCAAACTCTTAGGTGTTATCTGAAGGCTGCAAGTTCAACCCCTCATGGTGGGCTAACATCAGGAAAATGTGCACCGGGGCTTTTTCAGCTTACACTCAGCCAAACACCGCTTATCCAGCTCACGCTCAGCGCTTTGCCACTCAACACACTCATGCTCAGCCAGTGCTCACTGCTGCTAATGTTGAAATGGATGAAGATGAATATATAATGCCACATGGTGGACACATACACCACCACCATCAACCATCCTCATCCCCATCGTCCTCTGCATCCCAGTTATTCAATGCCAGATTTCTCACACTCACAGCAATTAGCAACCCATGGTTCACATCAAACATGGACAATAGCTTGCCCATATTATCTAGGGCAAAATCTTCAAACTCTTCCACCAGAGCCATCCCCTCCTTGTCCGTCTCGTGGTTTGTGGTGGCTTGGTTGGCATGGCTTTTTCACCCATCGACAATTGCCTGCAGCTGGCTCTGCATCACTTCGATGATTCCCATGTGGTACTTGTAGGGAAGCATGGTTACCCCACCGATAACATGGATGCAGTCCCCAAATGCCTTGTAGACAGAAGCAAGAAACGAGGCATCTTGCTCAGTATTGATGCAGTTGACTAGTTGGTTCAGAGTTGCTGATGCCATCTGCAGTGCCAGCATTCTGGTGTTCTTACCCGCCACCAGCAGCAACTGGACAAGCCTAATCCATTGTTAGCATCAGGCTCAAACCCACCCACCAGCAATCAACACAATTTACATGGCACAGGCTTCCCGTACACCCTCATGGAAATAAAACTTAAGTCCTGGCAATGTCAACTTCAATGTCTGCGCCAAATACAGTGCAAACCATGCATTCAATGTTGAGCAATAAATAATAAGCTCAAACGCTTCACATTTTTCTTCAATCACTGATGTCTGGATACCAAGTGGCTGACCGTCAACATTTATTGTTTCCCAACCTTCTTGCTCTCGTTTCGTCACTATCTGGTATCAACAACCCATCAATGAGAGAAAATAAAAGACAAGAATATGTGCCATACCAAAAATCGAAATATCTGCCTTGACGCTCACCGTGTTGAGCAGCGTTGGTATGACAATGGGAAGATAAGGCTCGAATTCAGGTCCCATGGCCTGACACACCCTTTCCCATAAGATAATGTTGCAGTTGTGTATCATCAAGAGCTGTTGGACTTTCTAAATTATTGTTGGCTTGAGCCTATGCTTCATACATGCACACTCACTTTGTATCTGCACAAGTAGCTTGATGAGCACTGTGGCACCTGGCATAAACACTTTCCATCCCATAGCTATAGCTGTGACAAATCAGCCAAAAGTAATGATTTTGACACACGACCACCACCAATAAGTTCAGCACACTCCATGGCCTTGATGTGCAACTTCTGATACTTTGGGCCATCCAGATATCACAAGATATCCAACAGGAGTGGCAATGATCCTTGCACTATACGTCATCGCTCATCCACAGACAACTTCCAATTTGACACCTGCCTTTGCAAATGACAGACAACTTCCAATTTGACACCTGCCTTTGCAAATGTAACCTCACTTGCATCCATGACCATGGCAAGTGTCATGATCACTTGTTCTTGGATGTATCAGTGTACCTGCTGTCCCTGTCTGGGATTGAGCAGTTTCAGCAGGCGTTCGATGATAGGATCTAAGTAAGGGATGAGTGTATACACCCTCAGAAAAGTTGATAAGGGCTGCATGTGAATGTGTCAAAGTAGCATGACAAGGGGTGCAGCAGAATAGTAGAGCTAAGTACGTAAATACTTACTTGTAGCTGTAGGTCACTCAGGAGCTAGGGCTCAACTGGTTGATAGCAGAGAAGAGAATGTAGATTGACGGAGAAACTACAGAGTATTTATACATCTATCTACTGTGTCTGTGTCAGTGCTATTATGATATGCTGACTGAGCATTTGTATAGCATGACTGAGCAAATTGTTATGATTTGATCTTATCTAAAGATCTTATCTTATCTCTTATCTCATCGAGACGTGATCTCTTATCGGGTTATCGGATATCTTATCTAAAAGATGACATAAGCAGGTCACGTGACAGGACAGGTGTTGAACATGAGGATGGACATGAGGGGACCAGGAGGAGTAGGTGAGGCTGGAGGTATATAGGTAGTGTAGGAGCGTGTTGAGCCCCAGGCTCTTGATTGTCATTGTTGTAGACAGTGCAACAGAGTTTCTTCTCTTTCTTTCTTGTATTTCTTTCTGGTTGTGTCCTTGGTCTATCGACCTTTCTGACATAATCAAGAGCCTTGTGAGATCACCGACACAATGTTCAAACAAAAAGAGGAACGTGTCATAATGATGAACAGTATTGAGTTAGTAAAAAGAGGAGTTGTCTGCATTACGGACCAGGGTGTCAGGGCAAAAGACCAGACTGACGCAGGTATGAAGTTTAGTTCGCAGAGCGGGACCACACTGGCAACAGAAGTGTATGCACCGAGAGAGCCTGACCTCCCCGGGATAGTGGGTCAGGGGTACTGGCAGGTGGTACACTGGAAAAGCCTGGGAAAACAGGCAAAACGAACTTCTGAGGAGCACTGGGGTATCAAGGCCACGTTAAGACCCGTATGGGTGAATCGCTGGGCCCCCACCCCTCAGGAGTCAAAGAAGAACAGCAGTGGGAAGTACCCATCTAAGGCAACTCCAAGGAAAGCTTCTTGCGTGAGAGTGCTGAGCAACCTCGGCAAGCAGGAGTTTTTGTTACAGGGATTTATTGAGACTGAGCGAGAACGTGCATCATACGCAAGATGGCGTGACCAGGAGTATCACCGAAGGCAACGAGCAACACAGCAACAGATTCCGGCACAGCATAACATGCATGTGCTACGGTGGATGTTGCACACGGCCAGGGAGCAGAGACAAAAGCAGAATGAGGAGACACATCGTCTTCTTGCCGAGGCTGACTGCTTGGCGCGTGAAGAGCAGGATGATGCCTGGGCAGAACTCTTGAAGCAAAGAGAGGCAGAGCGCGTAGCACGTGAAAGAAAGGAGAAGACAGTGGAAGTCAAACGTGTCACACCCATTCCAACCCCTGTTAGACAGGACAGGGTTAGGAATGTGACAGAGGAGAAGTTCAGCAGAGACAAACTAGCTGGACAATTACCGATCAAAAAATCTTGGTCAAAACAGCGGAAAGCCACAGTCGAATTATATGAATATGTATATGGATGATATGATGAGTTAATTGATAAACTCGAATCTATGAAAGGAGTACGGATTGAATATGAACCCAAATGCATGTATAACAGGGTGTTCATTCAACAATGCAGTAAAGAGATAAGAATGCAGAGATCCAAGTGGGGACAAAGCACATTCATAAGCCTTGAGAAGATTGGTGGCACAGGATTTGGCAACGGCCAAGATCTTGTACTGGAAATAGGAATTGATATTCCTGTTTTAGCAAGTTACATAAGGAGGGCATTTGATTGCATGCCAAGAGATCTGGAATTGGTGGCTCGTCACTGGTGTTTGTCACATGAGGCACGGAACAAACTCCAACATGCACTAAACGGCAACATAATGAAGCCACAACAGTACCGAAAAGACCGAAACTCTCCATATAGTTGGGTCAAACCAACGGAGAAGGCATTACCTACAACACCCAAAGACTATGTTGGACGAGGAGTACTGCATGGCTGCCAAGGTCTCAGTATGAGATCCTTCATCGAAGCGTGTGGAGAAGAGATGCTAAAACAATATGAGCGTAGAATCAAGAAATGGACTAAAGCCGTAGATTCACGATTACCTGGGAAACCAGGAGTATATAAATGCACAGCGGCAGATCCATGGAGGGAAAAGGGGTACTGCTACATGTACCTTTTCCAACGACGATTCTACAATCGTTTCCAGTGGCCAGCATATCCAATGGTGGAGCAGATCGCAGGATGGGAGCGAGATCTTAGGAAGAATGATGTGAAGTTTATCCTAGAGGATGGAGAAGGAGAGAAAGTGTACCACATACACCCTCATAATGAAAGGCCTGTGAGGATGCAGGATCTGGAGGAATACGATGTCATCTATGAATGGGAACATATCGACGAAATCAAAGATTGGACCCAATGGAGAAACATCAAATTTGGAGCACAGAGAGACAAGGAGGTGGTGTACCCACGCAACCTCTTAACCATGACACAGCGGGTAACAAGGCAGATGACCATGCAACAATATGGCAGACCTTGTGGAAATTGGTTCATTGAACAGATCGCAGAACAACTCAGAGACACGTCGAAGGCATATATCAACATGAACATCTGGGCACAACAAGTAAGACACATGAACCAATCAATATTACCGCCACCTGGATTTTCGAACTACAGTCCAGATACACCAGGATTATGCTATCTGTGGTTGTTCAAGCCCCAGTACTGGAATGCATTCACATGGCCCAGGAACCTGTCGTGAAAAGAAGTTGCAGAGTACGAGCCAGAAATGCGAAACCCAGAGGTTAGAGTAAGGGTGTCCCTAGACTGGGGACACATGAAATATCATGTGGAGCAAGACAAGGAGGGACGTACTGCTGAGGACATACTCGAGGAAATGTCCAATGGAGCAGGACAACATGTACCAGTGGGATACACAATAACAGACGCACTGATCTCAGTGTTCTTACTGTGCATCACAACGTGGTTGACACTGTTCGCACCAACGGACATAAACCAGAGATGGCACACAGCATCTGAGGAAGAACGGAGGACTGCAGCGACCAATCTGGCACATTCGGTAAATCCAATCATCGAGGCCATATGAGGCCCACGAGAGGAGAGAGCACCAGCAGTGAAAATAGATATGCCAGACTACTACGAAGGACAACCAGAACAAATCGCGAACTGGTTGAGAAATATGGCAATATATTTTCGACTGACAAAAATCAAGGACTCCACGAAGATGACAGTAATGGCACTACAACGAATAAGAGGAGGGTCAGCCAACCGAGCAAGTAATTGGGCGGGAGTGAAAATCCAACAAATATTGGACTATGCAACAGAGAAAGATCAGCAGAGGGCGGATGGAACGTATGCAGTAGGGACAACGAGAGAACAAGAGAGAGATGGAATCCCTCTCTTATTGACAGGAGCAGGAGATGGAGCGATGATGCAACAACCATTCATTCACCAATCCCCATTTAAAGATTGGGCAGACTTTGAAGAGCAGGCAAAGCAATTCTTCTTGACAATGGAGACGCGAGACGACGCAATTAGAAAAATACAACAGCTGTCACAAGGAAAATGTAACGTCGAGGATTATATCATCAATTTCAGAGGATTAGCTCAGTTAACGGGCTATAATGAAATAGCGCTCATAGCGCAATTCAGAAGGGGACTGAATCCGAATCTGGGATTAAAAGTCGCAGAATCAGGTCAACCTGGGGACGGTTCGACCACAGGAGATCTAGAAAAGTGGTACACGAAGGCAATGGAGTTGAACAAGGCGTGGAGAGATGCCAGGAAGTTTTACGGAGATGTAAGGGTTGGAAATCCAGGGCAAGGGCAGAACCAACAACACACATCGAATACAGGGACACAGAATACCTAGAACAAGGTAGCACAAAATTCTGGACCCCAAGGAAATGGTGCAACTTGAGGACCCCCACCCCAGGCAGCATCAGGATCGGGCGTGTGTGACCCCAACGCCATGGACATAGATAGAAGGAAAGGACCAATCACCTGTTACAACTGTGGAAAAACAGGTCACATAGGTAGAGATTGTAAAGAGGCGAGAACAATAACCTGTTACAATTGTGGAAAAACAGGACATACAAGCAAGGAATGTAAGGAGCCAAGGAATTGGAAGGGGAAGACGCGAATTAGGGAAGTAGGGTGGAAGGAGTATTTGGAAGACGTCACAGAAGAAGACAAGAAGGCCATAAGAGAGGCCATGGATTTTTAGGAGGCTCGAAGGGAACCAGTTCCAACCCAATGAGCAAGGACTTTATTTCTACCGATTCACCATGTAATTATGATGAGAAAAATAATTCACAGGCTGAATTAAACCATATCGAGTACGAAATAAAGTCTAAGGAACAACAATTCAGAGATCTACCAATAAGTGCGGTAAAACCTCACTTGAAGGCCTGGCAGACTCTGTGGATGGTGAGACGGATATGGGAACGACCACTTGAGCAAGCTCTAGAAGCTCTATGAACGTGGACTCACAAGTCACGACTGGAGGAGGTGACAAAAGAACTAGTAGAAGATCTGAATAGAGCATCGGAAAAAGAAGCAATGTGGTACCTGAATCACTTGAAACAGCAACCGAAATATGTTATAGGAACAGGGAAGAGACAAATGAACTTACCGTTGGTGGTGACTGACATAATGACGGGACAACACATATCGGTGACAGTGCTGTTGGACTTGGGATGTATGGGATCGTGTGTAAATAGGGAGTTCGTGCGGCGAAATAACTTGAATACCAGAAAACTCACCCACCCTGTCCCTGTGTACAATGCAGATGGATCCGAAAACATGGACGGCAAATTATCAGAAATGGTCCAGTTAAAAATCCAAGTGGGAACGCACAAAGAAACCTGAGAATTTGGAGTATCGTCACTCGGCAAAACAGACATATTCCTGGGACACGATTGGCTTAGATATCACAACCCAGATGTGGATTGGCGAAAGAACATACTGAGTTTCAATCGGTGTCCTGGCACATGCCAACAAGATACGAAGGTAGATGAGCCCGAGGAAGAGAGCGAAGGGGAGGATCACGAGGAAAGCAGGATGCATTGGGAGGAAGGAGATCGACTACTGGCAGTAATGAAAGAAGATGTGGACATGGAATGGATATGAGCCTACAAATCTACAGCAATGAAAATAGCATCGAAGAATAGGAACAAGCGGACCCTAAGTGAGATAGTACCTGAACAGTATTTAAAACACCGGAAGGTATTTGAGAAACAGACCTTTGACGAATTACCACCAAGGCAGCCATGGGATCACGCAATTGAACTTATCCCAGGATCAAAGCCATTAGACTGTAAAATATATCCATTGAGCAAGGGCGAACAAGAGAAACTAGAGGAGTTTCTCAAAGAAAATCTAGATACAGGGAGGATTCGATCGAGCAAATCTCCAATGGCATCACCTTTCTTCTTTGTAAAAAAGAAGGACGGATCGTTGAGACCAGTACAAGATTATAGGAAGTTGAATGAGATGACGATAAAGAATCGATACCCATTACCATTAATATCGGAGTTAGTGGACAAATTATCTCATGCAAAAGTATTCTCGAAAATGGATATCTGATGGGGATATAACAACATACGGATTAAAGAAGGAGATGAATGGAAAGTGGCATTCCAAACAAACAGAGGACTATTTGAACCTTTGGTCATGTTCTTCGGATTAACAAACTCACCGGCTACGTTCCAAACCATGATGAATGACCTGTTTCGGGAAGAAATCGCAGAAGGATGGGTAGTCATCTACATGGATGATATTCTAGTATTCTCAACGGATCAGAAAAGTCACACGGAACATGTGAACAGAATATTGATGAAACTTGAACAACACAAGCTATCGTTAAAACCGGAAAAATGTTGGTTCGACAAGAAAACCATTGAATTCTTAGGGATTATAATTTCACATGATTCAATCAGCATGGACAAAGCCAAAGTTAAAGCAATAACCGAATGGCCAGTTCCGCAATCCAAAAAACACGTACAACAGTTTTTAGGATTTGTGAACTTTTACGGAAGATTTGTAAGGGGATTTGCATCCGTGTCTAAACCGTTAACCAAATTAACGGGAAAAGAAGAATGGAAATGGATGGAAGAACAACAAGGAGCTTTTGAGGAGCTCAAAAGAAGAGTGGCAGAAGAAGTAGTGCTGGCAATACCAGCAGATAAAGGGCAATTCAGAGTAGAAGTGGACGCATCGGACTTCACAATAGGGGGAATCTTGTCACAACAACAACAAGATGACACTTGGAGACCAGTCGCATTCATTTCAAAGTCTTTGAATCCAGCTAACGAAATTATGAGATTTACGACAAGGAAATGCTTGCAATCATGCATGCATTTTACGAATGGTCTCATTATTTAAAAGGTACAGAAATAGCAGTTGGAGGTCTTAATGGACCACCAAAACTTGATGTACTTTCAAAAACCCCAAAATATCAACCGACGACAAGCCCGTTGGATATTGGACCTTCAGGAATACAACTTTACCATAAAACACAGACCCGGTAAATCGAATTCTAAAGCCGATATTCTGTCACGGAGGACAGACCATAAGGGGGAGGAGATTGACAACGAAGGAACAATACTGCTAAAAGAGGACTTATTCATTAGAGTATATGATGATGATGATGCTCTAATGGATATACAGAAGAAAATTGCGAAGACCAATAATAGACAATGGGAATCGCAAGTGAAAGAAGGATTAAAGAGCAGAAGTGAAGAATGGAGACAAGAGAAGGGATTGATATACTGGAAAAAACGAATCTATGTACCAGTTGACCAGAGATTGAGAGAAGACATCATAGAAATCCATCATGAATGGGGACACTACAGAGTGGATAAAACCATGGAGGTAATAACAAGAAACTACTGGTGGCCAAGAATGCAACGAGATGTCAAACTATACGTAACAGGTTGCAGAATGTGCCAAACAGTTAAGCCAGACCAGACAAAATGGGCAAATCCCTTACAGCCATTAAGTGTACCAGCACAACCATGGCAAGACATTTCGGTAGACTTAATGGGACCGTTCCCAGAATCTATGGGATATGATACAGTGATGGTAGTGGTGGACAGATTCTCGAAAAAAGCATTCTTTCTACCCACGAACACTACAGTCACCTCCCTGGGAGTAGCAAGGTTATTTCGTGACAATGTATTTCGAGAACACAGAATACCACATCGAGTAATAAGCGATCGAGGATCGCAATTCATGTCGCAATTCATGAAAGAACTATATCGGCTACTAGTGTTACAATTTGATCTTATCTAAAGATCTTATCTTATCTTATCTCTTATCTCATCAAGAAGCGATCTCTTATCGGGTTATCAGATATCTTATCTGAAAGATGACATAAGCAGGTCACGTGACAGGACAGGTGTTGCACATGAGGATGGACATGAGGGAACCAGGAGGAGTAGGTGAGGCTGGGGGTATATAGGTAGTATAGGAGCGTGCTGAGCCCCAGGCTCTTGATTGTCATTGTCGTAGACAGTGCAACAGAGTTTTCTCTTTTCCTTTTGCTTTTCTTTCTGGTTGTGTCTTTGGTCTATCGACCTTCTTGACATAATCAAGAGCCTAGCAAACCAACCGCACAACGAGAAAAGCGCAATACATCATTGTCTACAGAGACAGAGAAATGAATCACGTTGAAATCGTCAGAGCAGGAGTTGTCTGAATTACGGATAGGGGTGTCAGGGCGAAAGACCAGACCGACACAGGTATGAGCTTTAGTTCGCAGAGCGGGACCACGCTGGTGACCACAGTGCACTCGTCGAGAGCGCCTGACCTCCCCGGGATAGTGGGTCAGGGGTACTGGCAGACGGTGCACCGGAAGAACCTGGGAAAACAGGTGAAACAAACTTCTGAGGAGCGCTGGGGTATCAAGGCTGCGCTAAGACCCGTATGGGTGAATCGCCGGGCCCCCACCCCTCAGGAGTCAAAGAAAGGACTCAGCAGCAGAAATCACCCATCTAAGGCAACCCGTAGGAATGCTCCTTGCGCAAGGGTGCCGAGCAACCTTGGCAAGAAGGAGTTTTTGTTACAGGGAATGATCGAGACTGAGAGAGAGCGTGCGTCATATGTGAGATGGCATGAACAAGAGTACCGTCGATGACAGCGGGTGTCACAACAACAGATTCCGGTACAGTGTAACATGCACATACTACGGTGGATGTTGCATGTAGCCAGAGAGCAGAAACTGAAGCGGAGCGAGGAGACACGCCGTCTTCTTGCCGAAGCTGACTGCGCGGCACGAGAAGAACAAGACGACGCTTGGGCGGAACTCTTGAAGCAAAGAGAGGCAGATCGCGTAGTACGAGAGAAGAAGGAGACGCAAAAGACTATGGAGGTCAAACACGTCACACCTGTTCCAACCCCTGTTAGACAGGACAGGGTTAGGAATGTGGAGGAGAGAAAGTTCAGTGAAGACGAGTTAACTGGACGATTACCGATCAAAAAGTCGTGGTCAAAACAGCGGAAAGCCGCAGTAGAATTATATGAATACGTATATGGACGATATGACAAGTTAATCGACAAACTCGAATCTATGAAAGGAGTGCGGATCGAATATGAACCTAAGCGCATGTACAACAGGGTATTCATCCAACAATGTAACAAAGAGATAAGAACGCAGAGATCCAAGTGGGGACAGGCTGCATTCATAAGCCTTGACAAGATCGGTGGCACGGGATTTGGCGATGGCCAAGACCTTGTACTAGAAATAGGAATTGACATTCCTGTTTTGGCAAGTTACGTTAAGAGGGCGTTTGACTGCACGCCGAGAGATCTGGAGTTAGTAGCTCGTCACTGGTGTTTGTTGCATGAGGCACGAAACAAACTTCAACATGCACTGAACGGCAACATAATGAAGCCGCAGCAGTATCGGAAAGACCGAAACTCTCCATATAGTCGGATTAAACCAACGGAGAAGACGTTACCTACAACGCCTAAAGACTATGTTGGACGAGGAGTGCTGCACAGTTGCCAAGGTCTCAGCATGAGATCCTTCATTGAAGCATGTGGAGAAGAGACGCTAAAACAACACGAGCATAGAATCAAGAAATGGACCAAAGCGGTAGACTCACGATTACCAGGAAAACCCGGAGTCTACAAACGTACAGCAGCAGATCCATAGAGGGAAAAGGGGTACTGTTATATGTACCTTTTCCAACCACGATTCTATAATCGTTTTCAGTGGCCAGCATACCCAACGGTAGAACAGATCGCAGGATGGGAGCGAGACCTTAGGAAGAACGATGTAAAGTTTATCCTAGAGGACGGAGAAGGAGAGAAAGTGTACCACGTACACCCTCATAACGAAAGACCTGTGAGGATGCAGGACTTAGAGGAGTACGATGTCATCTATGAATGGGAACACATCGATGAAATTAAAGATTGGACCCAATGGAAGGACATCAAATTTGGAGCGCAGAGAGATGAGGAAGTGGTGTATCCACGAAACCTCTTAACCACGATGCAGCGGGTAACAAGGCAGATGACCACACAACAATATGGTAGACCCCGTGGAAATTGGTTCGCTGAACAAATCGCAGATCAACTCAGAGACACGTCGAAGGCATATATCGACATGAATATCTGGGTGCGACAAGTAAGGCATGCGAATCAATCAATATTACCACCACCCGGATTTTCGAACTACAATCCGAATACACCGGGGTTATGCTACTTGTGGTTGTTTAAACCCCAATACTGGAACGCATTCGCGTGGCCCAGGAACCCGTCGTGGAAGGAAGTCGCAGAGTACGAACCAGAGATGCGAAACCCGGAGATTAGAGTAAGGGTGTCCCTAAATTGGGGACACATGAAATATCATGTGGAACAAGATGAAGAGGGACGCACCGCTAAGGACGTACTCGAGGAAATGTCCAATGGAGCAGGATGACATGTACCAGTGGGGTACACAATAACAGACGCACTGATCTCAGCGTTCCTATTGTGTATCACAACGTGGTTGACACTGTTCGCACCAACGGACATAAACCAGAGATGGCACGCGGCATCGGAGGAAGAAAGGAGGACTGCAGCGACCAATTTGGCACACTCAGTAAATCCAATCATTGAGGCCATACGAGGTCCACAAGAGGAAAGAGCACCGGCAGTGAAGATAGATATGCCAGATTACTATGAGGGACAACCAGAACAAATCGCCAACTGGTTGAGAAACATGGCAATATATTTTCGATTGACGAAAATCAAAGACTCCACAAAGATGACGGTGATGGCACTACAACGTATAAGAGGAGGATCAGCCAATCGAGCGAGTAATTGGGCTGGAGTGAAAATCCAACAAATATTGGATTATGCGACGGAGAAAGATCAGCGGAGGGCAGACGGAACATATGCAGCGGGGACCACAAGGGAGCAAGAGAGAGACGGAATTCCTCTCTTATTGACAGGAGCAGGAGATGGAGCAATGATGCAACAACCGCTCATCCACCAATCCCCGTTCAGAGATTGGGCGGACTTCGAAGAACAGGCAAAACAGTTCTTCCTGACGACGGAGACACGAGACGATGCGATCAGAAAAATACAACAACTGTCACAGGGAAAACGCAATGTCGAAGATTACATCATCGACTTCAGAGGATTAGCTCAGTTAACAGGCTACAATGAGATAGCGCTTATCGCACAATTCAGGAGGGGACTAAATCCGAATTTAGGATTAAAAGTTGCGGAATCAGGTCAACCAGGAGACGGTTCGACTGCAGGAGATTTGGAGAAATGGTATACGAAGGCAATGGAGTTGAACAAGGCGTGGAGAGACACCAGGAAGTTTTACGGAGATGTAAGGGTTGGAAATCCAGGGCAAGGGCAGAACCAACAACGCGCATCGAATACGGGGACACAGAATACCCAAAATAAGGTGGCACAAAATTCTGGACCCCGAGGGAATGGGGCAACTCGAGGACCCCCACCCCAAGCAGCATCGGGATCAGGCGCGCGTGACCCCAACGCCATGGACGTAGATAGAAGGAAAGGACCAATCACCTGCTATAATTGTGGCAAAACAGGTCACATAGGCAGAGATTGTAAGGAAGTGAGAACAATAACCTGTTACAATTGTGGAAAGACAGGTCATACAAGCAAGGAGTGTAAGGAGCCAAGGAATTGGAAGGGGAAGATGTGGATCAGAGAAGTAGGATGGAAGGAATATCTGGAAGACGTCACGGAGGAAGATAAGGAGGCCATAAGAGAGGCCATGGGTTTTTAAGAAGCTCGAAGGAAAACAGTTCCGATCCAACGAGCAAGGACTTTATCTCTACCGATTCACCATGTAATTATGATACAAAAAATAATTCACGGGTTGAATTAAATCATATCGAGTACGAAATAAAGTCCAAGGAACAAAAACAACAAATCAGAAATCTACTGATAAGTGCAGTAGAACCTCGCTTGAAGGCCTGGCAGACTCCGTGGATGGTGAGACGGATATGGGAACGACCACTTGGACAAGCTCTAGAATCTCTACGGAGGTGGACTCACGAGTCACGACTGGAGGAGGTAACCGAAGAACTAGTGAAGGATTTAAATAGAGCATCGGAAAGAGAAGCGATGTGGTACCTAAATCACTTGAAACGACAACCGAGATATGTCATAGGAACGGGAAAGAGACAGATGAACTTACCGTTGGTGGCAACTGACATAATGACAGGACAACGCATATCGGTGACAGCGTTGTTGGACTTGGGATGCACGGGGTCATGTGTAAACAGGGAATTCGTGCGGCGAAACAACTTGAACACTAGAAAACTCGCCCACCCCATCCCTGTATATAATGCGGATGGATCCGAAAACATGGACGGTAAACTGTCAGAAATGGTCCAGTTAAGAATCCAAGTGGGTACACACAAGGAGACCTGGGAATTTGGAGTATCATCGCTTGGCAAAACAGACATATTCCTAGGACACGATTGGCTCAAATATCACAACCCGGATGTAGATTGGCGAAAAAACATACTGAGTTTCAGTCGGTGCCCTGGCACGTGCCAACAAGACACAAAGGTAGACGAGCCCGAGGAAGAGAGTGAAGGGGAGGACTACGAGGAAAACAGGATGCATTGGGAGGAAGGAGACCGATTATTAGCGGTAACAAAGGAAGATGTAGACGTGGAATGGATACGAGCCTATGAGTCAACGGCAACGAAAATAGCATCGGAGAATAAGAACAAGCGGACCCTAAGTGAAATCGTACCTGAACACTATTTAAAACATCAGAAGGTGTTCGAAAAACAGACCTTCGATGAATTACCACCGAGACGACCATGGGATCATGCCATTGAACTCATTCCAGGATCAAAACCATTAGATTGCAAAATCTATCCACTGAGCAAAGGAGAACAGGAGAAACTGGAAGAATTTCTCCAAGAGAATCTAGATACAGGGAGGATTCGATCTAGTAAATCTCCGATGGCGTCACCATTCTTCTTTGTGAAAAAGAAAGATGGATTGTTGAGACCCATACAGGACTACAGAAAGCTAAATGAGATGACAATAAAGAATCGATATCCACTGCCGCTAATATCAGAACTAGTGGACAAGTTATCTCATGCAAAAGTATTCTCGAAGATGGACATCCGATGGGGGTATAACAATATACGGATCAAAGAAGGAGACAAATGGAAAGCAGCATTCCGAACAAATAGAGGCTTATTCAAACCATTGGTCATGTTCTTCGGATTGACAAATTCACCGGCTACTTTCCAAACCATGATGAACGATCTTTTTCGAGAAGAAATTGCAGAAGGATGGGTGGTCATCTATATGGATGATATTCTAGTATTTTCAACAGATCAGAAAAGTCACACGGAACATGTGAACAGAATATTAGCGAAACTAGAACAGCACAAGCTATCGCTAAAACCAGAAAAATGTTGGTTCGACAAGAAAACCATTGAATTTCTAGGGATCATAATTTCACATGATTCAATCAGCATGGACAAAGCCAAAGTTAGAGCAATAACTGAATGGCCAACTCCACAATCCAAAAAACACGTACAACAGTTCTTAGGATTTGTGAACTTTTACAGAAGATTCGTGAGGGGATTTGCATCCGTGGCTAAACCGTTAACCAAGTTAATGGGGAAAGAAGAATGGAAGTGGACGGAGGAACAACAAGAAGCTTTTGAGGAGCTTAAAAGAAGAGTGGCGGAAGAGGTTGTACTGGCAATACCAGCAGACGAAGGACAATTCAGAGTAGAAGTCGATGCATCGGACTTCGCAATAGGGGGGATCTTGTCACAACAACAACAAGATAACACTTGGAGACCGGTCGCGTTTATTTCAAAATCTTTGAACCCAGCAGAACGGAATTATGAGATCTATGACAAGGAAATGCTTGCAATTATGCATGCATTTTATGAATGGTCTCATTACTTGAAGGGTACAAAAATAGCAGTGGAGGTTTTAACAGACCATCAAAACCTTACGTACTTTCGAAAACCCCAAAATATCAATCGACGACAAGCCCGATGGATATTAGACCTCCAGGAATATAATTTTACCATAAAACATAGATCAGGTAAATCAAATTCCAAGGCTGACATTCTGTCACGGAGGACAGACCATAAGGGGGAGGAGATTGACAACGAGGGAACAATACTGCTAAAAGAGGAACTGTTCATTAGGGTATACGATGATGACGATGCTTTAATGGACATACAAAAGAAAATTGCGAAGACCAACAATAGACAATGGGAACCGCAAGTAAAAGAAGGTTTAAAAAGCGAAAGTAAGGAATGGAGACAAGAGAAGGGACTGGTGTACTGGAAAGAACGAATTTACGTACCAGTTGACCGAAGACTGAGAGAGGATCTCATCGAAATTCACCATGAATGGGGACATTATGGAGTGGACAAAACCATGGAAGTGATAACCAGAAACTACTGGTGGCCAAGAATGCAACAAGATGTCAAACTGTATGTAACAGGTTGCAGAACATGCCAAACGGTTAAACCGGACCGGACGAAATGAACAAATCCCCTACGACCGTTAAGTGTACCAGCGCAACCATGGCAAGACATTTCAGTAGACTTAATGGGACCATTCCCAGAGTCTATGGGATACGATACAGTAATGGTAGTGGTGGACAAATTCTCGAAGAAAGCGTTCTTTCTCCCCACAAACACTACAGTCACTTCCCTAGGAGTAGCAAGATTATTCCGTGACAACGTATTTCGAGAACATGGAATACCTCATCGAGTAATAAGTGATCGAGGACCACAATTTGTATCACAATTCATGAAGGAACTGTATCGGTTGCTAGACATAGAGGGAAATCCATCCACAGCCTACCACCCACAAACAGATGGTCAAACAGAGCGGGTAAACCAAGAAGTTCGGGAGTTTCTATCCATGTACACCAATGACAAACAGGACGACTGGAGCGAGCACTTAGCTCTAGCTCAGTTTTGTCATAACGATCGAGAAAACTCCTCGACGGGACACACACCATTCTTTTTAAATTACGGGAGACATCCAAGGAAGTGGTTCGATCCGACAAAGACAACAACAATCCCAAGCGTGGAGACATTTGTAGGAGGGATCAAAAAGGCATGGGACTCCGCAGCGGATAACCTGGAGAAAACGGCAGAATGAATGGCAAAGCAGTACGATAAAGGCAAACGACCCTCGAGAGAATACGAGATTGGTGATAAAGTATATGTAAATTCGGAACATCTACCACACGTACGAGCATCCAAGAAACTGGATAACAAGTTTTATGGACCATACGAAATCATCGAGAAAATCGGGTCCGCCGCATACCGTTTGAAACTACCCACAACATGGAGGGTGTACAACGTTTTTAACGAAGTACTATTGAAGCCATATGTAGAACTGGTATTCCCAGGACAGAAGAAGAGAGATGCAGAATTGGAGGAAAGAAGGAAGGAAGAAGAGGGAAGGATTCAAGGAGAAGAATATGAGGTAGAGGAGATATTGGACAGTAGAACAAAGGGAAGGGGTATTCAATACCTGGTCAAGTGGAAAGGATACCCAGTCGAGGAGTCATCCTGGGAACCGGTTACAAATGTCACCAATGCTAGTGAACTGGTAAAAGAATTTCACAAGCAGAAACCGAACGCACCAGCTCCTAGGAACATACCGCGTAATGCTTTTCAAAGATACGAGAATCTCACACGCCCACCAGTACCAAATCATTTATTTGGCTGGGAGGATGGGTGGTTTGAGCGAGATTATTTGGACAAATTACAGCGGAACTGGCAACGATGGAAAGGAGACCGCAAACTAATATACGAAGAACCGGATACAAATGGGACTTTTATATGACAAGTCACTTAGGTTCTCGTGGACGCGAACCTTTAAGAGGGGGGTAATGTTACGATTTGATCTTATCTAAAGATCTTATCTTATCTTATCTCTTATCTCATCAAGAAGCGATCTCTTATCGGGTTATCAGATATCTTATCTGAAAGATGACATAAGCAGGTCACGTGACAGGACAGGTGTTGCACATGAGGATGGACATGAGGGAACCAGGAGGAGTAGGTGAGGCTGGGGGTATATAGGTAGTATAGGAGCGTGCTGAGCCCCAGGCTCTTGATTGTCATTGTCGTAGACAGTGCAACAGAGTTTTCTCTTTTCCTTTTGCTTTTCTTTCTGGTTGTGTCTTTGGTCTATCGACCTTCTTGACAACTAGACATAGAGGGAAATCCATCTACTGCCTATCACCCCCAAACAGATGGTCAAACGGAATGAGTAAATCAGGAAGTTCGAGAATTTTTATTGAACAACAAACAAGATGATTGGAGCGAACACCTAGCTCTAGCTCAGTTTTGTCATAACGATTGAGAAAACTCTTCAATGGGACACACACCGTTCTTTTTAAACTATGGAAGACACCCAAGGAAATGGTTTGATCTGATCAAGACAACAACAATTCCGAGTGTGGAGACGTTCATAGGAGGGATCAAAAGGGCATGGAACTCCGCAGCAGATAACCTGGAGAAAATGGCAGAATGAATGGCGAAACAGTATGATAAAGGCAAGCAACCATCAAGAGAATACGAGATTGGTGATAAAGTATATGTAAACTTGGAACATTTACCACATGTACGAGCATCCAAGAAACTGGACAACAAGTTTTATGGACCATATGAAATCATTGAGAAAATCAGGTCTGCCACATACCGTTTAAAATTACCCACAACATGGAAAGTATACAATGTTTTTAACGAAGTATTACTGAAACCATATGTGGAGCCAGTATTTCCAGAACAAAAAAAGAAGAATGAGGAATTGGAGGAACAAGGGAAAGAAGAAGAGGGAAAGATCCAAGGAGAAGAATATGAGGTAGAAGAGATTTTGGACAGTAGAATGAAGGGAAGGGGTATTCAATACCTGGTCAAGTGGAAAGGATACCCCATTGAAGAATCATCCTGGGAACCAGCAACAAATGTCTCGAATGCTAGTGAACTAGTAAAGGAATTTCACAAGCAGAAACCGAATGCACTGGCTCCTCGGAACATACCGTGTAATGCTTTCCAAAGATACGAGAATCTCACATGTCCACCAGTACCAAATTGTTTATTTGGCTGGGAAGATGGATGGTTTGAGTGAGATTATTTGGACAAGTTACAACGGAACTGGCAATGGTGGAAGGGAGACCACAAGCTAATATATGAAGAACCAGACACAAATGGGACTTTTACATGACAAGTCACTTAGGTTCTCATGGACGAAAACCTTTAAGAGGGGGGTAATGTTACGATTTCATCTTATCTAAATATCTTATCTTATCTTATCTCTTATCTCATCGAGACGCGATCTCTTATCGGGTTATCGGATATCTTATCTAAAAGATGACATAAGCAAGTCATGTGACAGGACAGGTGTTGAACATGAGGATGGACATGAGGGGACCAGGAGGAGTAGGTGAGGCTGGAGGTATATAGGTAGTGTAGGAGTGTGTTGAGCCCCAGGCTCTTGATTGTCATTGTCGTAGACAGTGCAACAGAGTTTCTTCTCTTTCTTTCTTGTATTTCTTTCTGGTTGTGTCCTTGGTCTATCAACCTTTCTGACACAAATGTATTGAGCATAGCAATGTGCAGTCATTGCTGTGTGGAAAGCTGTGTGAAGCACTGCTTTGCACAGTCACCATGTGAATACATGAGGCAGCTTTATTGTTCAGAGTTCTGTCCCATTGAACTCTATAATATCTGTCTGGATATAAATACAATGAACTTATATAATCATAGATTATTAGATAATACTGATAAATCAGCTAATTGTTCATTTGTGGGAACATATGATATGTTAATATCTTTGTTCTCAACACATTCTCTAACATAATGATAATGAATATCAATATATTTTGTTCTATGTTCTTGAGCTGGATTCTTTGCTAAGAATATTGATCCTCTGTTATCTACATGAAGGTCAACAGCTCCAATGTCATATCCCAGTTCTTTGAATAGGGATTTTATCCACATGATTTGACATGAGCAATCTGAAAGACTCATGTACTCAGCTTCTGTGGATGATAATGCAACAGTTTTCTGTTTTCTGGAAATCCAACTAATTGGAGACCCTGCTAATAGAACTAGATTACCCGTTACAGATTTTCTTGTGACTGGATCACCAGCCCAATCTGCATCAGAGTAAGCATGCATTCCATCTTTATTAAAGCCATCATACACCAATTTTCCATTTATGGAAGAATTGACATATTTTATAATATATAAGGCTTTTGCTATATGTTCTCTAGATGGATTAACCATGAATTGTGACATCATGATTACTGCTTGGGTAATATCATATCTCATGCCAAGAGTAAGATATAGTAGAGATCCAATAATTGATTGGTAATAACTCCTTTCTTGAGGAGTTGCAGTTCCTTCATTCTCCACAGGTGTATATCCTGCTGGTAAAGGAGTACAAACAGGTTTTGAATCTTCTTGACCAAAACATTTAACTACTTTCTTTGCATAGTTAATTTGATCAAGAATAATCAATTTTCGTTTTCTATCTCAGACAATAGTCATTCCAAGATATTCTTTAATGGGTCCTAGATCTCTACATTCCCATTTTCTCATAAACTTGTGTTTTAGTTCCATGAGTAACTTCTTGTTGTTTCCCATGAATAACACATCATCAACATATAATATAGCTACTATAGTTGATTTCTGTTTATAGCAAACATAGACTCCAGTGTCTGTAAGACACCGTCCAAAGCCTAATTCTTGTAGACTTTGATTTGCTTTCTTATTCCAAGCTAATGAAGCTTGTTTAAGTCTGTATAAGGCTTTTTTTAGTTTATAGACTTTGTGCTGTTGTCCTTTGATAATAAATCCTTCTGGTTGTTCCATATATATGTTTTCTTCTAAGTCTCCATAAAGGAACACTGTCTTTACATCTAGCGCTTTGATTTCCCAATCTTCTAGTGCTGCTGTGGCCATAAGGAGTCTCACAGTCTCAAATCGTGTGACTGGTGAGAATGTATCATCATAATCTACTCCAGGTATTTGTGAAAATCCTTTAGCAACTAGTCAAGCACGTTTTCAGCCATCACTTTTGACCACATAAACCCATCTACACTTTACAGGTTTACAATCTTTTGGACATGGTACTAATTCCCATACATCATGGTCTTCAAGTGCCTGTACTTCTTCTTTCATTGCATTTTGCCATAATTCCCATTCTTTGGGATTAGAAGCTTTTAATTTATAAGCATCTTTATATGTCCATTGATCTACACTTTTAGAGTAGTTTGGACTTATGGCTTTGCATAGAAGGTAGTTAACAAATCTGTTACCTCCTTCTTTGAGTAGTTTTTCTAAGAAGTATACGAGATCATCACTAGGTGATTTAGACTGTAAATCTCTATTGACTTCTTCTTCACTTGATTCATTAAATGGATCGGTTTCATTATCAGAAGATGATTGTCTATTCAAATCTGGAATAGATTCACCACCATGGTCTTGTTTCTCTAGTGGATGATTGTTCAGATTCTGAGGCAGATGGTGTTTTATATTGTTCTGACTCTGTTTCTGATTCTGATATTTCTTCCATTTCTTTATCCATTTCAATTTGTTGTAACAGATTTTGTAAAGCTTTTCATGAAGAAGTTGGACTAAGGGTAGGTTTAGCTTTCCCTTTGCCTTTACCAAAGACTCTTTTGCTCCACTCTCTAGTACTTTGTATATCTTTTTCTATTTTGAGAGGAGCTTTCTGACCATATGCATTGTCAGGCATGAGTCTCGGTTTCTTTAGGCATGAAGTCCTTCTGAGATATGTGTCATATTTTTCATCTTGTTTGTCCTTTCCTTTTTCAGGACGTTTATCTCCAAGTCATCTCATGGAGATGTTTGGTCGTTCAGGAGGTGTTATTGAACGATTCACATTAGGTTCTATATCCTGATTTTTGTCAGGATTTATGTAAGAATCCTCTAGGCCTTGATTATGCTTATCATGAAATGATCCGCTATAATCGTTATCTGTAGTATCATGATTTTCTGGATATCTTTTCTTTTTGTGGGGAGTATCATCATCACTATCACTATCATAGTTGTGATGACCATGATCCATGTGGGAATTGGAATCAGATACATGTCCATTATTTTTCTCCCTTGTTTTTATACCTGGTGGACTATTAAATAGTCTATTTTCTAAGCCTTCTGTTTTTGCTCTAGGAAATTTGGTTTCATCAAATAATGATTGCACTCCAACAAATATAGAGTTATCATTTTTCATGAATTGATAAGCTTTAGAGCCATCTTCATATCCTATGAATGTCATGGCCTCTGCTTTTGGAGTAAGCTTATTTTGTCTAATTTCTTTAGGTACAAAAACCCAAGCTAGACAACCAAATGTTTTAAAGTAATGAACATCAGGTTTTTTATTATACAAATTTTCATATGGCATCATCCATTTTGTTCTTCTTAATGGTGTGCGATTGTAGGTGTGGATAGCATTTTTCATAGCAAACTCCCACCATGATTTTGGACATTGGGCATGGAGTCGCATACTTTCTGCTTTTTCTAAGATTGTATTATTCAATCTTTCAGCACGTCCATTTTGTTGGTGGATGTATGGTGCACTATGTTCACGTAATATGCCTTTTTGTTTTAAGAATTGATCAAATTCACCAGACTTAAATTCTCCCCCTCGATCTGATCTGAAATGTTTAACTTTTCTTCCTGTTTGGTTTTCAAACAGTGTAATAAAGTTTTTGAAATTTTCAAACATTTCTGATTTAGTTTGTAGGAATGCCATAAAGGCATATGAAGAATAGTCATCAATAATCATTAAACACCATTTTTTATGGTGATAAGATTCTTGTGGGAATTCTAGCAAATCAGCATGTAACAACTCTAAAGGTTGTTTTGCATGTGTTTGTGATATAGGATAAGATTTATTATGCATCTTTCCTTGTGCACATCCAGAACAAATAGGATTGTCAGATGGTATTTTGATTTTATCATCAAAACCTTCTGTATGTTGGTTCATATTTTTTATTACATTTTTATTTGCATGTGCCATCCTATTATGCCATGTAGTGAAATCTACGAGATTCACCAATTTGTTTAATTTTTGTTTTATTGTTACTTTAGCCCAATGTATCGGTTCAAAGCGATTTTTGGGTCTAGCAACTATAACATCATTTCCTTTGAACAAAAACACTGTATGATCACTGTTTGATGTCTCAACGTAACCACCAATTTTTAATTGTCCAGATGAAATAAGTTTGTGAGAAGCCTTTGGCATGTAACAAACTTCCAATTTAGCAATATGTTTAAGTCCTTTTAAGTTTTCAAACTCAAGAACTATAGTCCCTTGTCCAAGTATCATTGCAGCTGATTTTGAATCAGCTGTTTTGATTTCTTCTGGTTCAGGATATGGATTATACTCTACAAAGTCAGATTTGTTGTTTGTAATGTGCACAGATGCACCTGAGTCTATTATCCAATAATCCTCACATATTTTTTCACTTTTAAATGACGATGCAGATTTATTTAAACTAATAGCTATTATGCTATTTTTACATCTGCTATCTACAGACTTACCAATATTATGGTAAGCTTTCTTCTGATGGTTACATTCCATCATCTGCAAAGAATTCATTACCATAATATTCTTCTTGGTATCCTCCAATGTCATCATCGTCACTGATTGATGATCAGTATTTGGATATTTTTTAGTGAAATTTACATACGATCTGTTGTCCCAGTAACCTGTTTCTACATGTTCCTCATGTATTTCTTCTTGTAGCTCTATTTGAGCTTTCTTGTCATCAATACAAGCTTCTGGAATATTCATTGGATTATTTTTCCAGGTAACAAAGTCTTCTTTAATAAGATCTTTTCCTTTTCCTTTAAGATCTTTGATCCTGTTCATTATTTTTAATGTCTCAGGATGGACTTTGTTTGGGCTGATTCTATCAGCAAGTGAAGAAGAATTTTGAGGAACATCCACATCCATCTTATGGCTTTCTGTTATAGCCATATTAGCAAATTTCTTAAGATCCACTTTTTCTTTTCTTGAGAGGTCCCCAGGAGCATTCGCAGCTTTAGCCAAAAGATTTAATTTCTTTAGCTTATTTTCGCGGTTTTTCTTATTGCACTCCCAATTTGATCCTATTTTGTTGCCAGGGGGTACATAGGCTGGTCTATTACTGGGACCTGCCTGTGCATTTGGTTGGGTATTTTTTCCTTTAGGCAAATTAACTCTGGGTTTAAACCCAGATTTAAATGGTTTTTTGCCTTTATAGGATTTGCTCCCCCTTGCTACAAAATTTGCAGACTGCTCTTCCTTGTCGCCTCTGCAACGTTGGTACTCATTTTCGATCTCTGGTAGGAGATCTTTAAGTTTTGTTGTTCCTACTTCCATTTTTAGAAGAATGTAGGTTTTGAATGAGTCCCAGGAAGCTGGCATCCTGTCAATGACTTCCATTAATTGGAAATCATCGTCAAATGATTTGCCATTTGCAGCCATTTCAGCCCAGAGTTCCATTAACTCTTGGATGGATTCTGCAGGATTTTTGTTTTTGGGGAATTCCCAAGTTTTTGTCTTTTTATAGACATTAAATATTGCTACAGCTCCAGCTTTGGAAAATGCCTCAGTTAGGCCATCCCAAGTTTCTTTTGATGTGTTTTGGATATGATGACCCAAAGATTTAGGCAAATTTAGGGTTATTATTCCCCTTGCCTTTCCATCATTTTCAAGAAATTCTTGGTGTAATTTCCAAATTTGGTTGAGTGCCTGGACTCGACCAGCTGTGACAGTTGTGCTACCCATTTCATCTTGGTAGCTGGGTAGCCAGGGGTTATGTGTAATAGTACACTCAACATACTGCCATACGCTTTTTGATTGGAGTGTAGCTTTAACCAATCTGGACCATGTGGCCCAGTTGCTTCTACCCTGTAAGGTAGGAATAGTGACATCACCACTTTTGTTCGCTCCTACTGTAAGATTACAGTTAAAGCCTCTGGCCAATTTATCAATATCTGCCCAGCCATAACTATAACCTTCTACAGGTTTGATGTGAAAGCTTGCTTTGCTTTCCCTGTGAATTTTGAAGCCAGTTTCCTTTCGGAGTTTATGGCTTAATTGTGACAAATCCTTAACTGTAGGATATGTCTTCCACACATATTTGGATAGCGCTCTATCTTTGATTGCTACCAAATAGCAGAGTCCAGGTTTTTTCCAGACTGGATGCTCTCGTGTGTGTTTAAAATTTCTTTTATTTGTTTTCACAGGAATGATTTCACCATCCTCAATTGGGGTACCAACTTGAGCTTGTAGGTATGTATCATTTTCATCGTCTGTTAATTCCCAATGGGAATTTTCAGAGCCATATAAGAGATCTTGGAAATCAGTATTTCCAAGTTCTTTTAACTCGTCATGTTTAGGTATGTGAGTTCTAGGCTCTTTGGAGCGAGCAGTGAAGTTTATTTTATCAGCTTCTTTTTTATCTAGCCGATTTTGTTTCTGATGTAGCTTTTTGGCTCTTTTCTTTTCTTGAGCCAGCTTTATTTTGTCAGAATCTAGCCAAGACTCCGCATTTATAGCGCGTGTCTTTGCTCCTTTTAACTCTAATTTGAGATGTCCTATCTCACGTGCCATTTCTCTTTGGTTTTCGAAATAAGTATTATTCTCATTTCTTCTAGCCTGCTGAGATTGACTTAGATGATCTAAGGTGGCATCTAGATCATCACATAATCGATCATTATTATCGATTAATGTATTGGAGTTTTGTATAACTCCTTTCACCATTTGTGAAATCTCAGCTATGTTTTGTTGATGGCTAGCAACCATGATTTTGGCGTCTTCTACCAATTCATTCGCTTGATAGAGTTCATGTAATTTTTTATTTTGGAGAAGAGAATCACTCCTTCTTTGTTTAATTACACGTATTTTATTGGGTAATGCACCCAATTTCATAAATGCAGTGGCTATTTTTCGCCACTCATTTATTTCCCCTCGTGACCATTTGTCACCTTCCTCCTGCGTCTTTTGTCCTTTCTGGTCTCCCCCAGAGGATTGTACCAGAAGCAGGTCAATCTCCCACTTCGACGCTTCGGCAACAACCCTTGCTCCAAATGTTTTAAGCCACTGTTTGTGGCGTCTGTCTTGTTCTTTGACAGACAAAGAATAGGCCTGATTAGGGTCATTCTTCTTTTGGAGGTGAAGGGGACCACGCACATTCTTGACGCCATTTTTAGCAACAGCAGCATAATTTGGCCCTGAGGAAGGGCCAGGAACAGGAATCAGTGTCCTGTTTTCCTCATTGCCTAATCGAGGGAAGGGGGTTGATGGCCGATAAGTGCCATTATTAAGATCAGCAATGAGTTGCCACACACCTTCCATAGGCAATTTGGGATAATCATCCCTGACTTTGTTCCAATCATTGATTGGAACAGCATTGGGCTTTCTATATTTAGCCTGGACTGCTTCATCGTGGCGGACTGTGTGTCCACATTCCCTAGCCATTTTCCTTTTATATTCTTGAGTGCGCCGATGAATGTGCGCTTCAAGTATGGCTTTTTGTTTGGCCTCCTCCACTTTTGCCCAGTGCTGGGCAATCATTTCTTGATCTTGCCGAGAAAGATCATGAGCAAGTTTAGAATTGATTGAGGCTGATGGCCCAGAACCGGTGGCTCGTGCCTTGCCGGCATGCTTTTTGTATGTAACAGGGATGAACATCCCTGCACCATCAAGGGGAGGAGTGATCCTCTCCTGTTTAACCTGAACAGGGGGGGATTGCGGGCATGATGAGTCAGAGACTGTGCATAAGGAAGGTAGCGAGGATGGAGTCCTCACTTTAGTAACTGGTGATGCCGGTTTTGATCCCGCTTTATTTGAGCAGGGAGAGCGCATAATATTGGTGGATTTGCCCATTTCGTGCTTTTTAATTAATTTAGAATTTTTAATTTGTCCCAATTTAAATTGGGCAATTACCTGTTTGCCTTTATATTTGGCCACAAGGCCAAACAAGGCACGTTTATCAGATTCTTCATCCGATTTGGCTTCTTCCTCAGCCATTTCAGGAGCGAGGTTGAAGTAGGTAATTATGTGACCCTTGGAAGGGCTGTCTTGGTTGTTTCCGGATGAACTGGAAGAGGAAGCTGCTTTTCCAGCAGCAGAGCCAGAATAGGAGTTTCCGGAGGAGGATCCGGAAGAAGAGGAGGCGGAGGTGGAGGAAGCGGCAGAGTTGTTGTAAGACATTTTTATCAAAATATTTATTTATTTGAAAATTCAAAAAATAAATTTGAGGATGGGTTGGTTTGGATTGGTTTGAAGATCTTTTGAAAAATACATTAGCTCATCGTTTTAAGGAATGATAGATGCTAGCGCTAATCATTGATACTTCCAGTTATAGATGCAACAGATGGATCCCGGGACAGGGACTCGTGGATCGCTTTTGGTTTCTCGGTTTCATTGCCAGAAAGGGATCCAGCCTTTCAGGAGTGCTTTGGGGCTCCAGCAAATTCCCCAACAGCGGTAAATATCCCATCATTATGTAACTATTTTAAATCGTACTATTGCTGCTAAGGAGCAGTCCTATTACTAAGCAGGAAGCTAAGCTCGTGCCTGCCACTGATATGCATAGACAGGGAACAATGTCCCTGTAGCACTATCTTTATATGGAATATTACATAATTATTTAATTAATGAGAAGTGCGGGACGAAAACCCGAAATTGGTATATGCACTTAATTATTCATGGCCAAAAGGGGGGCGCAAAGCCTTTTGATTGGGGGACAAGACAGAACCCGATCCGATCTTTATCCATCATAAGATGGCCCTTAATCCAGAGGATGTTGATAAACCAGTGTCCACAAACTGGTCCAGATCCGATCGAGACGATCGATGAATCATAGATTATGGTTTTATTATGTACCTGGGTAACGCAGAAACCGGGGGCTGGACAAGTTTGCCACACTAAGTATTATTTTCACACCTCTCCAGGTGGTGCCCAGATCTCTGTCAAGATTGGACTGTTGAAACGAACGTTGACGAATGTCTTTCGTATCATGGGAAAACATCTTGGATCTATCCGATCTCAATAGTTATCATATCTTATCAGTATTATCTAATAATCTATGATTATATAATGTTCATTGTATTTATATCTAGACAGATATTATAGAGTTCAATGGGACAGAACTCTGAACAATAAAGCCGCCACATGTATTCACATGGCGACTGTGCAAAGCTGTGCTTCACACAGCTTTCCACACAGCAATGACTGCGCATTGCTATGCTCAATACATTTGCTCAGTCATGCTATACAAATGCTCAGTCAGCGTATCATAATAACGCTGACACAGACACAGTAGATAGACGTATAAATACTCTGTAGTTTCTCCGTCAATCTACATTCTCTTCTCTGCCATCAACCAGTTGAGCCACAGCTCCTGAGTGACCTACAGCTACACAAGTAAGTGTTTACTTACTTAGCTCTACTATTCCGCTGCACCCATCGTCGTGCTACTTCGACAGGTTATGGGCCCCGTCTGCTCGCAGACCTGATGGGCGATCGCCTCGATACCGCAGGAGATAAGCGGCTCGACGATGTAGCTGTCGCCGTCGAGGGGATTCGTCGATCACTATTTGGTAATGACCAAATAAGGTAATTGGGTTTGTTAGTAGTGCCCTAGTGGCTGTAGATGACTGTATACACCATTTATGTCCACTAACGTAACCCGGGGAGCTCACCCGAAATATGAGCATGTCCGATCTTGACAGAGATCTGGGCACCACCTGGAGAGGTGTGAAAATAATACTTAGTGTGGCAAACTTGTCCAGCCCCCAGTTTCTGCATTACCTGGGTACATAATAAAACCATAATCTAAGATCCATTGATCGTCTCGATCGGATCTGGACCAGTTTGTGGACACTGGTTTATCAACATCCTCCGGATTAAGGGCCATCTTATGATGGATAAAGATCAGATCGGGTTCTGTCCCGTCCCCCAATCAAAAGGCTTCGCGCCCCCCTTTTGGCCGTGAATAATTAAGCGCATATACCAATTTCGGGTTTTTGTCCCGCATTCTCATTAATTAAATAATTATGTAATATTCAGTATAAAGATAGTGCTACAGGGACATTGTTCCCTGTCTACGCATATCAGTGGCAGGCACGAGCTTAGCTTCCTGCTTAGTAATAGGACTGCTCCTTAGCAGCAATAGTACGTTTTAAAAATAGTTACATAATGATGGGATATTTACTGCTGTTGGGGAATTTGTTGGAGCCCCAAAGCACTCCTGAAAGGCTGGATCCCTTTCTGGCAATGAAACCGAGAAACCAAAAGCGATCCACGAGTCCCTGTCCCGGGATCCATCTGTTGCATCCATAACCGGAAGTATCGATGATCAGCGCTAGCATCTATCGTTCCTTAAAAACGATAAGCTAACGTATTTTTCAAAGATCTTCAAACCAATCCAAACCAACCCATCCTCGAATTTATTTTTTGAATTTTCAAATAAATAAATAAATACTTTGATAAACATGTCTTACAACAACTCTGCCGCTTCCTCCGCCTCCTCTTCCTCCGGATCTTCTTCCGGAAAATTCGCTTCCGGCTCCGCTGCCGGAAAAGCAGCCTCCTCTTCCGGTTCATCCGGAAACAACCAAGCCGGCCCCTCCAAGGGTCGCATAATTACCTATTTCGACCTTCTTCCTGAGGAAGATCAAACTCAGGATGAAACTAAATCGGATGAAGAATCCGATAAACGCGCTTTGTTTGGCCTTGCGGCCAAATACAAAGGCAAACAGGTAATTGCCCAATTTAAATTGGGACAAATTAAGAATTCTAAATTAATTAAAAAGCGCGAAATGGGCAAGGCCGCCAACATTATGCACTCTCCCCACTCAAATAAAGCGGGATCAAAACCGGCATCGCCGGTTACTAAAGTGAGGACCCCATCCTCGCTACCCTCCTTACGCACAATCTCTGACTCATCGCACCCGCGATCCCCCCCTGTTCAGGTAAAACAGGAGAGGATCACTCCTCCCCTTGATGGTGCAGGGATGTTTATCCCTGTTTCATACAAAAAGTGTGCTGGCAAGGCATGAGTTACCGGTTCTGGGCCATCAGCCTCGATCGATTCTAAGCTTGCTGACGATCTTCATCGGCAAGATCAGGAAACGATCGCTCAGCACCAGGCAAAAGTGGAGGAGGCCAAACAAAAGGCCATACTTGAGGCACGCATTCATCGGTGCACTCAAGAATATAAAAGGAAAATGGCCAGGGAATGCGGACATACAGTCCGCCACGATGAAGCTGTCTGGGCTAAATATAGAAAGCCCAATGCAGTTCCAATCAATGATTGGAACAAAGTCAGGGATGATTATCCCAAATTGCCTATGGAAGGTGCGCGGCAATTAATTGCCGACCTTAATAATGGCACTTACCGGCCATCAACCCCCTTCCCTCGATTAGGCAACGAGGAAAACAGGATGCCGATTCCTGTTCCTGGCCCCTCCTCAGGGCCAAATTACGCCGCCATTGCTAAAAACGGCGTAAAGAATGTGCGTGGTCCCCTTAGCCTCCAAAAAAGGAATGACCCTAATCAGGCATATTCCTTATCTGTCAAAGAACAAGACAGATGCCACAAACAGTGGCTTAAAACATTTGGAGCGAGGGTTGTTGCCAAAGCATCGAAGTGGGAGATTGACCCGCTTCCGGTACAATCCTCTGGGGGAGACCAGAAAGGACAAAAGATGCAGGAGGAAGGTGACAAATGGTCACGAGGGGAAATAAATGAGTGGCGAAAGATAGCCACTGCATTTATGAAATTGGGTGCATTACCCAATAAAATACGTGTAATTAAACAGAGAAGGAGCGATTCCCTTCTTCAAAATAAAAAATTACATGAACTCTATCAAGCGAATGAATTGGTAGAAGACGCCAAAATCATGGTTGCTAGCCATCAACAAAACATAGCTGAGATTTCACAAACAGTGAAAGGAGTTATACAAAACTCCAATACCTTAATCGATAATAATGATCGATTACGTGATGATCTAGATGCAGCATTAGATCATCTAGGTCAATCTCAGCAGGCTAGATGAAATGAGAATAATACTTATTTCGAAAACCAAAGAGAAATGGCACGTGAGATAGGAAATCTCAAATTAGAGTTAAAAGGAGCAAAGACACGTGCAATAAATGCAGAGTCTTGGCTAGATTCTGACAAAATAAAGCTGGCTCAAGAAAAGAAAAGAGCCAAAAAGTTACGTCAGAAACAAAATCGGCTAGATAAAAAAGAAGCCGATAAAATTAACTTCACCGCTCGCTCCAAAGAGCCTAGGACTCGCATACCTAAACATGACGAGTTAAAAGAGCTTGGAAATACTGATTTCCAAGATCTCTTATATGGCTCTGAAAATTCCCATTGGGAATTATCAGACAATGAAAATGATACATACCTACAAGCTCAAGTTGGTACCCCAATTGAGGATGGTGAAATCATTCCTGTGAAAACAAATAAAAGAAATTTTAAACACACACGAGAGCACCCAGTCTGGAAAAAACCAGGACTCTGCTATTTGGTAGCAATCAAAGATAGAGCGCTATCCAAATATGTGTGGCCGACATATCCTACAGTTAAGGATTTGTCACAATTGAGCCATAAACTCCGAAAGGAGATTGGCTTCAAAATTCACAGGGAAAGCAAAGCAAGCTTTCACATCGAGCCTGTAGAAGGTTATAGTTATGGCTGGGCTGATATAGATAAATTAGCCAAAGGCCTTAATGGAAACCTTCCAGTAGGAGCGAACAAAAGTGGTGATATCACCATTCCTACCTTACAAGGTAGAAGCAACTGGGCCACATGGTCCAGGTTGGTTAAAGCTACACTCCAGTCAAAAAGTGTATGGCAGTACGTTGAGGGTACTATTACACATAACCCTTGGCTACCCAGCTACCAAGCTGAAATGGTTAGCACAACTGTCACAGCTGGTCGAGTCCAAGCACTCAACCAAATTTGGAAATTACACCAAGAATTTCTTGAAAATGATGGAAAGGCAAGGGGAATAATTACCCTAAATTTGCCTAAATCTTTGAGTCATCATATCAAAGATACATCAAAAGAAACTTGGGATGGCCTAACTGAGGCATTTTCCAAAGCTGGAGCTGTAGCAATATTTAACGTCTATAAAAAGACGAAAACTTGGGAATTCCCCAAAAACAAAAATCCTGCAGAATCAGTCCAAGAGTTAATGGAACTCTGGGCTGAAATGGCTGCAAATGGCAAAACCTTTGATGATGATTTCCAATTAATGGAAGTCATTGACAGGATGCCAGCTTCCTGGGACTCATTCAAAACCTACATACTACTAAAAATGGTAGTAGGGACAACAAAACTTAAAGATCTCCTACCAGAGATCGAAAATGAGTACCAACGTCGCAAAGGCGACAAGGAAGAGCAGTCTGCAAACTTTGTAGCAAGGGGGAGCAAGTCCTATAAAGGCAAAAAACCTTTTAACTCTGGGTTCAAACCCAAAGTAAATTTGCCTAAAGGGAAATATACCCAGCCTATGTAGAACAGGATCAAATTGGGAGCGCAATAAGAAAAACCGCGCAAATAAGCTAAAGAAATTAAATCTTTTGGCTAAAGCAGCGAATGCTCCTGGGGACCTCTCAAGAAAAGAAAAAGTGGATCTTAAGAAATTCGCTAATATGGCTATAACAGAAAGCCATAAAATGGATGTGGATGTTCCTCAAAACTCTTCTTCACTTGCTGATAGAATCAGCCCAAACAAAGTCGATCCTGAGACATTAAAAATTATGAACAGGATCAAAGATCTTAAAGGAAAAGGAAAAGATCTTATCAAAGAAGACTTTGTTACCTGGAAAAATAATCCAATGGATATTCCAGAAGCTCGTATTGATGACGAGAAAGCTCAAATAGAGCTACAAGAAGAAATACATGAGGAACATGTAGAAACAGGTTACTGGGACAACAGATCGTATGTAAATTTCACTAAAAAATATCCAAATACTGATTATAAATCAGTGACGATGATAACATCGGAGGATACCAAGAAGAATATTATGATAATGACTTCTTCGCAGATGATGGAATGTAACCATCAGAAGAAGGCTTATCATGATATTGGTAAGTCTGTAGATAGCAGATGTAAAAATAGCATATTAGCTATTAGTTTAAATAAATCTGCATCACCTCTTAAAAGTGAAAAAATACATGAGGATTATTGGATAATAGACTCAGGTGCATCTGTGCACATTACAAACAACAAATCTGACTTTGTAGAGTATAATCCATATCCTGAACCAGAAGAAATCAAAACAGCTGATTCAAAATCAGCTGCAATGATACTTGGACAAGGGACTATAGTTCTTGAGTTTGAAAACTTAAAGGGACTTAAACATATCGCTAAATTGGAAGTTTGTTACATGCCAAAGGCTTCTCACAAACTTATTTCATCTGGACAATTAAAAATTGGTGGTTACGTTGAGACATCAAACAGTGAACATACAGTGTTTTTGTTCAAAGGAAATGATGTTATAGTTGCTAAACCCAAAAATCGATTTGAACCGATACACTGGGCTAAAGTAACAATAAAACAAAAATTAAACAAATTGGTGAATCTCGTAGATTTCACTACATGGCATAATAGAATGGCACATGCAAATAAAAATGTAATAAAAAATATGAGCCAACATACAGAAGGTTTTGATGATAAAATCAAAATACCATCTGATAATCCTATTTGTTCTGGATGTGCACAAGGAAAGATGCATAATAAATCTTATCCTATATCACAAACACATGCAAAACAACCATTAGAGTTGTTACATGCTGACTTGCTAGAATTCCCACAAGAATCTTATCACCGTAAAAAATGGTGTTTAATGATTATTGATGACTATTCTTCATATGCCTTTATGGCATTCCTACGAACTAAATCAGAAATGTTTGAAAACTTCAAAAACTTTATTACACTGTTTGAAAACCAAACAGGAAGAAAAGTTAAACGTTTCAGATCAGATCGAGGGGGAGAATTTAAGTCTGGTGAATTTGATCAATTCTTAAAACAAAAAGGCATATTACGTGAACATAGTGCACCATACATCCATCAACAAAATGGACGTGCAGAAAGATTGAATAATACAATCTTAGAAAAAGCAGAAAGTATGCGACTCCATGCCCAATGCCCAAAATCTTGGTGGGAGTTTGCTATGAAAAATGCTATTCACACCTATAACTGCACACCATTAAGAAGAACAAAATGGATGATGCCATATGAAAATTTGTACAATAAAAAACCTGATGTTCATTATTTCAAAACATTTGGTTGTCTAGCTTGGGTTTTTGTACCTAAAGAAATTAGACAAAATAAGCTTACTCCAAAAGCAGAGGCCATGACATTCATAGGATATGAAGATGGCTCTAAAGCTTATCAATTCATGAAAAATGATAACTCTATATTCGTTGGAGTTCAATCATTATTTGATGAAACCAAATTTCCTAGAGCAAAAACAGAAGGCTTAGAAAATAGACTATTTAATAGTCCACCAGGTATAGAAATAAGGGAGAAAAACAATGGACACGTATCTGATTCCAATTCCCACATGGATCACGGTCATCACACCTATGATAGTGATAGTGATGATGATACTCCCCATAAAAAGAAAAGATATCCAGAATATCATGATACTACAGACAACGATTATAGTGGATCGTTTCATGATAAGGATAATCAAGGCCTAGAGGATTCTTATATAAATCCTGATAGAAATCAGGATATAGAACCTAATATTAATCGTTCAATAACACCTCCTGAACAACCAAACATCTCCATGAGATGACTTGGAGATAAACGTCCTGAAAAAGGAAAGGACAAATGAGATGAAAAATATGACACATATCTCAGAAGGACTTCACGCCTAAAGAAACCGAGACTCATGCCTGACAATGCATATGGTCAGAAAGCTCCTCTCAAAATAGAAAAAGACATACAAAGTACTAGAGAGTGGAGCAAAAGAGTCTTTGGTAAAGGCAAAGGGAAAGCCAAACCTACCCTTAGTCCAACTTCTTCACGAAAAGCTTTACAAAATCTGTTACAACAAATTGAAATGGATAAAGAAATGGAAGAAATATCAGAATCAGAAACAGAGTCAGAACAATATAAAACACCATCTGCCTCAGAATCTGAACGATCATCCATTAAAGAAACAAGACCAGTTTCTGGTGGAGAATCTATTCCAGATTTGAATAGACAATCATCATCTGATAATGAAACCGATCCATTTAATGAATCAAGTGAAGAAGAAGTCAATAGAGATTTACAGTCTAAATCACCTAGTGATGATCTCATATACTTCTTAGAAAAACTACTCAAAGAAGGAGGTAACAGATTTGTTAACTACCTTCTATGCAAAGCCATAAGTCCAAACTACTCTAAAAGTGTAGATCAATGGACGTATAAAGACGCTTATAAATTAAAAGCTTCTAATCCCAAAGAATGGGAATTATGGCAAAATGCAATGAAAGAAGAAGTACAGGCCTTAGAAGACCGTGATGTATGGGAATTAGTACCATGTCCAAAAGACCGTAAACCTGTAAAGTGTAGATGGGTTTATGCGGTCAAAAGCGATGGCCGAAAACGTGCTCGACTAGTCGCTAAAGGATTTTCACAAATACCTGGAGTAGATTATGATGATACATTCTCACCAGTTGCACGATTTGAAACTGTGAGACTCCTTATGGCTACAGCAGCACTAGAAGATTGGGAAATCGAAGCGCTAGATGTAAAGACAGCGTTCCTTTATGGAGACTTAGAAGAAAACATATATATGGAACAGCCAGAAGGATTTATTATCAAAGGACAAGAGCACAAAGTCTATAAACTTAAAAAAGCCTTATATGGACTTAAACAAGCTTCATTAGCTTGGAATAAGAAAGCAAATCAAAGTCTACAAGAATTAGGCTTTGGACGGTGTCTTACAGACACTGGAGTCTATGTTTGCTATAAACAAAAATCAACTATAGTAGCTATATTATATGTTGATGATGTGTTATTCATGGGAAACAATAAAAAGTTACTCATGGAACTAAAACACAAATTTATGAAAAAATGGGAATGTAGAGATCTAGGACCCATTAAAGAATATCTTGGAATGACAATTGTCCGAGATAGGAAAAAGAAATTGATTATTCTTGATCAAATTAACTATGCAAAGAAAGTAGTTAAACGTTTTGGTCAAGAAGATTCAAAACCTGTTCGTACTCCTTTACCAGCAGGATATACACCTGTGGAGAACGAAGGTACTGCAACTCCTCAAGAAAGGAGTTATTACCAATCAATTATTGGATCTCTACTATATCTTACTCTTGGCACGAGATATGATATTACCCAAGCAGTAATCATGATGTCACAATTCATGGTTAATCCATCTAGAGAACACATAGCAAAAGCCTTATATATTATAAAATATGTCAATTCTTCCATAAATGGAAAATTGGTGTATGATGGCTTTAACAAAGATGGAATGCATGCTTACTCTGATGCAGATTGGGCTGGTGATCCAGTCACAAGAAAATCTGTAATGGGTAATCTAGTTCTATTAGCAGGATCTCCAATAAGTTGGATTTCCAGAAAACAGAAAACTGTTGCATTGTCATCCACAGAAGCTGAGTACATGAGTCTTTCAGACTGCTCACGCCAAATCATGTGGATAAAATCCCTATTCAAAGAACTGGGATATGACATTGGAGCTGTTGATCTTCATGTTGACAACAGAGGATCAATATTCTTAGCAAAGAATCCAGCTCAAGAACATAGAACAAAACATATTGATATTTGTTATCATTATGTTAGAGAACGTGTTGAGAACAAAGATATTAACATATCATATGTTCCCACAAATGAACAATTAGCTGATATCTTAACAAAAAATTTAACTTGGCAAAAGTTCAAAGAGTTAAGAAATGAAATTGGCATTGAGATCCTCAATGAGGGGGAGTGTTGAAACGAACGTTGACGAATGTCTTTCGTATCGTGGGAAAACATCTCGGATCTATCCAATCTCAATAGTTATCATATCTTATCAGTATTATCTAATAATCTATGATTATATAATGTTCATTGTATTTATATCTAGACAGATATTATAGAGTTCGATGGGACAGAACTCTGAACAATAAAGCCACCACATGTATTCACATGGCGACTGTGCAAAGCTGTGCTTCACACAGCTTTCCACACAGCAATGACTGCGCATTGCTATGCTCAATACATTTGCTCAGTCATGCTATACAAATGCTCAGTCAGCGTATCATAATAACGCTGACACAGACACAGTAGATAGACGTATAAATACTCTGTAGTTTCTCCGTCAATCTACATTCTCTTCTCTGCCATCAACCAGTTGAGCCACAGCTCCTGAGTGACCTACAGCTACACAAGTAAGTGTTTACTTACTTAGCTCTACTATTCCGCTGCGCCCGTCATCGTGCTACTTCGACAGGAAAGACAAGAGTAGTGTTCTGGAACAAGTTCATTGAAAAGTGGTGGAGGACTTGAGTTGCTTTTGTGATGGGAACACGAACCTCCAGGCAAGCAGCAACATCATTTTTCTGGCATGCCTCCTCATAAACTGCCAGGAGCCTCTGTATGTAAGAAGGAGGTTTGCCCCGTCCATCCATCACATTCCTGGCAGTCAAATATTTGGCGAAATGGTGGCCATCTGGGTGATATGTGACCGATTTGTCGGTTGTATATGCCTGCACATACACCACTTCAAACGGTCCTGCTGGCTTGGAAAAATGAGCCCTGAAGCCTGCCACCTCTGTAAGATGCTGTGAAATATCCTGCTCAAAGTGGTTCCTGCTTCGGGAAATTCGATCAATATGTTCATCTGGAATCTGCAAGACTTGGCGCATGATGGGTGGATAGCTGTCTGCCCTCCATACAACAGCCCTATCTCTGACTATAAGTTCTACAGCCACATCAATGAACCAGTCACCCTCTAATTGATCACCAGGGCCTATAAATTTGCTGATTAGATTGGTCAGAGAGTCCTGGGGCCCATCATGTGAGAATAGTGGATGTTCTGTGGCATTCTTGATCCCACGTATCTCTGTGCCAAAGACAATGTTTTCACCCCAGCTGACAGCACTCATATTTTCCTTTAGTGCATGTGCAAACCAATATACATCATCAGCACAAACAACACAAGTAGACTCTGTAAATCCCCCTCGTGGGTTTGATGCACGGAATGTTTCTGAAATATAGGAAGGGGGCCAGTCATGGACTATGGTTGGAGCAACCCTCTGGATGGCAGGACGGATTCCTTCATTGTAGAAGATTGCTGATTCCTGAGGTGTCAAGACAGAGCTAGTTCGTTCGGTACTTCTCAGACCTGGGAAAAACACATGGATCTGATGGCGTTCATCTATGCGTGCAAGCAGAGTATTGGGGACTGTAGATGGATCTAACATGACAACCTATCATTTGTGATGGTCAACAATGCATTGGTTGGTTGGTGTGAGCAAAGATTATAGAGTAATTTACCTGGTCATTCATCCTGAAAGCTGTCCTGATCTTGACCCATGCTGTGAGTGCACGTGAGGCAGAAGGTCTTGGATATACAAAAATGGCCCCTCTGGTCATGATTGTTGAAGTGAATCCAATCACAGAGTCATAGTCTCGTCGTATGTATGGCACCTGAGTGTCATTCCTTGGCCGGTTATGGAGTGCCTCAATTCTTGCCTGCTCATTGGTCATGCTATCATAGCCAGTGAGTGCCCATTCTGCTGCTTGAAATGCTGCCAGTGGTTCATGAGCAGTGGGAGCTCTGGCAGTGATGTCCTGATGGTGTTGTATCCATTGAGCAACAGAGAGATCAACAAAGTTACCCTGTGTATCACAGTCCATGGCAGAGTAGGTATGGGGATGGGGGGGGGGGGGGAAGAAAGGTTGAGATATCCACTTGCTTCTAGTCCCTTATATACAGGAAGACATGAGTTTAGGATCAGTGGGAAAATCAGGAGAATCAGCCTAAAATCTGATGTATGATTTAGCTTAGCCTATTTTTAGCCAAGCCACAGCCCATTTTGGCCATGGCTCCAAATGGCCAGGCTAGGATTCCCTGAAATCAGATGAGGGCATTTGCCTGGATGCATAATGTAATGGTGGTGAAGTGCTGTCACATGATGGAAGTGCTTATTACATTATCTGTCTGCATAATGTATGGACTTGGATGGACTTTGCTTGCATGCTTAGTTGACAAAGTTCAATGCATCTGGCCAAGCAGGATCTACCTGATATTACACCTTGTCCCACTTGGCAGGACACACTATGCTTTGTCAACTAAGCATGTAAAGAAAGTCCATCCAAACCAACAAAGCCAAGCAATGTCAATTAAGTATGCAAACACAGTGCATCCGGCTAGGCCGGACACTGGCATTTCTGATGATGTGTGAAGTAACTGAACCATGTGTCACAGGTATACTGGATGTGTAGGTAGCCTGATAGTACACCTTGTCTGGCTTGGCCGGATGCAATGTACTTGCATGCTTAGTTGGCATTCTGTCACAGATGAGCTACAGGTTTTGAGTATATTCCACTGTCAGCCACCCAGCCGCTTGGCTTTGCTCATCTGATTTCAGGGAATCCTAGCCTGGCCATTTGGAGCCTTGGCCAGTTGCACTGTGCTTGGTTCCCACTTGGCAGGACACACTATGCTTTGTCAACTAAGCATGTAAAGAAAGTCCATCCAACCAACAAAGCCAAGCTGGACAAAGTGGAATATACTCAAAACCTGTAGCTCATATGTGACAGAATGCCAACTAAGCATGCAGGTACATTGCATCCGGCCAAGCCAGACAAGGTGTACTATCAGGCTACCTACACATCCAGTATACCTGTGACACATGGTTCAGTTACTTCACACATCATCAGAAATGCCAGTGTCCGGCCTAGCCGGATGCACTGTGTTTGCATACTTAAATGACATTCATAGAATTTGCTTGTGATCTTCATTGAAAGACTTCTAGTGTGGCAACCTGTGACACATGGTGGTTGGTTTAGTTACTTTGGACATCATGAGAAATGCCAGAGATTTTGTCCATATCTCTGGCCTTCTTCACCCAACACCTTGTCTGCCCTAGTCAGATGCACTTTGCTTGCATGCTAATTGTTCTGCCCTTTCTGATAGTGGTCAGATTTCCAATACTTTAGTTGGCTGTCCCTGCCCCTTGTCAACCCACTTACCATTGGGGTGAGACAATGCCAACTAAGCATGCAAGCACATTGCATCCGGCCAAGCCGGACAAGGTATTCTATCAGGCTACTTACACATCTGGCTAAGCCAGACAAGTTGTACTAAACCCTTGGACACTTGCACTGTGCTTCATTTGGTTGACAAAAAAATACAGGTGACCTAGCTTTATATCTTGTCTTTCATTGGAGAATTGTTGCAAAACATGACATGCTTGAGTCCTCCTCCACATTGGATAGACATCCAGTCCAGTAATTCTGTGACACATGGTTTAGTCAATTTTCACATCATAAGAAATCCCAGTGTCCGGCCTGGCTGGATGCACTCTGCTTGCATACTTAATTGGCATTCATGGAATTTACTTGTGATCTTCATTGAAAGCATCACATGCTTGAGCCTCCTCCATCACATTGATTAGACTTCAAGCATAGCAAACACCATGCATCTGGCTGGGCCAGACAATGTGTGTTTCATCAGGAAAATGTCCACATCGGCATTCACATCAGTGTTCAGGACTGGTAACACTGGCAGAAAGGACATCTGGCCCAGCCTTTAT